>JAVLUX010000030.1:16472500-16967500 GCA_032164185.1 Moxostoma hubbsi | reverse complement strand
GTGAAAGTGTACAAGACTAAAATGTATACCTGCAGATCTTTGGGATCAATACCCTTGGCTATCCGTATACTTCTTAGCATATCCCGTACTGGCATTCTCACTCTGACACCAAGGTATTTTTTTTCAGATATAGACTTCTGTTTCTTTCGACCTAGGGGATCATAGGCAATTAGTCAACCACCTGAAGGCTACCTATGCAACAGCACCCTTTGATATTTCAGAACATGAATAAAACTTTTTTTATATAGTTTTTTTCATATTGCACTGCAATTGCAAACATCCGTGATCAAATATCACACAAACACTGACTCAATTTCAGGCAGTTATTAAATTAATTTAAAATAGTTTTAGATCATAACATTTTATAAAAGTTTATATTACACAGTATTTATGCTCTGTGCATCCTTTCCATACCCATTAATATGCTGCATAGGAAACATATAGGTATAAACAGGCTAGTACAAGTAGGTCTTGTAACTTATGTATTGACTCTAAGTACAGTATTTAAAGATGAAATGTGTAATTTCTGTGCCTCTTCCAGCACGGAATTGCAAAAAAAAAAAAAAAAAAAGACTATTTCATAAACACAGGTTTCCTGAATACTTGACATATTTTGATAGCACCACAGTGTTCATCTTTTTCAGGAAAATCAACCAACTAATGGGTTACTTATAAATGCGTTTTAACACTGAAAGATACACAGTTCTGCTTTAAGCAATAAGATAGAGAGGCCATACTACTGTACACTGTATTGTGAATATAGTCACAGCCCAAGGGCATCGTAAGTATGAATATGTTCAGAATACACATGATGTGTTCACAGCCTCAAGTCCCTTTTTGCTTTTTAAAAATATTATCAAAACAGCTTTTAAAAAAACAGGATTTTATTAAGCAAATTAATTAATTTCAGTCCTTCTGTGAGGATATATCCCCCATATGCAAACAAAAACACAATGTAATTCTCACAATGTTGCGCAGTGAAACACGGCTGTAGGTATGTGATCGGGTATTACTATAGGTGTTTTTCCACACAATTGTGGAACTAGTATCTGAACTAAAATCAGTTTGTTGTAGAAATAAACCAGTCCCAATGAAAATTTGAATGCCCCTTTCCCACCAAGGATACATAAAGCATGAGTTTTATTTAAATAATCTTTGACATAAGTATGTTTAACTGTTATAATAACAAGGTCTGTCCTTAAGGTGTCAGCAACAGCTAAGCCAACTTATAAAAGATTTAAAACTATTAATCTTTTGTTTTTGGTAATTTTTTTAGTTTTTTGCCTTCTTTGTGCATATTGCCACCTAATGGGCTGGGAGGAGAATTTACAGTAAAAAATGACTTAAATGCCTTGATGTCCATTTTGGAGCTTCAAAGTTCTGGCCACCATTCACTTGCATTGAATGGACCAACAGACCTGAAATATTCTTCTAAAAATCTCTGTTTCTGTTCAGCAGGAGAAAGGTCATAAACATCTGGGATGGGGACCTTTACATTTCAAGTCAACTACTGTCATAATGGAAAACCAGTTTAAAGAGAATATTGCTGAACAAGTAAGTTAAACTTGTATTATAACACATCCAGTGTAATAGCATAGACATTTGAAACTCTATTGTCCCCTTTGAGTACTGTGGTTTGCTCTTGTCATGGTTACGCAAGAACGTGCATTAAGCATGTTCAGCCAGACCGTGCATTGGCAATGTGGTTGTCAAGCAATAGCATTTGTGCTCATGTATTTACGTAGAGTATGTTTAGGCCTTTATAATAACTTATTATTAACTCTTTAGCTGTCACAGAAATGCAAACAGACATACATCTGAACATAAGAAAGTTTTTAAATGTATTGTAAATAAAGATTTAATTTTTTTAGAACAGTTATGTACTTATAATATATAAATAATGAATTTAACTGAAAGTCAGTAGCTTTATGATGAGGAGGAGGGTGTTGAGGATGTACTGAATTGTCCTAATCAGCCGGAAGGTGGATAAGAACAAACAAGTGACACTAGTTAGAGAGAGAGAGTGATAGAAACGCACAAAGTATTGCGTGTGTGCGTCTTTGTTTGTTTTGCAGTTTATGTTATGTTTGAGTTTGTTATTAAAGTTTTATGTTGATTGTTCAGCAGGTTCCTGCCTCCTCCTTGCCTATCATAAGAAACTTGTTACACTGGTGCCAAAACCTGGGAAGGAGGAGGGATGTGATGTTGTGGAGTCCTCACCGCTGCCGTCCTCCGGGAAGCAGAGGAGCCGCTGCTGTCCGCCAGGAGACTCTCTCTTGTCTCTCCCCGGGTCCAAAAATTAATCGGGTGGTGGAGGAGTGTGATGAGGATGAGCGCGTGGCACACCCGGCACTGAATCGTCCTAATCAGCCGTATGGGGGAAAAGGACGAGACGGAGACACCAGTTCGAGAGAGAGATGCACGAAGCTGTTTTAGGATTTTGTCCCCTTTTCGGCATGCCCAATTCCCAATGTGCTCTTCATGGCGTAGTGACTCACCTCAACCTGGGTGGCAGAGGACGAATCTCAGTTGTCTCCGTGTCTGAGACAGTCAATCCATGCATACTATCACATGGTTTGTTGAGCGCATTACCAAAGAGACCTAGTGCATGTGGAGGCTCACGCTATTCTCCGTGGCATCTAAGCACATCTCACAACGCGCCCCACCAAGAGCAAGAAGCACATTATAGTGAGGTTATAAGGAGGTTAACCCAACACGACTCTACCCACCCAAGCAACCAGGCCAGTTGGTTGCTTAGGAAGCCTGATTGGAGTTACTCAGCATGCCCTGGATTTGAACTTGTGACTCCAGGTGTGGTAGTCAACGTCCTTACTTGCTGAGCTACCATGGCCCCGAGTTCAGTTCGTTATTAAAGTTTTATGTTGACTGTTCAGCTGGTTCCCACCTCCTCCTTGCCCATCGTAAGAACCTTGTTAAAGTAATCTACTAAATGTAATGTGTTACACCACTTTTACAACGAAAGTTATTACATTACAGTAACTAAATACTTTGTAGTCGGATTACACCCAAAACTGGTGTCAAATCTTTGCAATATGGCACCAGGGACTAAACATGGTTCAAGTAATGAAGACGAACAACAAAATTATTTATTTTTAGGATGTAACTATAAATGTAAAAACTGCTTAGGAGTCCTGGCTGGAGTCACTCAGCACACCCTGGATTCGAACTCACGACTCCAGGGTCGTAGTGAGCATGCTGAGCTACCCAGGCCCCCTTAAAAAGCAATAATAAAAAAAAAAAATTGTTTGGCCCGCAAAAAAGGTGACCATTGCAGTGTGTACATGCATGCAAGAGAGATTTAGGCTATTGATTGGTTTGAGGTGATCAAATGAATATAAAAAATATTTAAAACACTTTTAGGGATATATTTAATATCAAGAACAGACTTATTGAAAATGCATTTCGTTATATAGCCTATGTTTTTTTTATAATTTCTATCTTGAAATTATTCTATATTATTCTATATTTAAGTCTATGGCACAGCCTTGAGTGCCTTCTTACTTTTTATAAAACAGTTACTGCTCAGAAGATATTGTAGTAGCAGGTCCACTCACCAGTTTGGGTAGGGGACTCGTTAGTGGCAATGTTCTTCCCGTCTCTGACAGCTTTCACGTCTGACAGGTTCTGCACCGATATCGGTAAATGTGGTCCGCTTGCACTCGAGGCAGACGCTCCCGGCAGCGTTGAAGAGTTGGAGAATTCAGCATCTTTTGTTTTGCGTGGCTTGGGTTGCATTTCGTGTCCTGCGGCCCCTACCTGACTGCTCACCATGATGTTTTAAACTGTTATGATCATAAACAAAAACTGGTCCGAGGAATGGGGAACCTGACTGCAGGACCTCAATCAACAGGCGTGTTAATATTTAGGTGTGCTGTATGTTTTGCATCACCTGACTTGAGAAGGCGGGACAGGTGGAAGAACTGTGAACTGAGAACGGGTACAGCAGTTCAATCGGAGATGAACTCTTTTAGGCTACTGTCACATAGGTGCAACTGGGTTACGTTATACAACTCTCACTCTAACAGTAAAATAGGCAGAAGTCTTCCTGTCATTTTTTTTACTTTTTTGATGACAGCGGTAACCACATTTAACCATGCGATGAAATGAGAGAAATCAACGAATTAGTGATGAATAAAGAGCTTTAATTTGTAACATTGTTCATTAGCTTAAATTATGTTCGTTTTTTTTTTTTTTTTCAAAGGTATAAATCAGGACAAAAAATGATTCACATATAGGCCAGACAAACATAAACGCAATTATTTTGAATTTAATTCTCTTATCCACAAAACTCCATGAAAGACGTCGAATCTCCTCCGACGCATCACTGTCACTCTCAGGCGATTACCCATATCTGAGATCATACACTGACATCTAACAATAATGTGTATAGTTAACTTTTCCCCATAATCCACGTACAAGAGAATTGGCCATATTTCAGTTGATAGCTCAATACAACATGTATCTTTTGGTTGTGTTAAATAAACCAAAGTAATTCAAATTACTGTGCTCTGTTATTTAATCCATGCCACACAGCACATGCAAATTACATCGATGACGATCGTCTCTTCCATTGGGAATGCACCACCTAGCTTTATACAAACTCTTACTGCCCTCTACTGGACTAGTAGACATCAATACTCATTATTACAGAATATTATATTGGAATAAACACAGCCGATGTAACATAACAGTACACTTTGTGTGTGCGTGTGTGTGTGTGTGTGTGTGTGTGTGTGTGTGTGTGTGACACATACAGACACAGAAAGGATAACAAGGAAAAACTCTCATTTTGAGAAAATTTAAGAAGCTTCTGAACATGCCATGCAGCTTTTTGTGTATTTTTGTGTTACCTTTTCGACACAAGGTGGCATTACTGCACTGCTGAGGAGACAGAATGATCAAAGTCTCACAGTCAATGCCCCATTTGTGCCTAAGTTTAAACCATACATACATTTATAACATAAACTTTACATTCACTAAACGTTAAACACAAGATCCAGACTATGGTAGGACAGAAAGTAAATCTATAAAATAAGTGCTTTCAATAATATAAAGCTAAATTTTTTAACTTTTGTCACGGATGCATGTTGGGATATACGAAAGGTAACATTGCTGACTGTTTAACAGTTCAGTTAGACATTAGCCATGTGTTCAAGATCATGACAGTGAAATGAGCTAATTAGAAAGATAATTAAAAGGATTATTTTTTTATTAACCAAGTTGTTTAGGCTAAAATTCAAAATCATGGTAACAGGGCTCACTTTTGAAATGTATCTCCTACTGAAAAAATAAAGCTTTAGATAGAGTGATAAAAAGAGGAGTCATTTATTTGTCTTTGCAGAGTTGTAATAATGATGCCATTTAACAGAATACATTATTTAATAGGCTGAGTTATGATGGTAACAGGGAAACATAACCTGGAGAAACAACTTCGTCTTTTTTATAATGCTGGCTGAACACATAATGAAATGCCTAATTATATCATCTACTAAAAGTTGCCATCAGATAATAATTGGCATTATTGACTCTTATGTCAAAAAGGGACACAAAAGACACCCATTTTGTAGAATGAGGCAGGAACAAGCAAGCATAGCATTATTTGATAACAAATGAATGTATTGCACAGAATGGGTTGTGCTATGTGCTTTTCTTACCACTGATTATATCAGCTAACCTGATCTCATATATATTCTGACACAATTTTCTCCTACAGTAAATTAAAAAAAAACATACATGACGAGCTACTGATGGTCAATGATGCGGGCCTGGTAGTTATTTTCTCTACTTTTTGTTCTCTTTTTTCTGTTTTCCTCTTCTTCGTGCTACATCATTGGTCCAACATTTCCCAAACGTTTAAAGGTGTCTGAGAAAGAAAGTTAAAGTGAACTGATAAGTATTGATGAGCTGTATTAGACACACCTTCCTGACTATGTATGGATATCTTTTAATCTAGAGAGAAAGTGGCACACATTTTTAGAATACTCATTGCCTTTAACTTTGATGTACTTATATGGGCAACACAAGCCCACGCTTGCTGTACTCCGGTTGCAGTCGTAGTCAAAAACTCCTGTGATGTCATTTAACATGCCTCTCTAGTGTTATTTGAAATGCATACTTACATAGTTTAGATAAAACTATAAAAAACAACTTGGAACAAATTCAGAATAAACCACTGAGAAATCCGCATTGTCAACCAATAATCTGAATATTTCATGGGGTGCACATTTGCAGTAGATGCTGTGTCTGATCTGTTGTAGACTATTGCTTTGATGCAGATCTTCTTAGACATAAGAATATTGTGAGTATACCTTTATTTATTGAATGGAAATGCACCCTACCCTCCTTTCAACAGAGAACTAATCAGTTCAGTGGTTTGATTTATGAGATATAGAGGAAAAAAACTGAATTTTTAACCAACTATAAAATGTTACGGGAATTCCTGGACAGTTCCTTGGAATAGTTGGTCCTTTCCTTTTATTGAAAGCTAGTGTTTAATTAAGATAATCTTAAAAAGTCCCTGGCAAGAGACCATTTGCTGTTGTTTATTCACAAATGAGGAAGTGTTTTACAGTTTATATATACATTTCCCATCTATATACATATATACATTTCCCTCTCTTTGAGCTCTCATGACCTCTGTATCTGTGGAATAATTGATAGACAAAAGTAATAAAGCAAATTTAGTACCACACAGGTGCAAAGACGTTATCAGATCTAAGGTTCTTTCCCATGAAGAGGTTTAAATCTCCATGCAGTTTTGTTATGCTGGAAACTCATTTTTTCAACAGAAAGGGTACAAAGATATCAGCTCAGAGGAGCAATCTGTTAATTACATTACCACGAACCTGTGATAATGTCTGAACGACATTTTTATCATTCAACAATGATAAACCATGGTTCACAGGAAAACTCAGACAGCTTCGTCATGCCAAAGAGGATGCTTACAGGGGTGGGGATAGAGTCTTGTATAATCGGGCCAGGAACACACTGAATAAGGAAATCAGAGTGGATAAAAGAAGCTACTTTGAGAAGCTGAAAAACAAGTTCTCAGCTAACGACCCTGCATCAGTGTGGAGTGGCCTGAAACAACTTACAAACTACAGGACTCCTACCCCCAACCCTGTGGTGGACCAACGACTGGCTGACGACCTGAATGTGTTCTATTGCAGATTTGAACGGCCCAATTTCACACCCCACACGCAATCGGACCTTCATTTCACACAATCATTAACACATCCTGTAACCCCCCTCCTCCCGCCTCCTGCTACACAACCTGCACTCAAGATCTGTGAAGACGATGTGTGCCATGTCTTTCGGAAGTAAAGGTCAAGGAAGGCTCCAGGCCCAGATGTCTGAAATCTGAATAAAATTATTAAATGGTTTATCAGTAATTTTTTTTAATATAGCACTTGAAATACTTGAACTGATGCATTATGAGCATTCGGATGATGGTTTTATGCATACAAGGAAATGTTTTATGCATTTTTTTTTTATCATCTAAAATTGAAGATATTCCCTGACAAAAAATAAATTATTGGAACAAATACAGTTTCGTGTAATGAAGCATATCTTCTTAAAATTCAATGCATATTGTGTTATGATACTCAGTGTTGGGGAGTAACAGAATACCTGTAACAGGATTACATATTTAAAATACAAAATATAAGTAACAGTATCCCACTACAGTTACAATTTAAATAATTGGTATTTAGATTAGAGTTACATTCAAAAAGTATTTTGATTACTGAAGAGATTACTTTGCATTTTATTGTCATTTGTTTTATTTAATATTTAGTCCTTTCAGATGGAAAACATTTATACAAATAAATGATGTGATCCAAAGTGCATTTGAACAGCGGTGAAACACTTTCTGATGATGTGTTACATTCATACGAGCAGACAGAGAAGTACGTTTGAAGTAAATTTGGAGCAGAAGAAATATAAATAATCCTTTTTGTGTAAAAACTAATTCTAGACATTTTACATGCACATGTTATCAGACGCATTCATATTTTTTTATCAAGAATATTCACGTTGGATCATAATTAATTTTTTTCTAGTAAGACCTTTGATATTAGGGCAAAAATCATATTCTTGATAATAATGTGTGTATTGTTTTCCTGTAAAAATATCTAAAAATCCTTAAAACAAGTTCAATTTGATTAATCTTTTTTTTAGAAACAACACTGCATAAGATATTTATGTTTCCCCGTCTGTCACTCACTTCACCGTTGTGTCGAAGAAGCGACACTAGGGGTCTCTCTACACACGTTCATTCAGAAATTTTCTCCGGAGCCGATGGTCGTGTATGCAGCCAGATGCGAGTGACACACCAGAATCCTGCTTCTATCCTCTGACGCTCTGTTTTGCTGTTAGATCTACAGCGCACTTCAGTGGCTTTCTCCTTCTCTGCACAGCGTGCAGTTTGCCTCTGGTCGCTTCAACAGCGCAGAGTTTTGAAAGAGTTTTATTATAAAGAGCCATTTTCTCTATAAAAGAGTTTATTTCTCTGAAAGAGCAATGCACAGCTGCGTTGAACGTCCTTTTCTGTGTTGTTCCTGGATGCGGTAGAGTTCAGACGGCCACAGGCCATCGTTGGCCATTCGTTGACTCCCGTCCGTGCTCGAGGTAACAGCGGCTCGCCTCATGGCCAGTCTGCTTATCCTCTGGAGCTCGAGGTGGATGAGCTCGCCGCTGCATCGGAGAGTGCGGCGTCTGACGCTGATACCTCCACTGGGCTGCCGCCTTCGGGCCAGCACGCCCAGGTTGAGGCTGACGCGCAGATGTCCGATATGCTTGCCTGGACCGCCGTCAGTGTGGAGCTGGATTGGAACCCTCCGTCCTCCCCACACCCGTCGCGGTTGGATGACTGGTTCCTGGGGTCTGGGTGCCGCTCACAGCCTCGCCACCCCACCCCACCCCTCCCGTTCCTGTTATTTCCCCCTCTCCACTTCTCACAAGCCATGCTTGTCCGCTCTCGCTACCCTCGCTGGCGGAGCGGCCCACGGGTATACGACGATTCCGCAGGTGGATAGGGCTGCAGGAAGCAGACGCCCCCCGTCTCCCGGACCCCCTCAAGGACTTGTATGGCTCCCAGGCTCTCCTGAGACGGTCGACCCTGGGACCGAGACATTAGCTCCGGAGATGGTAAGACCACTCCGTCCCCAGTGGAGGGCTGGGAGGAGAATCCTTTGTTCAATTTTAATTTGCGCCCCCCCCCCCCCCCCCCCCCCAGACGGGGCACATTCTCAATAAAAGAGCTATTTCTCTGTGTCACCTGGCCCGCAAATGCCATTCTCACGGCACTTTGCTGCCAGATTTCAACAGTCCCGGCCTCCTGGACACGGACCACCCGTCTCCAGCCCCACGACTGTTCCCCGGCCGGCAGGTTCTGACGAGTCTAGAGTCCAACTGAGATGAAGAAGGGTTTCTACAGCCCTTACTTCATCGTACCTAAGAAAGGTGGTGGCTTACGACCAATCTTGGAATTGTGAGTTCTCAACCAAGCGTTGCACAAACTCCCGTTGAAAATGCTCACACAGAAACAAATCTTAACCTGCGTTCGACATCTAGATTGGTTCACAGGGGTAGACCTGAAGGACGCGTACTTTCACGTCTCAATTCTGCCTCGACACTGCCCCTTTCTGCGGTTCGCGTTCGATGGCCAGGCATATCAGTACAAAGTCCTCCCCTTTGGCATGACTCTGTCCCCTCGCGTCTTCATGAAAGTCGCAGGGGCAGCTCTTGCCCTGCTCCGAGAAGCCGGCATCCGCATACTCAATTACCTCGACGACTTGCTCATCTTGGACCACTCGCGAGAGTTACTATACACAGAGACCAGGTGCTCAGGCACCTCAGCCGTTTGGGGCTTCAGGTCAACTGGGAAAAGAGCAAGCTTACTCCAGTCCAAAGAATCTCTTTTCTCGTTATGGAGTTAAACTCGGTCTCAATGTCAGCACGTCTCACCAATGAGCGTGCGCAGTCAGTGTTGAGGTGCCTCACCGCTTTCAGGCCAGGCACGACGGTCCCCTTAAAAATTTCCAGAGACTCCTGGGGCATATGGCATCCGCCGCAGTGGTTGTGCCATTGGGGTTGATGCTTATGAGACCGCTTCAGCACTGGCTTCAGACTCAAGTCCCGAGACGAGCATGGTGCCACGGCACACACTGTGTGACGATCACCCCGACTGCCACCAAACACTCAAACCCTGGACAGACCTCTGTTTTCTACAGCAGGTGTCCCAACGCGTCTTGGTCACGACCGAAGCCTCCAGATCGGGTTGGGGCGCCGTGTGCAATGGGCACGCAGTAGCAGGCCATTGGAAAGGGGCCCAACTGCATTGGCACATCAACTGCCTGGAGTTGTTGACTGTCTTTCTTGCCCTGCGGAAGTTTCTCCTGTTAGTTCAAGACAAACATGTCCTGGTCAGGTCAGACAGCACCACTGCGGTAGCGTACATAAATCGCCAAAGCGGCCTACGCTCCGGCCACATGTCACAACTCGCCCGACGTCTCCTCCTTGACTTAAGTCACTGTGTGCCACTCACATCCCCGGCAACCTCAATGTGATAGCGGACACGCTGTCACGACAATGCTTGCCTGGCGGAGAGTGGAGGCTTCACTCCCACTCAGTTCAGCTGATCTGGGAATGGATCGGCAAGGCCCAGGTAGACCAGTTTGCCTCCCGAGAGACCTACCACTGCCCGCTCGGGTATGCCCGCTCAGAGGCTCCCCTTGGGGCAGACGCACTGGCACACAGCTGGCCGGCGGGGCTGCGCAAGTTTCCCCCAGTGAGCCTTCTTGCACAGGTGCTGTGCAAGGTCAGGGAGGACAAGGAACAATTCACTCTTGTGGCTCCTTATTGGCCCACCTGGGACTGGTTCTCAGACTTCGTACTCCTTGCGACAGCCCCTCCCTGGCAAATTCCCCTGAGGAAGGACCTTCTTTCTCAGGGACAGGGCATGCTCTGGCATCCGCACCCAGACCTTTGGAACCACCACGTCTGGCCCCTGGACGGGACGTGGAAAATCTTGCTGGTCTACCACCCACAGCCATAGCCACGATCAACCACACCAGAGCCCCCTCTACCAGGCGACTCTACGCCCTGAAATGGCGTCCCTTCGTGAATTGGTGTTCTTCCCGGGCAGAAGACCAACAGAGTTGCGCAGTTAGGTCAGTACTCCTGTTCCTACAGGAGAGGCTGGAGGGGAGGCTGTCCCCTTCCACCTTGAAGGTGTATGTTGCCGATATCGCAGCTCACCACGACCCAGTAGATGGCAAGTCTCTGGGTAGGCATGACTTAATTATCAGGTTCCTAAGAGGCGCCCGGAGGTTAAATCCCTCCCAGCCAGGCCTGTTCCCCTCCTGGGATCTCTCGGTGGTCCTTGCCGGTCTTCAGAGATCCCCCTTCGAGCAGCTAGAATCAGCTGGACTCAGGGCCCTCTCACTAAAGATGGCCCTGCTGATCGCTCACCTCCATCAAGAGGTCGGGGTCCTGCAAGCGCTCTCTGTTAATGACACTTGCCTGGAGTTCAGTCCGGCAGACACATATGTGATCCTAAGACCCCGACCGGGCTATGTGCCCAAGGTTCCTACCACGCCCTTCAGAGACCAGGTAGTGAACCTGCAAGCGCTGCCCCGGGAGGAGGCAGACCCAGCCCCCTCACTGCTGTGTCCGGTACGTGCCTTGAGTGCACTCAGAGCTTCAGGTGCTCTGAGCAGCTCTTTGTCTGCTTTGTGGGACAGCGGAAAGGGAACGCTGTCTCCAAACAGAGGCTTTCCCACTGGGTGGTGGATGCCATCCTTCTGGCCTATCACACCCAGGCCGTGCCACCCCCCCTACGGGTTCGAGCACACTCTACAAGGAGTACGGCGTCCTCGTGGGCACTGGCTAGGGGTGCCTCCCTAGCAGACATTTGTAGGGCAGCGGGTTGGGCAACAACTAACACCTTTGCAAGATTTTACAATCTCAGGGTTGAGTCAGTCTCGTCCTGTGTTTTCTCAGGTCCGAGCTGGTAGAACTCGGTACACGCCGACGGTCTGACCAGGTGAATCGCTTGTGTCCAGCGCCCTTTCCCTCGGCTGAGGTAAAACAGTGCGCCTTCCCAGGAGATCCCACCCACCCGGGTCCCTGGTCGATTCCTCCCTAGCCCTCTTGGGTCCGCAGTTCAGCGGAGGATCTTGCCGACCCAGTCCACTACGGGTACTCCAGGCTACCTTGTACTGGAATAGGTGCTCCACAGGTCAGGCCTCCTACACGGACTCCTCCTGTTTGTACTTCCGCGGTACGGTCACCTTACGAGCTGACCCGCGTCTCCCTTAGGCAGTTCTTTGCTGCCCTCCGGTCGCTGTGTCATAGCAACTCATCGAGGCGGGATCTACTACCACGCCATTTTTACCACATGTGACCGAAGAGGCCATGTGATGTATTTTGACACCTTTACCTCCCCTTTTTCGGGCAGGTGTGGCCTCCACAGGGTCTTTTCCCCCTTAAAGAATAGGAAACCGGTAAGACCCCCTTCCCACGATGTGGTAAGGGCCCCAGCTGCTCTTGCTCTATGCCTAGAAACATAGAGAGAAAAGAGGCCCAGCCAGGCTTGGTCCGTTCCCAGGTTGGCAAGCGTTGCCTTGTTCCCCTCTAGGGTAACCAAAAGGATTCCGCCAACTTTTTTGGGGCATTGGGGAAGGGTACGTGCAGTCTAAAACACAGTTGGTCGCTTGTGCACATGAAATACCTGCCCGCTCCTGTGTCAGCTGTACACGTACACGGCTCAGCGCATGGCGTGATTTAAAGTGGACCCCTAGTGTCGCTTCTTCGACACGACGTCGAAGTGAGCGACAGACGGGGAAAGTCTCGGTTATGTATGTAATCTCCATTGCCTGATGGAGGGAACGAGACGTCGTGTCCTCCCGGCCACGTCGCTGAGCCGAGCCGCTGAGGTGGCCAGACACTCCTGGCTCCTCAGAAAAATCCTGAATGAACGTGTGTATTTCCTCGCCTTTATACCTGTATGTCCGGGGGCAGGGTATGCAAATACTGTTCGCAGACTTCTCATTGGCCTTTTTTCATAGATCAGAGGCTCAAGAGAGACCCCTTGTGTCGCTTCTTCGACACGACATCTCGTTCCCTCCATCAGGGAATGGAGGTTACATACGTAACTGAGACGTTTTCAGAGTATGAATTTTAAACGTATATTTTGTCTTATTGTTCAGTCAGAGTTTTTATAATCAAAACAAGTGAAAAATCTACCAGTGCTGAAGAAGTAATACAAAGTATTTATAATATGTTACTGAACTTGAGTAATCTAATGGAATACATTACAAATGACATTTTATGGCATGTATTCTGTAATCTGTAGTGGATTACATTTCAAAATTAACCCAACTCTGATGATACTGTGCTTAATTACTCTACACCACTGGGCCTGGGACTATTTTTATGGGCCCCACCCTTTTCTTCTGCCCAACGATTAGGCTAGTGTGTTGACCAGAGTGGATTATAGTGTGGCCCCTTTGTCCTTCTTTGTTTTTAAATAACAGCAAGGGGCAGGTTTTGCTGATTCACCAGGATTTTATGTCAGTTCTTATTTTCATTGATTTTGCCAAAGATTATTGCTCAACTACTCTTTCCCTGTCAAATGCTTTCTTAACCTTATTAGAATTTAATCTTATTTCTATCCTCAACAAATGATGATTTGATTTTACTGTGAACACGAGGGTCTTAGTTTCTCACCCAATAGAAAACAGATGATTTTAAATTAAATTGTAATTAACTTTTAATTATGTACAGGTGCTGGTCATATAATTAGAATATCATCAAAAAGTTGATTTATTTCAGTAATTCCATTCAAAAAGTGAAACTTGGATATTATATTCATTCATTACACACAGACTGATATACATGTATTTCAAATGTTTATTTAATTTAATTGTGATGATTAAAACTGACAACTAATGAAAATCCCAAATTCAGTATCTCCGAAAATTAGAATATTACTTAAGACCAAAAAAAAAAAGAGGATTTTTAGAAATGTTAGCCAACTGAAAAGTATGAACATGAAAAGTATGAGGATGTACAGCACTCAATACTTAGTTGGGGCTCCTTATGCCTGAATTACTGCAGCAATGCGGCGTGGCATGGAGTCGATCAGTCTGTGGCACTGCCCAGGTTGCTCTGATAGTGGCCTTCAGCTCTTCTGCATTGTTGGGTCTGGCGTATCGCATCTTCCTCTTCACAATACCCCATAGATTTTCTATAGGGTTATGGTCAGGTGAGTTTGCTGGCCAATTAAGAACAGGGATACCATGGTCCTTAAACCAGGTACTGGTAGCTTTGGCACTGTGTGCAGATGCCAAGTCCTGTTGGAAAATGAAATTTGCATCTCCATAAAATTGGTCAGCAGCAGGAAGCATGAAGTGCTCTAAAACTTCCTGGTAGATGGCTGCGTTGACATTGGACCTCAGAAAACACAGTGGACCAACACCAGCAGATGACATGGCACCCCAAACCATCACTGACTGTGGAAACTTTACATTGGACTTCAAGCAACGTGGATTCTGTGCCTCTCCTCTCTTCCTCCAGACTCTGGGACCTTGATTTCCAAAGGAAATGCAAAATTTACTTTCATCAGAGAACATAACTTTGGACCACTCAGCAGCAGTCCAGGCGAGACGCTTCTGATGCTGTGTCTTGTTCAAGAGTGGCTTGACACAAGGAATGCGACAGCTGAAACCCATGTCTTGCATACGTCTGTGCGTGGTGGTTCTTGAAGCACTGACTCCAGCTGCAGTCCACTCTTTGTGAATCTCCCCCACATTTTTGAATGTGTTTTGTTTCACAATCCTCTCCAGGGTGCGGTTATCCCTATTGCTTGTACACTTTTTTCTACCAAATCTTTTTCTTCCCTTCGCCTCTCTATTAAATTGCTTGGACACAGAGCTCTGTGAACAGCCAGCCTCTTTAGCAATGAACTTTTGTGTCTTGCCCTCCTTGTGCAAGATGTCAATGGTCATCTTTTGGACAGCTGTCAAGTCAGCAGTATTCCCCATGATTGTGTAGCCTACAGAACTAGACTGAGAGACCATTTAAAGGCCTTTGCAGGTGTTTTGAGTTAATTAGCTGATTAGATTGTGGCACCAGATGTCTTCAATATTGAACCTTTTCACAATATTCTAATTTTCTGAGATACTGATTTTGGGGTTTGCCTCCAAATAATCAATGAAATGGTGTTTCTTAAGTGCCCAGCAGGGACAATCATCCCTAAAGAGCCTTCACTTCATACTATTGAGAGTCTGGATGGAGACATTACTGATAAAACTAAGATATGTTTCTTTACTGAATCAGAACAGAGAATGCAGTAGATATAATGAAGTTGGACTTGCAAAGAGTAGCTTGAATTGCCTCATGGTCATTTTGTTTATCTAATGTTTATGTCATTGTTTCCTTCTGACATACACTATTGCATATGAGACAACAGCTAGGGTCAGTACAGATAAAGAGGGACACTTTTTAATAATTTGTCATTGGCTTTGTTTTTAAAATATGATCTAAATTGCCATATCAGTGTCATCCAATATTAGTTTGGGATGAACGTAAAGGGACAGTTCACCCAAAAATGAAAATTCTCTCATCATTTACTCCCCCTCATGCCATCCCAGATGAGTATGACTTTCTTTATTCTGCAGAACACAAATAAAGATTTTTAGAAGAATATTTCAGCTCTGTAGGTCCATTCAATGCAAGTGAATGTTGATCAGACTTTGTAGCTCCAAGAATTATGTAAAGGATATATAAAAGTAATCCTTATGACACCAGTGGTTAAATCCATATCTTCAGAAGTGATATAATAGGTGTGGGTGAGAAACAGATCAAAATTGTAGTAATTTATTTTACTCTAAATCTACACTTTCACTTTTACTTTTACATCTGAAGGTCATGTGGTGCTTAGTTTCACATCTGAAAGTGAAAGAGATTTTGAATAAAAAATGACATATATTTATCTATGTGATTTTTTGAGCTACAAATATCTGGTCACCATTCACTTGCATTGTACAGACTTACAGAGCTGAAATATTCTTCCTTGTTTATGTTTTGCAGAAGAAAGAAAGTCATACACATCTGGAATGTCATGAGGTTGAGTAAATTTGTAAACAAATGAGTTGGACTGAACAGTGAAGGACATGGAGCCACAAAGTCTCCATATATGCATGGAAACACATTAAGTACTTTTAAAAATCATCCTGAGTCTCTGAGATATCATCCCAGGTGGGCATCTCATAAAGTTGGTTGAGAGTACCCAGAGTGTGCAAAGCTGTGATCTAGACAAAGGGTGGCTTTTTTGAAGGAGCTAAAGAATAAGATTTGCCAAATGTTTTTAAGTCTCCCTTACTTATTTGAGCTACTTCATGGTTTTAATCTATGATGTGAACAATTACAGTCTAATAATAAAGAATAAGTAGGTGTTTATAAACTTTTGAGTGGTTGTGTGAACTCCAGTAGTGTCACACAAACCACCAAGGTGGAGAGCAAAATGTTACCATGATTAGTTCAAACACATGTAATGAAGATAAATGGCTGCCAATGATTGATAATGTTCTGTTAGCGATAAATAGATGATTAACTTACAAAAAGTTAAAAGTACAGCGAAGACACAAAGGTCAGATAAGTCAAGTGCTCTATTATGAAGTTTGAGATATCTGTCCAGATGTTTAAAAAGATGAGAATGGCATGAAAAATAGAACAAGGAGACATTCTGGGACATTAAAAAAATAAACAATAATTTGTGCCTACTTATCAGTAATAAATGACACCTGAATTACTCATTATTATTCAGATATATTTTTATATTACATCGTCTTTTAAAAAAAATTAAACAAGTTTGTAACAATTTTGTTCATAAGCATTTTTACAGTGTAGAATGAACAGGTTTTGCTTGGTGATAGCCTGAGGTGTTGTACCTTGGCAAGTTGTAACCCAACGTAGCTAAACAAAACCTGCCCAACCATGATGTTAAGGTGTTGAGTGGCATCTTGTTTATTACAAAGTCAGCTTGTTTTTAATATTTGCCACTAAATTATTCTGGCATTCAAATAATCTATTTGGTTTTATTGTAGAGATACACTGATCTATCTGCCAAAAATGTATATCAGCTTTTAAAAGCAATTATCTGCATTATTGGATAATGGTCGATTGTTTAAAAACAGCCAATGATAAGGGCTGGTTGTTTCCTGTCAAAAGGGGGCAGAAAATGCACCAGACATTTAGCCTACAAATCGTGTGTGTGACTGAAAAATCTCTTGTGTGGAATTACTTTCAGGTGGGTGACAATTACAGCAGATTTCCAATTTATAAGCTGTGCACTGCTAGAATTTCGCGAGGTGGAACTACCATTTCAATTTTAAACACAACAAATGTATGTACTCACCTTGAAGCTCGACACAGCAAGGAATATGATGAGTTTGTTAAAGCTAAGGCGGAAGCTGCATTAGCTAAAAAGGGACAAGCTTCATTATTCAGAAAACGATGATCAGTCAAGAACATTAAAATATTTTTACCAATTTATTCTGAGGCTAGAAAGAGACTAAGACTTGAGTTAATGATGCACTTTTGGTTTCAGTGTTTTGTTAACAACTGAGACCAGTTACATAGAAGACATGTAGAACATAGAGAATAAACTTAAAATTTAAAATGAGTTGTGTAATGAATTACTGTTTTAGTGATTTGAAACAAGGCAGCATAGTGTTACTCAGGGACGTCACTAGGATTGGAAGACAGGGGGGGCTTAGCCCCCAGGGTATTTGTAACTTGCGTTTGCAAAATCTTTGCACTCACATCTAGAGCTACACTTATGTCAACAACCAGTCAAGAAACCAAGATGTTAACAAGTAAAATGTGACAGACATATCCCCTTCTTCCATTTCTATTCTGTTAAAGAAAAGTTACTGTAATGTTGCTTTTAGACACATCAAAGCTGCATGGGGGAATTTACTTAGACCAGACTTTGCTCCTGATGAGTTATTCTATAAGCAATGACTTAAATGCTATCTGTCTGCATACTATAGCATACTATATCTAATTCCTCTCTATATAAGATATGTTGTCCACAGAATGCTATTTAATTACTCTAATTACTGTAACTGCGCTGTGGATTGGTTCAATCAGTGTGTAATTTCACTGTGTAGTTTGGCTTGCATACAGTTTAACCCAAGAACCAGAATTTTAAGGTCATAGTGAAATTTGACAACACAGGTTTGAGCGTTTCTCAATGAAAGATGATTTATTCTGCCAAATGATGTATACAATGTATGATATAAATCAACAACAAAAAGGTAGTATTCAAATAAAGGAAAATTAAGAATGAAATCATTTTCAAAACCACAGTCAACAGTTACTTTTTGTTTATTGTCTACTTCATTGGAGGAAGCATAAAAAAATCCCTTCTGTTTTTAAGGGTTGCTTTCATTTTACTTTCACATGTGTATCTGTGGGCATTTGCACATCTTTAGCCTACATTTAGGTAACATCTATGTATTTATTTAATTTATCACAGCCAATAAATGCAGAAAGTTAAATTGGTATAGCTAGCATATATAATAAATAATGAAATAATTTAGTTTAGGCTATGCATAGTGCCTACACCTGCCAACAAATGCTTAATGTTAGAAGAAAACAAAACAATCCTTACACCTATAGACCATTACTGACCTCAATCACACCGGCTCCCTCAGAATCAACTGGCCTGGCAATCTCCTGCGGCTGCTTCTCTTTCTCTGCTAAAATATCTTCAAATATCCATCTTATCTGCTCAATGAATTGAAGGATACAACGGTAATAGCATTAACAGGGACCCTATGACATTTAGTTTTCAGTGACAACAACATTATATGGGGATTGATGTTGTTTTATATGCCTATTATAGAGATAGGTTATATTATTGGCAAAGAATAAAGAGTTGTGATTAGCTTGCTAAGTTAACAATTTCTTGTATTTTGCTTGTTCACTCTAGCTAGACTACAGTTTTCCATAGCAAACCAAAATATCCCCTTTCCTTTACCTCAAGAAAACGTAGCTAAAGGTAAGCAGGTAATTAAAAACAACTTACAATTTCACTCTGTATCACGACACTTACCAATCTTCCGTTCACCGTTAGCGAGTGTATCGGTGTGTGTGGGCGGGGGGGAGCGTGTGTATCAGTGTGTGTGGACGGGAGGGTGCATAGCGAGTTCAACTTTCAGACCAAACTAGAGTAACGACGAGACGAGATGAATCCTCCAGTTACTTGCAGCGCTCCGGTCTGCAACGCTCTGAAAGCTGCCACAGTTCACACCAACGCAACGAGACGGTGCGGTGCATCATCTTGATAGCACAACGACTCTTTGTACTTCTGTCCAACTTCTGACTTTTTGGCTATTTTTTGTAGCTGGATTATATATATAATTTGTTGCGTCTAATTCTAAATATGAATGAGGATACGGTTATTGATAAATCTAATTGTTATTGTTGTTCTTATTATCATTTAGGGGGGCTTAGGAACATTTTGGGGTAGCTTCAGCCCCCCTAAAATAGGCCTAACGACGTCCCTGGTGTTACTTCTTCGACACAACGTCTCGTTCCCTGAAGGTTACACACGTAACCTAGATGTTTTGTTCACACGGCCCACAAAAATTCACTGTTGTGCAACAGCTACTTGATCATGTTTTTTCACTTAAACTATCCTACTGGGTTTTGGCCACTCATGTCAGAGATATCTTTGATTAATTTGAAGTAACAAGAATTTGGCTGGGGCAGCCAGAACTACATCTACCCTCATCTGTTTTGTTTCACTTTCTCATAACAATCAATCTTACTCTCTCTCCCTCTCATTCATTCTCTTAATCTGTCAGTGATCTACAGTGTGGTTTCAGATAAATCTTTTGACCTTTGTCTTGTCTTGAAAGACTCTTGCCCATTCTTGTATTATTCAAGTCTTGAATTTTTTAGAAGGCTTTTGTTATTTATTCTATTTAAGTGCTATGGCTTTTAATGCAGCCTGAGCATGTGCAACTGCAAGCCCCTTTGTTTTGAAATACTTACAATAAGCCAAATGTGACAGGTAATCAAAGGCTCCAATTTTTTTTTTTTTTCTTTTTTTTTTTTTGTCTTTACAACAGGTCATGCCCATACTTGAGTTCAGTTAACTTCAGTAAATATAACATGCAATTGTCAGTCTCTTGTCTAGGGATTAGCTTTAGGTTCCCTGTCTGCGTCCACCAACCATGGGGGAGGACGGAGCACATAAGGCAGAATCCGTGTTTGGTGTCAGTCCCTTCATGCATCTGAGAGTTTGTTTGCTGGCAAAGATTTGTTTGTTCAGCAGGTCCTTGCCTGCTCTGGTACTCTGAAAAGTTGCATGTACACAAAGGCTGTAACTTTGCCTGGCACACATGCTAAATTTACTGAGGTCAGACCAGCCTCCACTTGAAAAACATGGTCAAGCTAGCCCCCACGTTGTTTTCCGCATGTACACAAAGGCTGTAACTTTGCCTGGCACACATGCTAAATTTACTGAGGTCAGACCAGCCTCCACTTGAAAAACATGGTCAAGCTAGCCCCCACGTTGTTTTCCGGTACACTATACAGGACCATAGTGGAGTGAAAGGTGTTAATGATTCTAAGGACACACAGTTCCAGCTGGGCCCCACAACAAATTTTAAACTGTAAGTTTTAAAAGCTATGAGGCCCAGAGCAATATACAGTCAGGGGGCACAGAAAACCTTGCTACAGCCCTGCGCGTATATACTAGTCAATCTGTCAATAATGAATGAATGAAAAAATAAATAAAGGAATAAATCCAAATTCATAAATAACTACATAAAACAAAATTAAAAATATGAAACAAAGTGTCTCGGGTTACGTGTAACCCTTGTTCCCTGAAAAATGCAAAACGAGATGCTGCGCTGAGAAAAGCGCTTTGGGAACAACTTTAGGTGTGACTAGCTGTGAATATGTGTGTAACACGTCAGTGAACATTGACCGGAATTTATAGACTCTGCCAGTGTAATCATTGGATGCACCTGAGGCAGGGCTATAAATAGATGCATCACAGGAGCATCGTCAGGTATTTTGTCCGAAGAGCAGTCCTGGGGCATCCCAGTGCGGCAGTAAAGCACAGCATCTCGTTCCGCTTTTTTACCAGTTACATAGAACACATGTAGTACATAGAGAATAAACTTAAAATTTTAAATGAGTTGTGTAATGAATTACTGTTTTAGTGATTTGAAACAAGGCAACATAAAAAATAACAGAACCACCAAACTATTGGTATCTGTATCAGCAGATGATGTTCTTAATAACTGAATAGTGGTATTGGCATGCAAATTTAGTTTTGCCACATTCCTAATTTAATACATTGAAATATCTTTGCTTTTAAAAGAACATTGGTTTGAAGGTGCCATTATCTTAGTCCCCGTCTGTTGTTGTGCAACAGCGACACTAGGGATCTCTCTTTAGTGCCAAATATGCCTCTGATCTATGAAAAAAGGCCAATGAGAAGTTGGCAGACAGTATTTGCATACCCCGCCCCCGGACATTCGGGTATAAAAGCGGGGAAATACGTCGAGTGCATTCAGAAATTTTCTTCGGAGCCAATGGTCGTGTATGCAGTGAGCTGCGAGACACACAGCTGATTCTGCTGTTGGATCTACGGCACACTACAGTGGCTTTCTCCTTCTCTGATCTGCAGTTTGCCCCTGGGCATTTCGACAGCGCAGTTAAAAGAGTTGTTTTTCTAAAAGAGTTAGTTTCTCTAAAAGAGCAAATACACCGCTGGCTTTGAACGTCCTTTTCAGGAGGCGTCTTTTTAAAGACAGCTTTTCCGCCTCTGTGTAGTTTCTAGATGTGGTTGATTTCTCCCAATCTCCGACGGTCATAAAAGCTGCCTCACGTGCCCAGGCTGCGATCACACGCAGGTGAGCGTTTTACGAATGGTTCATGTTCTCATTGCGAGAACATAGCCATGGCAGCATTGCTGTCGCAGCTTTCTTTTGTCATGAGATAGAGCCACTTCAGCTGCCCCCCGTGCCTCGCCACCTTCCTACGGGATTGGGGCAGGCGCCACAGGCTTTGAAGGCGATTTGGGGATAATGATAGGTTCCGTTTCGCCGGGTAAACCCCTTCAAACCACCCGCCTCCCCGGCACACTTGCTTACTTCCCCCGAGCTCGGGATGAGTGTGGCCTGCTTCAAGGCCAGCCGGCCTGTCCCTTGAGCTCCCGGAATTGGATGACACCACCACTGCATCGGAGAGCATTACAGCGTCGTCTGATGCTGATGACTTGCCTGGGCCGCCACCTTCGGGTCTGCTCGCCCAGTCTGAGCCTGATGCACAGAGGTCCGCTATGCTTTCCCGGGCTAACGCGAGTATGAGGCTGGACCAGTAAACCCTGCCCCCCCCCCCCCCCCTCGCGGCTACTTGATAGGTCCCACGGGCATGTGCGCCGCTAACAGCCGTGCCCAGAGTCTCCCCTCGGGGAAGACGCACTGGCACACAGCTGGCCTGCGGGGCTGCACAAGTACGCATTTCCCCTAGTGAGCCTTCTTGCACAGGTGCTGTGCAAGGTCAGGGAAGACAAGGAACAATTCACCCTAGTGGCTCCCTATTGGCCCAACCGGTCCTGGATCTCGGACCTCATACTCCTCGCGACAGCCCCTCCCTGGTGAATTCTCCTGAGGAAAGACCTTCTTTCTCAGGGATGGGGCACACTCTGGCATCTGCACCCAGACCTTTGGAACCTCCATGTCTGGCCACTGGACGGGACGTGGAAGATCTAGCTGGTCTACCACCTGCCGTCATAGACACGATCAACCAAGCCAGAGCCCCTTCTACCAGGCAACTTTATGCCCTGAAGTGGCGCTTGTTCACGAATTGGTGCTCGTCCCGGGCTGAAGACCCACAGAGGTGCGCAGTTATGTCATTGCTCTTATTTCTGCAGGAGAGGCTGGAGGGGAGGCTGTCCCCTTCCACCCTGAAGGTGGAACCACTACTCAGCAGACAGCAAGTCTTTGGGTAAGCATGACTTAATCATGAGGTTCCTAAGAGGCGCCCGGAGGTTGAATCCCTCCCGGCCAAGCCTGTTCCCCTCCGGGGATCTCTCAGTGGTCCTCGCGGGCCTCCAGAGACCTCCCTTCGAGCTGCTAGAATCAGTTGGACTCAGGGCCCTCTCTCTAAAGATGGCCCTGTTGATCGCGCTCACCTCCATCAAGAGGGTCGGGGACCTGCAATCGTTCTCTGTCAGCGACACCTGCCAGGAGTTCGGTCCGGCAGACACATATGTGATCCTAAGATCGTGACCAGGCTACATGCCCAAGGTTCCTACTACGCCCTTTAGAGACCAGGTAGTGAACCTGCAAGCGAAGCTGCCCCGGAAGGAGCCAGGCCCAGCCCTTCGTTGCTGTGTCCGGTATGTGCTTTTCGTAACTACTTGGACCGCACGCAGAGCTCTAGATGTTCTGATCAGCTCTTTGTCTGCCTTGGTGGACAGCAGAGAGGGAACGCTGTCTCCAAACAGGTTGACACCTGTAAATTGCCCCTCCCCTTACGGGTCCGAGCACTCTCGACAAGGAGTGTGCATCCTCACGGGCACTGGCCAGAGGCATCTCCCTGGCAGACATATGCAGAGCAGCAGGTTGGGCAACACCTAACACCCTTGCGAGATCTTACAATTTCAGTGTAGAGTCAGTTTCATCCCGTGTTTTCTCAGGTCCGAGCCAGTAGAACTCAGTAACACGCTGACGGATTGACCGGGTGGACCGCTTGTGCCTAGCGCCCTTTCCCTCAGCCGAGGTAATATTGTGCGCTTTTTCTCCCAGGAGATCCCACTCATTCGGATCCCTGGATGACTCCTCCCTAGCCTTGTGGGTCCGCAGTTCAGCGGAGGAACTCACCGACCCAATCCACTGTGGGTACTTAATCTCCCTGTACTGGAATAGGTGCTCCAGAGGTCAGGCCTCTTACGTGGACTCACCCTGTGTGTATCGTCTGCGGTACGGTCCCCTTACGAAGTGGACCCGCATCTCCCTTAGGCAGTCCTAGCTGCCCTCCGGTCGTCATGTTGTAGAAACTCCCCCCTTCTTAAGGCTGGATCTACCACTGCGCCACTTTCCACATGTCGCCTAAAAACCCATGTGATGTATTCGCCACATTTACCTCCCCCTTTCGGGCAGGTGTGGCTTCCGCAGGGTCTTTTCCCCCTGAAAGAATAGGAAACTGGGTAAGACCCCCTTCCCTCGATGAGTGTAAGGGTCCTGACCGTTCTTGCTCTATGCGGAGAAACATAGAGAGAAAAGAGGCCCAGCCAGGCTTGGCCCATTCCCAGGTTGGCAAGCGTCACCTTGCTCCCCTGCCTAGGGTAACCAGAAGGATTCCGACGACTTTTTTGGGGCATTGGAGAAGGGTACATGTAGTCTGACACAGCTGGTCGCCTTTGCATGTTATGCACGCTTCTTCGACACGTCGAAGTGAGCGTCAGACGGGGAACGTCTAGGTTACGTTTGTAACCTCCGTTCCCTGATGGAGGGAAAAAGATGTTGTGTCCTCACGGCCATGTCGCTGAGCTGAGCCACTGTTGTGGTCGGACCATTTCCGGCTCCTCAGAAAAATCCTGAATGAACTCGACGTATTTCCCCGCTTTTATACCCGTATGTCCGGGGGCGGGGGTATGCAAATACTGTCTGCCAACTTCTCATTGGCCTTTTTTCAAAGATCAGAGGCATATTTGGCACTCAAGAGAGACCCCTAGTGTCACTTCTTCGACACAACGTCTCGTTCCCTCCATCAGGGAACGAAGGTTACACATGTAACCTAGATGTTTTGTTCACACGGCCCACAAAAATTCACTGTTGTGCAACAGCTACTTGATCATGTTTTTTCACTTAAACTATCCTACTGGGTTTTGGCCACTCATGTCAGAGATATCTTTGATTAATTTGAAGTAACAAGAATTTGGCTGGGGCAGCCAGAACTACATCTACCCTCATCTGTTTTGTTTCACTTTCTCATAACAATCAATCTTACTCTCTCTCCCTCTCTCTCATTCGTTCTCTTAATCTGTCAGTGATCTACAGTATGGTTTCAGATAAATCTTTTGATGCATTCTTGCATTATTCAAGTCTTAATTTTTTAGAAGGCTTTTGTTATTTATTCTATTTAAGTGCTATGGCTTTTAATGCAGCCTGAGCATGTGCTATTGCAAGCCGGGGCTACAAATAGATGCGTCACAGGAGCATCGTCTGGTAATTTGTCTGAAGAGCAGTCCAGGGGCATCCCAGTGTGGCAGTGAAGCACAGCATCTCGTTTCGCTTTTTTTCAGGGAACAAGGGTTACACTAAAGTAATCCGAGACGTTCTCATTTCAAAAAGCTTCACTTATGATGCTGCATTGAGAAAAGTGCTATGGGAACGAGAATACCCATGACGCCGCACTGTCTACGGTTGTGTAGTGTGCTCACAAGAGTGTGAAAGGTCTCAGACATGAGCTTGAGATGTCGACTCAAGGACATAAGAGCCCGGAGTGGCATGAACTGAACTGAAGAAATCTGGCAGTTAACTGGATCTGCATTATGTGTACTGCACAATTTTTCAAAGACACCCCATTTATTGGCGTAGATCCTTTTGGTAGAGGGAGCCCTAGCATTTAAAATGATCTCGGTAACCTCAGATGAAAGCCCTGTGTCCCTCAGTTGGTATCCTTCAGGGGCCAAACATGAAGGTTCCATAGCTCGTGCCGGGGATGAAATATTGTCCCCTGTGCCTGAGACAGAAGGTCCCTCCTGTTCGGAATTGCCCAAGGCGAGCCGTCGAGGAGAGATATTAACTCCAAGAACCATACCCTGTTCAGCCAGTGCAGCGCTATCAGTAAGAGGCAAGACCCTTGCAGGCGAACTCTGGCCAAGACTCCTGGGAGCAGAGAAACCGGGGGAAACGCATACAAACACATTCTGGGCCATGTATGCGCCATCGCTTCCAGACCCCGGGGGGCTGGGTGACTCAGAGAGAAGTAGAGGGGACATTGCGCTGTCTGAGAAAGGGCGAAGAGGTCCACTTCTGTCCTGTAAAATCTCACCCAGATTTGTTCCACTACCTCGGGGTGGAGTTTCCACTCCCCCGTCAGTATTATCTGGACAGTAAATCTGCTCCCACATTCAGGCATCCAGGGATATAAACTGCCCTGCATGACAGGAGCTTGCCCTAGGCCACAAGGAGAATCCGACGTGTCAGAAAATTCAGCTGATGGGAACGTGGACCTCCTTGATGGTTTATGTAAGAGACTACCGCTGTATTGTCCACCCGCACCAAGACATGGCAGTCTCTGGAGGAAGTATTTCAGGGCCAGAAATACAGCCATCAACTCGAGACAGTTAATGTGACAATCGAGCTGACGACCCTCCCATTCTCCTTGAGCTGGATGACCACTTAAGACCGCTACCCAGCCCATCAGGGATGAAATGCATTAGCAACCTGCGACGATAAGACGCACCTAGAGTGGGACCCAAGGTAACAAACCGGGGTCTGAACCACATAGAAAGGGAACGAAGCCCGTGGCACGTAACCCTTATTTGCCTTAGGGGACTGGCCCTTGGATGAAATACTTTGGCTTTTAGCCACAGTTGAAACGGTCTCATGTGCAGAAGGCCCAAAGGGATCACTGTGGACGCAGACGCCATTAGACCTAGTATTCATTGATACTGATGAACAGTGCAACCTTGTCCTAGCCTGACTTTGCTCAGGGTGTTCTGAATGGAAGTGATTCGAGCTGGAGACAATTGTGCCCGCATTGTGATCGAATTCCATATTCCCTGGGTGGGAGAGAGAACGCTCTTTTTGATGTTGAGTCTCAGACCCAGAGAAACCAGATGAGATAAGACAACATCCCTGTGCTGAACTGCCAGTTCTTGAGACTGTGCTAGTATCAGCCAGTCATCTATGTAATTCAGAATGCGGATGCCCCGGAGTGGCAAAGGAGCCAGTGCTGCATCCGTGCATTTTGTGAATTTGCGGGGTGATAGGGCTAGGCCAAATGGAAGAACACAATACTGGAAGGCTTCGCCCCCGAAAGCGAACCTCTGGAACTTCCTGTGCTGTGGTAGAATTTCTATATGAAAATATGCATCCATGAGATCGATCGTGACCAGCCAATCGTGATGTTGGGCTTGTGACACAACCGTCTTGATAGTTTGCATCTTGAACATGAACACCCTGACTGAGCGGTTCAAGCCTCGAAGATCTAAGATCAGACGCAATCCCCCCACCCTTCTTGGGAACCAAGAAGTATTTGATGTAATAACCTGACTCTTTCTCTGGAAGGGGAACACGTTCTATGGCCCCTTTGACCAAGAGATTTTGCAGATCTTTCCACAGTAGATATGCCTGCTCCAGTTTTACGGTAGTGGGGACCACCGCATTGAAACCCGGAGGGCGGCGAGCAAATTGAATTCTGTAGCCTTTTTCTACTGTTCTTAGACCCACATAGAGATCCCTGGCAGAAGTTTCCACGCTGCCATGTTCTCTGAGATGGTTATTCATTTTGACACTTCCTGTTGGGGGTGGGGGGGTGTCGAGTGTTCCGCGTCCTGGACTAAGGCAGGAAGCAGCAGTACACCCAACATTTTGCTGGAAGTCTCTTCCTCCTGAAACACCAGAGGTGGCGGGATTGGAGAGGTTTCGTGGGGGTACCGGGAGGGCTGAAGTGGATGATACATGTGCCCCGTCCCAAGGGGGGCTACCCCCACAAGGCTGGGTGTAAAACTTTCAGGGTTTTCTTTTTGAAATAACTGCCCTGAGGTCTTGCTTTGGGGACTGCTGAGGGCGACGAACCGGCCCCCTGTCTTTACGAGGGAAAGCACGATTCGCCACGCCTTGTTTTTGAACCTCCCGTCTAAGAGGACCGAGGTGGGGCTCGGTGGCCGACAGCCCCTCCCCCTGAGTGTGGAGAGGAGGAAATTGGCCGAAGGCTTCCTCAGGACTTTTTGCCTCCTGGAACCTGGTGATAGCTACATTCATTGCATCATCAAAGAAGCCAGAAGGAAAAACCGGGGCATCGAGAAGGAAAGATTTGTCCCTGTTTCTGATGCCCAATAGGTTAAGCCATAAACGTCTCTCCACAGGTGGTCCTGCACAGCTTTTTGGGGAGAGTGGGACTCTTTAGCGATGACGCCTAGCCAGGCAAGAGATAACGCGCAAGTGTCCCTTCTACCGGCTACATCACCGAATACTTCAACAGATTAGGCTAGTACGCTTGTAACACTGCCATAGTGTGCAGGGCAGCACCAGCCTGACCTGCTGCCTGATAAGCCATCCCCACAAGCGTGGAGGTGGTCCTGCACATCTTTGTGGGGAGAGTGGGTCTCTTTAGCGGTGATGCAGAGCCTGGCGAGAGATAACCCACAAGTGTCTCTTCTACCGGCGGCATCACCGAATACCCCCGAGCCTCAGCACCCACGATAGTTGAATATTTCAACATCGAGGGCATGAAGACACGGGAAGTATAAGGATTCCTTCACGATGAGAATACTCGTTATGGAGGTCATAGAAGTAAGGAAGGGACTGATATAGCATTCCCTTCCGCCTTTTTTTTAATTTATTTAATTTTATGTATTTATTTATTTTGGCCACCAGACAAAAATCTATCTTCTAGCCACTTTATTATTGTGCATGGGATGTACAGAGGTTCAGTGTCCCCCCTCATGAACCGAAGAGACGCCGAGGCGTGTTTCAAGCTTATGAGAAGGATCAGCTGGATCTGGGGAGAGAGCGAGAGATAGGGATGGCCCCGTCTCTCGCTCCTCAGCCAGATCCATACAAGAGCTCCACGAATGAAGTGTGGGCGCCGGTTCTCGGAAGTAAGCGAGACGAGCACAAAGCATTTTGACCGAGAACAGATCGCAAAATGCACGCACCAGCCCTGCATCAACGCGAGAGCAGCATGCTCTTCCCCCAAACAAACAAAGCAAAACTGATGCGTGTCCCTCTCAGCCATAGAGCGGAGACATGGGAACACACATCGTTTGCCCTGACTTTCAGTCATTTTTTTTTCTTTTTTTTTTCTCTTTTCCCCCTTTTTTTGAAAGAAGAGAAAGAGAGAAAGGTCTTCTGCGAACTGCCTAACAAATTCTAACTCCTAACAGAGGAAAGAAAGTTCTGACAGGCTCGTGATAGCACACACACACACACGGAATAATCTGAAGACAAAAGATCTGACGATGCTCCTGTGACGCATCTATTTATAGCCCAAGGTGTATCCAATGATTACACCAGCAGAGACTATAAATTCCGGTCAGTGTTCATTGACGTGTTGCACACATATTCACAGCTTATCACACCTAAAGTTGTTCCCAAAGCGCTTTTCTCAGCGCAGCATCATAAGTGTAGTTTTTTGAAAAGGGAACAAAAACTATTTTAAAAAAACAACACCTGCAAACTTAATTTAAAAGAATACATTTTCAAAGACCATCTGACTTTTAAGCACCAAAATAACAGACTGTCACTGAGACACTTCCAGTTTAAACAGACCAATTTCACTTCAGAATGATGGTACACCACCTCAGAGTGTCACTCACACAATGTCAGGGCAGTCTGATGTTGAATTTCAAAATTAAAGCCCTCTTGACACATTCCGTCTCTATTCATCAAATGCACTATTTAAAAAATATTACAAGCTCATCATAAAATAAATGTAATATAATTCTTAATTTTGTTTGTCATCTACTAGACCAAATTTTCCATGTAATTATGTAGGGATGTGCCCGAAGCTGAATACCTTATTCAGAAAGGCACAAATAATGACTGATTATCCAAAAAGCACAAGGATAAAGGGACATTTTAAAGAAACATATCTAAAATTACAAAGAATTTATTAATATGTCTAGCCAATATTTCTAACGTGTGAACCTTATGAATGAAAATTTGCACGGTGTGATTTCAGATCGGATGGCTGCTTCATGTCATTATTTTTTAACAAATGTATTTTTTCAGAACATAGATCACCTATACCACTCTGTCTTATAGCAGAGACTTTCACCTTCGACCCCATTTTTATTGTGGTATTTACCCTCATAGCAAAACAGATGAAAACTCCTTTCATCCTTACTCTTTACACTCAACCCTTCTGTGCTGAACCTCAACTTGTCAAAATAACTGAACTTGTAAATTAAAGTTGCTTGAGGCAGTCATAGTTGTTTTATCTCTTTCTCCTTTCTGTAAGTACAATTTTATCAGAAACAATAATATGCTAATATGTGGATTTTAACATTATAATGAAACAGTACAAGTTGAAAACATAAATAAAAAGAAACATCAAAAGTGGAGATGCCCAAGAAGAGATGGTTGAGAAGATCAATACCTTATTTCCTTGTCCAAATGACCTTACTGGCTCATTTAAAGGGTTGTGCCGTTAAAACAAATGTTCCTGCACTTTATCTCACACAAAACCTCAGATGAATTGGTTTCAAGTGCTTAAGTATTCTTAGTAGAAAGAAATTTGTTTCTTTATTCACTCTTTATAGTCCACTGAGGCCTACTTATGGCTTCTTTGCATTGAGCCCACACAATAGTTTGCATCAGAGAATGCTTTCATGCATTAACTGTCTGGCACATAATTGTATCTCATTTATACTTAGAAGGAAGGTCCGTCTTCTCACACAAGAATGAAGTAAGTTTTTTGTATTGTTTTTTTAGCTCTCTGGCTTTTTTTTATTATTAAACTGAAGCTTTTCCCAGAGGCCATTTACAAATTTGTGAGCTGATAACTTCAAGAAACAGTCAAGAAAATGAGTGTATGTTGGTTCTATTTTTTATGGACCATATGCAGTCCAGACGTGTTTTTGTAATTATATTACATTACGAGAAGATGTATTTTGTTATTTGTAGAAAATGCTGTTCCCTGTTTTTTGTTGCTGAGATGTGTGATTGTTTGTGTAATAATAGAAGAGCTGAAAAAAGGAACATGATGAGCTTCAGGGCTTGATTGGTCAATGAACCTCAAAGTGGGTGCAGGTGTTTCCTTTTAACACTAATAAATTGACTTGCTTGGCAGTTTCAGATGGGGTAGATGAATTCTCAGCAGCCTAATTTTGGACTCAGATTTGAACAACTGCAACCACAGGAGAAAAAAAAAAAACACATTACAATAAGGTTTCATTCTTTAACATTAATGCATCATGAACTAACATTGAACAATATAGAGTATATATATATATAAGTTTTTATTAATCTAATTTTTTTGTTAATGTTAGTTTATATAAATGCAATAAGTTCATTAACTAATGTCAACACATACACCTTTTGATTTTCAAAATGTATTAGTAAATGTCCAAATTAACACTAACCTAATGAATATATGCTCTAAAAGTATTGTTCAGTGCTATTTCATGTTAGCTAATGTAGTAAACTAATGTTAACAAATTGAAACGTATTGTAAAGTATACCATTAAAGTGATCAATAGCACATTTCAATGGAAAAAAGTTTAGTGTACAGTTGTATTATGTGGTTTATCAGTACAGCTCAGTGCCCAGTTGCAACAAACCACTTAAGAAAAAGCCTAAAATTGTAAGGGTATTATCATTAAGGATTTACTTAACTTAAGAGGTGAACTTTATCTTTGTGAGCTGCATATTAATCAAGGGGCATGCAAATAGATCTTTAGAGATCTCCATAGGGGGGAAATAATCTAAATTAGAAAAATACTTATTTAAACAACAGCCATGCATTAAAAAAAATAGTCTTTTTTCAAACAAAACATAATTCAATAATAAATGTGGATTGTTGGAATAGACCTAAAATGGATGATCTCCAAGATGCATACATTTTATTTTGGTGCATTTTAGGCAGTATGATTCATATAAATTCTGCTGATCAAAAGATGAGAACAGATTGCAATGCAATACCTCATGGTGAATCTGTGGCACACTCTAAGATACCCCTGGTACACTGGTTAACAAATATGAATTAAAGAGAAAATGGGTATTCTCAGGTTGACTGGAACTTTCTCAGCTTATTTTATCGAGCAGCTATTGACATATCCGGTATAATTTACATAAGCATGTGTTTTGCTGAAGCTTTGAATTCACTTGATGGTAAACTGGTGGTACTAAATTAATGTGGATAATACGTGAACCTCTCTTTGTGGTGACATCATTGAAACTGCAATGCTGGCACTTTTATAAGGCAGCCCACTCAACCGACCACTGGACAATTATGAGATGATCTCAGGAAGTAAATTGAAAAGTTTTTGATTAAGATTGATAATACGTATCAGAGTTTGCACATGGGGAAATGTAAGTACAATTTCTGAATACATGCTATAAACATTTAGATTGGCACTTTTCACATGCATTTCCTTGCTGTATGCAAATGTAATATATGAAATACATAGCAAAATATAGATCCATCGAAAGAATCTGTTTTTAATAGAATAAACATTTCTAATACGACTCTATTCTAAAACTATTCAGCAGGATTTCTCTTAATATGTTTAAAAGATTTAAACAAACTGATTGCTATTTTTGCTTGTTATCCATTCTGATAAGTCAAGTGACATTAATGATTAATCTGGCTAATAACAAAGATTCATTGAAATTCAGGCTGATGCTTGAATGTTTTTTGATTGTCTGAACTAAAATATTTTTTTAAAGATGATCCATTAGATGATTATAATACCATTTTGTCAAACTTTTTTTTTTCCAGATTAATTTTAACAGCATTATTTTACTGGTGCCTTCAGTGTCTTTTTCCAATGCAGTATGTAAAGTGGCAGTTACTATCAAGACTAGTAAAGTAAGGACAATATATTAATACAAAGGGCTGATCCCTGTTTGTGAGCAGACATAATTAATACAAAATGTACAGTATATATATATATATATATATATATATATATATATATATATATATATATATATATATATTTTTTTTTTAAATTTATTTATTTATTTATTTATTTATTTTTTCATACATTATTATTTTTTTTTTCGGGAAAAAAAATTCTATTGTGTTGCATGGGTCCACCCAAATTCTCTTAAATGTATGAGGTGAAAGTGAAGAGGAGTTGGAGGTCATGTTTTAGTACATGACATTTATTGCCTGTAAGTTATGTCCTCCAGTATTAATGGTTATTACTTTTGATAGACCTCTTTGGAAATATATGTATAATTTTTTAAACCAGTCGTACTTTGTAGTGGCTTAATCTTGATATGCAAAACTGTTCAATTGCCCTCCTCCTGAAAAAAAAAAAAGAAAAAAAAAAAAGACTTTGCAGCTGCATAAGTTCCTCTTTTTGAACTTAAATCTTGCTGTGCTTGTATTGTACAACTGTAGAGGACTCTTTATGCTAGTTGATGTTTACAGTTTCTGTTCAAACGTCAATGTTGAAAACTGTCTGTTCTTTTAGGAGTTAAAGATTAATACTGTTTGTTTGTACTTCAAATGAATAAATCTCCAACCATGACATAATGTCCATGCTAGCCTGTCCGATGGTTTACTTTTACATGAAAGAACAGTCTAGTGTGTTTATTAAAGGAAAAATAAAAATTGTATGGATCCATTGATAAAGATATGGAGATTTGCAGGTGGTTTGCCAGTCTGAATCTGTGATATATAGCTCAGAACAGGTACATTACTGATTCTTCATTTGATGATTAAACATTGAGACTTTACCCTTAGGAAGAAACAGTTGTTCTAGTGAAATACTTTTACTCACAATGGGGTGTGGAGAGTGGGAGAGACTTTTAAGCAAACAATGTTTTGCAAATAGTGAAAGTGTTATCAGATTTTCAATTTTGAGAATTGCATTCAAATGTGTGTGACTCACAGAATGATTTAATCATCAGTCATTAAAACATGACATCAGATTTGATTATATTTCATTTAAATGATTGTGATCTACATATTTTTGTTATTAGTAATGTAGCCTACTTTGGCATTTTTTATGTTACATTAGGTTATGTTAATGTGAATTGCATTATTTTAGTGTCATGTGTGTAACTCCAACAGTGTGGGTAACACTGTGCACTGTATAAATGTTCATAATGAATCATGGAAAGGGCAGGTTGAACTTTCATTAATCACTGTGACCTTCAGTTTTACCACTTGCAACTATTATAATGGTGAACATCACTACATTTTAATGGACAATGGACAAAGCAAATGTAAGTAGTTCAAGTAGGACATTATATTGATACTATATTAGGTAATTATAGGGTTTGATTCCCAAAGCACTAAGTACACCTTTAGTAGAAATGAAATGGATAGTTCACTCTAAAATAAGAATTTACTCAATTACTCATACATATGACATGTCAAACATGTATGACTTTCGTTCTTCTGCAGAACATGTGTTTTGTCCATACAATGTAAGTCATTTGGGTCCAAAAGTTTCAAGCTCCAAAAAGGACATAAAGACAGCATAAAATTAATCTCTATGATTTGAGTGGTTTAATCCTTGTCTTCTGAAGTGATACAATCACTTTGGGTGAGAAACAATCCTTATACACTATAACTCTTGCATCAGACATCTGGCACTATTGGTACACAGTGCAGGCTTCAAGATGCTGAATGTTTGATGCTGCATGCAGTTGTCAGGTTAGAACCGCAAAATTGGGATATTCATATATTGATAAGACATATTGATTTTCATTAAAAAAAATATATATATCTTTTTTTTTTTTTTTCTTTCGGTGACAGCAGAATTTTAAAAGTACTACTAAGACTGCAGATAATAAGAACTTACATTTTGGTCAGTTTCTCACTGAACTATAATATCACATCAGAAGACATGGATTAAACCACTTGAGTTGTATAGATTAATTTGATGCTTCCTTTGTCTTTTTCAATTTTGAAAGTTTTTTGCTCCTTTATCAATGACAAAGGACGTAGAAATAATATAACTGCAGCTCATTGTACAATATATTTGAGAGTACAAAACTGTTGGCAAAATAATCTTTAAAATCTTTAAAATGGTACTCAATCTTTAGATGTCACTGACAGGCCTAAATTTACATAACATACAATACCAATTTCATTAGCATAAACCAAACGGTATTAGAACATCTTTCAATAGAGGGATAATAACATACATAACATTTCTGAAGCCCTGTGTTACTGAATTAATAACAACATTCCCTAATATTTGACATACTGTTAAAATTTCTGCCTTAGTTCAGCACCTTTGGACTCACAGTTCCCTTAAAGTTGCTCTTAGGCCTATATAAATATAAAATAACGTACAAAAAAAAGTTAATTGATCTTGACAGCACAATTTTCAACATAAGTGGGAAACCATATTTCATGTTCACAATGCAAAAAAGTATTTTTTTTCATGTTTCCGAACTCAAAGAATTTGCTTCAGGGTTTCAAGTTGTCGTTTGTGGAGCTTTAAGTGTAGTTGAGCAACAGATCTCAAAATACTGGCCGCAACCCCTGAGATCTCATCATGCATGATTGAGGAGAGTGTCATATGAGAAGATAAGGAAATCCCTAATCAGAAACAGCCCCATAGTTCACATTTGTTAGCTGCTTTATTTGAATAGATTAGGAAATGTGAGTTGTTTATTTAATCCTGAATATCACAACGGCTTGGAAAATTCATCATGGCCAGGGGTGCCATTGGGATTTTTGGGCCCCCTGACAACTTTACACTTTGAGCACCCTATCTTATTACATCTCGTAACAACTTTTTTTTAATATAAATATTATCATTATTAATAAACATAAACATAAGCATGATTGCACGTTCAATACAAGACACTGAAACCGCATTTAAGGTTGAATAGTCAATTAAAACAACTTAACGCATTTAATTGAATTAATTATAAAATACACAATAAAAGAACATACAAATTAGAATGTTTGGTCACATAATTTTAGTTAAATGAAACTGTGCTTCTAATGGAAATGCTTGCTTTTTAAGTTTTAACTATTGAATATTGAAAATTAATTCATCTCTTGAAAAAGGCTATCTGAAAGCAAGCTGATTTTTCCCCCTCACTGATTCCTGAGATAAGGGACAAACATTTTTTTTATTTATTAATACTTATTTAATATGAAATGGATACATTTGTAGAAAAAGGTCTCAGCCAACGAACCATATAAGGGAACATGTAAATGGAAAATGCAAAAAATTGACATTTGTTCACTTCATATATTACAACTTGCTGTAATTATTGTCAGCTTTGTCAGACACACTAAAAACAGCTGCATAGCCAAGGGTGGGCTGGGCCTTGGTCCACCCAAAACAGACCCAGTTCCACCCAGTATATTAGAGATTATTTTTTGACTTAAAATATATATTTATAAAATAATAATAAAAATAAATGCATTAATTCTGCTTATGAAAGTGTGAAAGAACTGTTTGAATGTGCCATCTTTCTGTTGCTAAGGAAAATGTTGAAATTGTGTTTGGGTGAAAATCTGGTGCATCCATTTTTAATGAGGCCCATGCAAAAGTAATTTCCTGGCTAGGCCCTTGACTAAAAAGCATACTATTTTAATGTGATCTATCCAACAAGAGTGTAGTCATTAATTATCTAATAACAGTGTTTAGTAAAGGAGTTAAGAAATAAAATACATTCTATATTTTTTTTTCTGTTTTCACACTATTCAGATAATTCTGACAGAGTTCACAAAATTAAATATTTTTCCATCTTAACCGTGAGCCTTTTTTTTTTTCTCCCTCAGATACAGCTGCCTCTATAAGCTAAACTCAATTGCCAAATTTATTTTATAGTTCTCTACAGAAAAGATCACAATGGGATGATGGAGTTGACATGTTGAAGCTGTGATTGAAGAGACTTCAACATTGTTTGTTAAAAAAAACAAAAACAATAATAATAATATATGTATAATGGAACTTACCAGACCATGTGTCCTACTGTTGCATCCACCATGAGCAGGAAGTGGGAAAGGGTACTACTCAGAGTTATAGCTGACCATGAGATCATCTGATTTATTCAGGATTATTTAAAAAAAATCTGATGGAACTGACACAAAGTGAGGACACAATTTTTATAGCCAGTTTTTTTTATGCAAAATATAACTGAAAGTGTACTTTATGGATTGTTTGATATCTTACAGATCCTAACCTCTTTTTTTGATATTTATAATATTAATGTTGCATTTTTAAACACATTGTTTGGCAGTTTAAAATTGTGAGCACAGGTTAAATTTCATGTGCTTCCAAGTAAAAAGCATGCATTTTCAAAAATTTGAATCAAATTGTTTAAAAACATGAAAAAAGTCATGAATGCCCTGAGTATAAATGTTTCCTTTAGATTAAACTTTTTTAGTATTTTTATTATTATGAATTTCTTGATATTTAACAAAAATAAGATTTTTTATGTAGGACATGTCTTGTCCCTTATCTCAAGAATCAGTGTCCTACAAGACATAGCTTGGCAAGACATAGCTTGGGAAGACATAGCTTGGTCCATAATTCATGGACGTCGAGGCTTTAAAGCCAGCCTGGTCACAAAAGTAAAAACGTTACAACTACATTTTTGCAAAATCACTTTTTCGTGTCTCATTCTATGTATTGCTACAGTTTTCTGGTGAAGTTAAGGAAAGAGTGGCTACAACAGCAATGAGTCTTATTCATTTTCACACAAATTACAGGTAAAATGTCAGTTTAACAGTTCATAAACACTTACGTTTTGCTCTGTTCCCCACAAAATACAATCTTATTATATCAAAACACTTTTACTGCAATGCATGATTTGAAACCAAATATATTTTAATGCTTGCATTACATAACAAACTATCTATAGCTTACTCAAGCCCATGTGAGCTGAAAGTGGCATAAAGCCATAAAATTACATAGCTGCTTCAGCTGTTGAGTTTTTCATCTCTCATTTCCTTTTATGGCACAATCAGTTGGGTTTAGTTTTAACATTTAGGGTAGCATCGTTTCCCTTTCAGGTCAGTCACTTCGATGCTGCGTCAGTAGCTAATGCTATGGGAAACTCCTCCCAGGAGTGAAAATCTCTAAAGCCCTTAAAAATCACGCAAATCTGTTGGCAGATGGCGCTTGACACACTGCCCCAGATGCGTGTGTCATAGTGGACATATAAAATGGAGCACAACACCATTTCATCATAATTTCTTTGTACAGGGTCACAAATTCATTGTTGAATCAGCACTTGTTGAAACTTTCACCCACCTGCTTGTGCTCCGACGAGCAACATATTCTTTTAACACTACTGTGTTTTATATTGTGCATTGCGTTTCTTTTAGTGAAAAAAAAAACCTGAGAGAGACTTTTGCTCAGTGATGTCTTTATAAAAGAGGACATTTTACAAATGTTTCCAAAAGTACATGAATAAACGAGTGATATATCCCTCTATCTAAGGGGCACAAATGTTACCGGCCCAGCCTTGTGTGCCTCCTTCCTTCTGTTCAGTACGTGTGCTGTTTTTGCCTGGGCTGAGCCCAAGCTGACACTGAACTTGATGATATTGATTCTGCTAAACATTTCGCCCTTGGCTCGCTTTCGTTCTTAAAGCTGAAATTCCTCCCGTCATACTCCTTCTGTGGAATCACCCTGAGAGTTTGAGGTTGATTTGTTGCCAGCTTAGACCTTGGATCTCACCTCCTCTTCTTCATCTAAATGGATTTGCCTGTCTGATGATTTGTATGCTTGCATGTATGATATGATTGCTTTATAATATGATGAAAATGATGAGGGGGTTAGTACATGTATATTGCTGATGTTTATCCCTGTCAGGCATGCAGCAATTAAATTGAGATTAATTATGTTCATTGCGAGCACATGACACTCAAAGCTGTTAAAATGTCCACAGAAGGTGTCAATATCAAGCTTTTTTCAGTTGTACAGGCTGTGATATGGTGAACAGAAATGTATATTTTATCAACTTTACCACCCAGCCGAAACCCCAAACCTAAACCTAACCATCAATGGAGTAAAAATGTAATGTTAGATGGGAAAATGCAACATGCAAATCATGCTCATCAATGAACATGTGAACGCAATTACTTCCTGGTTTCAACACAAGATCCAAACCCAGGTCTCCTGCGTTGCTGACACAATATGCTTCTGATTGCACCACTGGGGAAGATAAACTAATCCTAGGGTATCTGAACTGTCAGAAACAACATACCGACTCTGATGATCATGTTGCCCTAATGGGAAAGAAAAAAAGTACTTGAGTAATTATTCTTATAGAGGCTTTACAATTCAGTTGAATTAGTAAAAAAACATGAGAAGGCCCAACGTGAAGAGGTATCTGTCATGTGACTGAAACCTTCAACACCTTTTTGCCACACCTAATGTTTAACTTGGCATGGAAAAGAAATCCTTTCATGTCTCAAAGTATGTTTTAAGTGCAGTCGGTGCATTTTTTTAACACTTGTCATGTGGTGTGCTCATTTCTGTCAAGAGAACTTAAGGTGTGTTTTTTTGTACAGCAGTGTCCGATGCACCCACATCCAAGCCATACCAAGGAGTGAGAGTCAAAGACCCTGTGAAGGAGTTGCTGCGTAGAAAAAGAGGAAACGCTGCCAAAGTGGCACCCCCCACTGCAGTAAGAATGACACTTTTCAAATGCCTCACATGCACACTTACACACTCAAAAAAATGGTGTCAAAGAGACATAATACGAAGACTGCCCTTTTAAAAGTTCTTATTCACTTAACATGCATGTCCTTACTTGCTTTTCCTTCTTCTAAACTAATCCATCCAATACACAGAGGAGATATCCAAATATGAGGCTGGAAAGGATTACAGTCATTAAAGCAAATTGGAATGAATTAGATTACCGTAGCCTATATCTAAACAAGAGTAATTGTTTAAAAGCACGTATTTGGTTAGTGTAATTTTTTTTGCTATTGTCATTTGAGAATAGAGGGTGGGGGCCTGGAAGAAAATACTTTTTACATGTGCACATTTAAATTGTGAAGTGCCAGGGATCCCAGGAGGATTGAGCAACTCTGCAATTGATTGCAAGATTGAGAAATATGTCTAGGTTATTTTACTATACACAGTGCAGAAAGCCATGCTCCCAGACATCCAATCTCTAAGGGGAGTTTGGTTTTATAATCCAGGTGTTTTTTCGTGACAGTTAAACTATCCCCTCACACAGCCATAGGGCTGGGAATGGGGCCTATGCAAATCAGTTTGTGTCCCTGCCAAGAAGCTTGCCTTCCAACCTCCTAATTATACTTGACATCAAATGAAAACATACAGCCATGGCCAAAAGTATTGACAGTGACATTTTGTGTTTCGCTAAGTTTTCTGCTTCAGTTGTTGATTCACATTGTTTCTAGATTATTGTGCAGAGTGATCAGATTCATTTTAAATAATTGCAAAAAGCTTCATTGGCCAAAAAAATTTACTTCATAACAAAAACCCAAATTTCACAGTTTTTTGGTCTTGGCACAAAATGACCAGTTAACATCATTTCAATAATCATATCAGCAGCATCTGGGAAAGTGTGAACGAGTACTAGTCAGGTGAAATCACTCTATCATTCTGATCGGATTATAAGAGCAGACTGATTGCTATAAAAGGAGGGAAGAAGTGCTTTCAATTAAAGAAAGACGTGCAGCCATCATCGCTTTGCATCAAAATTGCCTCACATGCAAGGGAATTGCTGCAAAGAATATTTCACCTGAAATAACCATTTACCGGATCATCAAGAACTTCAAGGAGAGAGGTTCAACTGCAGTGAAGAAGGGTTCAGGATGTCCCAGAGAGTCCAGCATGCACTCTTGTGACCCTCTCCTCCTGTGGAGTCAGCTACAGAATCGTGTCACCACTAGTGCAGAACTTGCTCAATATTGTCAGCAGGTTGGTGTGAGTGCATCTGCATGCACAGTGAGGCAAAGACTTTTGGACAATGGCCTGGTGTCAAGAAGGGCAGCAAAGAAGTCACTTCTCTCCAAGAAAAACTTCAAGGACAGACTGAAATTCTGCAGGAAGTACAAGGATTGGACAGCAGAAGACTGGTGCAAAGATATTTTCTCTGATGAAGCCCCATTCAGACTGTTTGGGACATCTGGAATATTGATAGTCCAGAGAAGAAAAGGTGAACGCAACCATGAGTCTTGTGTCATGCAAACAGTGAAGCATCCTGAGACCATCCATGTGTGGGGTTGCTTTTCATCCAAGGGAGTGTGCTCTCACAATTCTGCCCAAAAACACTGCCATGAATAATGATCTGTGTATTTTCTAGCATGATGGAGCACCATGTCACAAGACAAGAGTAATAATGAAGTGACTCGGAGATCATTACATTGAAATTTTGGATCCGTGGCCACGCAACTCCCCGGATCTTAATCCCATAGAGAACCTGTGGTCAATCCTCAAAAGGCGAGTGGACAATCAGAAGCCCACAAATTGTGATCAACTCCGAGCACTAAAAAGGCAAGAATGGGATACCATCTGTCAGGATTTGGCCCAGAAGCTGACATCCAGCATGCCAGAGCGAATTGCAGAGGTTATGCACAAGGGTCAACACTGTAAATATTGAGAGCAGGACTTGGAAAGCTTCTTTGAATCTCTTTTAATGCCATATAAAAACACCATGGAACCACTTGCCTTGGCGTGTAAATCATTTTATGAACAAAATGCTCTTCTCAGGCTTAATTGTTTTTTGACCTGTTGCATTAAAAGTCTTTGGATTGTGTATAGTCTTGAGATTCTCCTAATGTTTTGTGGACATTGGAGAAACCAGTCATCCCACCACTAAGCTTATACAGGTATATTCTGTATATATATATATATATATTCCCAGCCCTATGGTTGTGTGAGGGGATATATATATATATATATATATATATATATATATATATATATATATATATATATATATATATATATATATATATATATACACACACACATACTCTATATACTATACTAATAATGCACACTCACTCAATACATAACATTTTGCAACCATTCACATCAGCACCAAAATGGTGTTAAACTCTGAGATGTGGTCTCAAAAGAAATGGGTAGAGCATGTTTGAGTCCAGTCTCGGGTGGAGCACGGAGGCTGCAACATGAATTAAAAGTTGCGTTAAATATTTTCTCCACTTTGAGTGCTTGTTTGCCATCTCCATTTCTTCGTGGTCCAGAATTGTGGCCACGTTTCCATTGCCTGCTCAACATTTGACTTCATATTTTGACTTCATGATATTTAATCTACAGTCCACTCTTACATATTATATACTTATATTTCCTCAGACTAAATGGAAATATTTCACAATCCGTCCAAATTGTTGACATTTTATTGACTCCAGAGTAACTGAATCATCTCTATATTACTGTACGTTAGCACATACTGACCTCGTGTGTGCTCAGAATATTAATCTCACAACTCTTTTTTCACATAGCATTAAAATTGAACATTTCAGGTGATTTGTTTTCATTCAGGGAAATAGCCAGTGCAAAATTGACCAGTATCTTCGAACAGGGCGTGATAATTGTTTTCAAAATTGCAGTTCATTTTCTGGAAAAGGCTATATGTGTGAAATCTTCTGTTACGTCTATCTCATTACTGTAATGTATATGGACATTTTAGTAATCTCATTGTTTCCAAATACATATATATATATATATATATATATATATATATATATATATATATATATATATATATATATAACTTATATTATATTTATGCATTATAATAGTTTTCCCTTGATACAGCCTTTTTATTTTTGCTGATTTAAATTGACAAAAATTATTGCACAATACAGAGGCAGACTGGCCATCGGGAGAACTGGGACTTTTCCCGGTGGGCCAGCCGTGAAACTGGGATGGGATATGTTGGCTTCTAGGAATTGATTTAGGAGTAAAATAGGACTTGGACAGTTTCTTGGCAGGTTTTGTTAGAAACATTCTATTTCTTCTTATGTTGACAGAATGTCTTTTTAGATTAAATAATGATTTTCATTACTCCTACTCCTTGTCTGCATGCGTTGCCTCTAGCCAATTGACCCTCAAGGGGGAATACTTCTACATTAAGCAACAATATAAATTCTAATTCCTAATAACATACACACAAAGTGTCTGAAGATATCAAACCTGTACTTATAATGGACTATTTTTCAGATGGTGATTTCAAGCAACACTTTGTCATCATACACACATGCAGGTGAGTAACATCTAAACATTTAGTTTCCTTGACTGCTGGCCAACATCATTTTTATGCTCTAATATCTCTCTAAAAGGAGCTTCTAGTTTTGTAGAAGCCAACCAGGCTGGTTTTAATGATTCAGTAGTAGATGTCAGTGGGCTCTACACAGGATGGCTTGCCCAGCCCACCAGCACAGCTGCTCTCCAGCCTCTTGGCCACTGGTCTTCTCCAGACTGCCAACATCATGACCCCTCCAGCACCACTGATATGTACGTCCAGCCCATCTGTCCAAGTTACACTGTGGTGGGCCCTTCCTCCATGCTGACTTTCACCCACACACCTCTCTTCACCAACCTGGGGGTGAGCAAAAAATCAATAGCCACTACTATTTTTTGTCAGGTTAGAATCTGTGAAGAAGTCATAAATGCCTAAAAGGGGTTAGTTGCATAAAGGAATAATACATTTTTAATCAAATGAAACAAAAATCTTTTTTGAGAATAAAAGTTAAATTAGGTATCAAAGTACAAAAACTTAAATTTGAAATCATAGCATCAAATGTAAAGGGATAGTTCACCCAAAAATGCTAATTTTCTCATCATTTACTCACACTCCTGCCAGATGAGTATGACTCTCTTTCATCTGCTGAACTCAAATAAAGATTTTTAGAAGAATTGATTTGGTATTGTGATCCATGTGCAAGTGAATGGGTACCAACATTTTAAAGCTAAAAAAAATGATATCATAAATCAGCATAAATGTAATCCATGAGACTCTAGTAGTTTAATCCATGACTTTAGATGTGATATGATAGGTGTTGGTGAGAAACAATCATGAATTTCTTTTATGATTCCTTTATGTGCTTTTTGGAGCATCAACATTTTGACACACATTAACTTGCATTGCAAAGACCTATAGAGCTTAAATATTATTCTAAAAATCATAATTTGTGTTCTGCAGAAGAAAGGAAGTCATACATATCTGGGATAGTATGAGGGGGAGTAAATTATGAGAGAATTTGCATTTTTGGGTGAACTATCCCTTTAAAGTAATAGCCAAAATTGAATATTCTGTTATAGTTTCCCTACCCTCATGTTGTTCCAAACCCATGTGACTTCTGAAAGTAAATAGTAACTCATTACACAGACACAAACATTCTGTCTAATCTCTACTTATCGTGTTGCATAATTCTGTTATACATGTTAAATGTGTATTATGTAATGGAAAATAGGGTAAATTACATCTGTTATGTCAATTGTGAATGACACTACTTGAGTACTCTTTTAATTGGATACTTTCTTACTCTTACTCAAGTAATTATTTATGTTATTACCATTACTTCTACTTGAGTAATTATTATTATTAAAAGTAATTGTAATTTTTCTTGAGTACAGTTTTTGGCTACTCTACCAACCTCTGGTTATGGGCAGCCATGGATCAAATACACTGTAGTAAATGCTATCCAAAAGTCATAAATATGAGATTGATGATTTCCAGAAAATTACAAGGAAATAATAAAAATCATGTATTATCATATCAGCTCACCACTATCTAATCCCTAATCTAATTCTCTATTAGACCATGAGCACCTTCAACTCAACTCTGCCTCAGGAGGTCCCAGATTCCTCCTTGACATACATTCCGTGGGCCCAGCCTTTATCTACAATCTCCAGCCCTGTCATGCAGGCCCCGTCAATACAACCAACCCTCTCGGCCACCCAGCTCTTCCCTCTACCCCTGACCTTGCCAGTTGTCTCATCAGAACTGGAGCCTCAGCACATGGAGCCTCCACAGGCCACAGAGGGCACTCTGGCCCTTGAGAAGCTGCTGGAAGAAGAAGATGAAGGCCACAAAGACACATACATCTGCAACCCCTCACTATTTTCAGAAGATATTTAAGATATTCATGCATTAACACAGATTTGTGATCAGCTTCTGTTAATAATTGGTCTGCTGAGGTATAGCTAGATGTGCAGATGATTTAGTTTCACAGCTGGGCAGCAATGGGAAAGAAAAACATTTTGTGACAAATTAAAGTCATTTTGAGGTGGCTTTGTTAATCTGCAAATAAAAAAAAATTGCCAAATTATATAACCTATAAAATATAGGTAACATTTTGCATTGTACAGTAGTTTCCTTTGTAAAGGGTTTATAAAAATCTTAATTAATAACTAATAACTAAGTCATCTATTTATAAGAAAATAGTATAAGTAAGTCATTTTCAATTGCATTATAAACCACTGATATGCAGTTATGTGTATAGCATATAAAGGGCAACTTTCAAAAATAGACTATTAGAGTTAAAATAATCAAATTGATTATGTCATTTTGCTATAGTTTAATAACAAAATGTATGTAGGCTATGTAAAAAAGTGTTTTTGTGTACATAGATTTCCAAAGTTGGCAACACTTTAATAAATGTTTCGCATCAATCTAATTTACATTAAGGTACATTTTCATGGGTTACTAATGTCAAACAAGTGTTATTAAGCATTTATAACATGAGGTAGAAGGCTCACTATTTGGCAGATTTTGCATGAAAGTCAACCTTTTAATGCATGTAGTTATAACTGCATATAAATGATTTATAAGTTGTTTTTAGATTACCTCTTAGTCAATAATAAACGCTGTTATCATCCCTTAAGAATGAGAACATTGATGTAAAGTGTCACGAAATGTTTAGTTGTTGTAGGGACTAAACAAGATCTACTAACCCATCATAAAACATAGCATGGAAGTTAGCACGTTTTGCTGTTCTTTGTGTACAGTTTATGAGTATGTCAGTTAAAGAACAATCAGCTTCTCTGAAATTTTGAGAAATTCCCCATGGGTGTTATCATTTTATCTTTACCTAGAGGCTTTCTTATATGCTCTTCTTGTCTCACGTTTCCAAATGATGATTGATTAAGGGTCAACTTTGCTACTTGATCTACAGTGAAATCTGATTCACTAGAAGTTCTGTGCATGTCACTTACTGTATATATTTAAACAACACATATGACAATAAAGCCAATGATGTACAGGTGTTTTAGGATGTGTGTTTTGGTGGTGTTTAATGTTGTTTTCATAATGGTCTCGAACATGGTGTGATGTCAAGTTTAGCTTCCACTGTCTTGTCAGCTACTGCCATGCTTTTGGGTATCAAAAGAAGACCTTTACACTTGTGTTGGTCTTGACACTTGAGGTTCACTCTATGAATCAACTGATATGGTCATTATTAAAAGAAACAAGCTCATTAAATTTACATATTTGGGACAAGCCCTTAATTTGAGATCTAGTCTTCTGCTAACAAGTCATATTAATTCATGTAAACACAAGTTTGGTAAAAGGTCATTTGTCATTGTGAAATCAAAGGGAAACTAATAACAAGGATATTAAAATTATATTTTTTTTAAATATTTGTCTATTTTTAAGATTAACGCATTTCAATTGTATGAAAAATTTCCATTAAACTGAATTGAGTAATCTTTAAATAATGTGCATATTATGAATTGATAATGCTGAAATGGTAACAATTTCCAAATTGGTTCCATTTGTTAACATTAGCTAACAACATTAGTAAACATAAACTTACAATGAACAATACTTTTACAGCATTTATTAATATTGGCTAATGTTAATTTCAACATATGCTAATACATTTTTAAAATCAAAAATTGGACTGAAAATGAACAACTGCATTTTTATCAACCAACATTGACAAAGATTGATAAAGTGCATTCATAAAGTATTCAGACCCCTTCATTTTTTTATTTTGTTATGTTGCAGCCTAATGCTAAAAATGCTTTAAATTATAATTTTTTCATACCAATTTACACAGAAAAAAAATTGATTTTTAATAATTTAGCAAATGTATTAAAAAGAAAAAATGAAAAATCATATTGATATAAGTATTCAGTCCCTTTGCTGTGACACTTGAAATTCAGCTCAGGTGCATCCCATTTCTCTTGATCATCTTTGAGATGTTTCTACACCTTGATTGGAGTCCACCTGTGGCAAATTCAATTGATTGGACATTACTTGGAAAGGCACACATCTGTCTTTACAGTATATGGTCTGACAGCTGAAAATGCACATCAGAGAAAAAACCAAGCTATGGGGTCAAAGGAACTGCCTGCAGAGCTCAGAGACAGGATTGTGTCGAGGCACAGATCTGGGGAAGGATCAACATAAATTTTAAGCTGCATTGAAGGTTCCCAAGAGCATAGTGGCTTATGTAATTTTTTGTTCTTTTTTTCTTCTCCCCTTTTCTCCTTAATTTAGAATGCCCAAATCCAGATGTGCTCTAAGTCCTTGTGGTGGTATAGTGCCTCAATTCGGGTGGCAGAGGACGAATCTCAGTTGCCTCCACGTCTGAAATCGTCAATCCGAGTATCTTATCACATGACTTGTTGAGAGCATTACAGCAGAGACCTAGCGCGTGTGGAGGCTTTGCGCTATTCTTCATGGCATCCATGCATAACTCATGCGCCCCACTGAGAGTGAGAACCACATAATGGTGACCACGAGGAGGTTAACCAATGTGGCTCTACCCAACCTAGCAACCGGGCCAATTGGTTGCTTTGGAAGCCTGACTCACTCAGCATGCCCTGGATTCGAACTTGTGACTGCAGCTGTGGTAGTTCCCATCTTTACTTGCTGAGCTTCCCAGGCCCCGGCCTCCATAATTCTTAAATGGAAGAAGTTTGGAAAAACCAGGACTCTTCCTAGAGTTGGCCACCTGGCCAAACTGAGCAATCAAGGGATAAGGGCCTTGGTAAGAGAGGTGACCAAGAACACAATGGGTTACTTTTATGTGGCCTTTAAGTGCTTTTCCATAACTTTCCATTCGTTAACATTAATTTACTGCATTAGTTAACATGAAATAACACTGAACAATACTTTTACAGCATTTATAAATCTTGACTAGTGTGACAACACTTTACAACCAAGTTCAATTTGATCAACATTAGTTAATGGTATCATAAACATACAATTATCTATATATTGTGCAGCATTTCAAGTCAAGTCAGTTTTATTTGTATAGGGCCTTTCACAAGCAGTTTTATAGAAGATCAGGCATTAACAGAAGATAAAACTGTAATATACAGTGATCATGGTCTAAAACTCTGCAATAAATTGAATGGCATCTCTGCTAATATTATTTTATTTGTTTCCCTGTCTCAACCTCGAGACTCCTATCTTGAGGTTACCAGATAGGTTACATTCCTGCTTCATGTTGGAGTCTGTGTGATGATGACTAATAGCAGCCGGTGCCAGCCAAACATCACTTCAGTCTATTATGATGGACTTCAGAGGATGAACTGATGCCAACTCCAACCATAAGACATGGGATACATCATATGCCATTTTCTGAATCTTGGACATAGGATAGACCTCACCAAAATCACTGGCCAGGTTAAACTGCGATGCACCTCACTGATCTCTGCCTGCATCACCACTGCCTAATGGTGGACTACACTCTTGAAATGGAATACATTGACTATCAATTAATTGTCAACAAAACCTTTCATTAGCCAACTAACATGGACAATTGCATCTATGTGAACTCCTGCAGTTAATCCAGGATGGACTTCAAAGACATAAATCATTAATCTTACAGTTCATACAAAATCTTTGTTTAAACACTGTCCCTTAATGCTTACTTAGTTAAAAATTTTAACGAGAGAGGAACTGGGCCCCAAAGGTTATTTTTCTCCATTAACACAGTCGCCTTCGGCTTGCTCACTGGGGTTATAAATACATTTATTATTTAATAATAATATTTACTTATTTTTAAACACAATTCACAATCGTACTCAAATTACACAATGATGACTCTAAGACATTATAGATATTACAGTTTTATCTTCTGTTAATGCCTGATCTTCTATAAAGCTGCTTGTGAAAGGCCCTATACAAATAAAACTGACTTGACTTGAAATGCTGCACAATATATAGTTAATTGTATGTTTATGATACCTAATGCATGAACTAATGTTGATAAAATTGAACTTGGTTGTAAAGTGTTGTCACACTAGTCAAGATTTATAAATGCTGTAAAAGTATTGTTCAGTGTTATTTCATGTTAACTAATGCAGTAAATTAAGGTTAACGAATGGAAAGTTATGGAAAAGCACTTAAAGGCCACATAAAAGTAATCCATACGACTTCAGTTGTTTAACCCATGTCTTCTACAGTGATCCAAGATCAATTACACTTCCTAGTGCTTTATGCATACACAGAGTGCTAGATTGCGCTAGGAAGTGTAATCAGCCTTGAGTTCATGAATGTGCCAAGAGACGGCAATGGCAAGATGTACAGTGAAAAATTAGTTACATTTTGACGTGTTCTTACCCTTAACCAATTGGATGACTTCAGAAGTCATGGATTAACCCGTATGGATTACTTTTATGCTGCCTTGATGTGCTTTTTAGAACTTCAAAGTTTTGCTCACCATTCATTTGCATTGTGTGGAGCTTAAGAGCTGAGATATTCTCCAGAAAAAATATTGGTATGTTCTGCAGAGGAAAGTCATAATCATTTGCAATGACATAAGAGTGAATAAATAATTAGTTTTTTTTTGTGCAAACTTTTCCATTAAGTAAACAAAAGCACTAGACTTTCAGCAATATTGTCATGTTCTCTGTTGTCTTTTGTTTTTGTGCTTTTATGTTGAAATTTAGTTTAGTTCCTGTTTGGTTCTTGTAGTCCTTTGTAGTTTTATTTTATGATTGGTTTTCCCCTGATTAGTTCTCATTCCCTGATTGTTTACCCAGGTGTTCCTCATTCCCTTGTTAGTTCCTTTATGTATTTAAGTCCTTGGATTCCCTGTTTCCAGTGTTAGTTATTGCATGTTTTGGTATGCTCTGTGACAGCTTCCCTGTGTTTTTCTTTGTTCTGAGTCTTCTTAATTTTTTGTTCAATAAACAGCTGCACTTGGATCCTCAGTTTTTGCCTGTCGTCACAGAATAACTAACCGCATTATGGATCTAGCAGCCGTCAGAATTCTCCTCCTCAGGCAAGAGGACCGTCCAGTTGAGGATCACGTTCGTGAGTTTTTAGAGCTGGCAAATTTAGTGGACCCTAAATATTCCTTGGTGGTTTTCTTCAGGGCAGGTCTCAGTAGTTCACTAAAGGAGCTGTTGCCTCCGGCGGATCCACGCTGGACACTCCTCGAGTTCGTGGAGGAGACTCTACGAATTAGCGGCTCGCCGTTCACTGTGGGTGTAGAGGAGGAGGACTTCACATCTCCTTCCACAGTGGTCACCCCCATGCCTGCCACGGCCAATGGGCCCACGGCCAACGGGCCAACGCCCGCGTCTGCCACGGCCAACGCCCACGCCTGCCACGGCCCACGAGCTGGAAGCCTCGTCCGTCCCAGAGCCAGCGTTGCCAGCCTCGTCCGTCCCAGAACCGGACCTTGCACGGCTCCGCCCCCTGAGTCCTCCATGACTCCGCCTTCCACGGCTCCGCCCCCTGAGTCCTCCATGACTCCGCCTTCCACGGCTCCACAGCCTGAGACTGCCCCTGACCCTGTCCCGTGGCCTCCTCCCCGGCCTCCTGACCCGGTCCCTGTCCCGTGGCCTCCTCCCCGGCCTCCTGACCCGGTCCCTGTCCCGTGGCCTCCTCCCCGGCCTCCTGACCCGGTCCCTGTCCCGTGGCCTCCTCCCCGGCCTCCTGACCCGGTCCCTGTCCCGTGGCCTCCTCCCCGGCCTCCTGACCCGGTCCCTGTCCTGTGGCCACCTCCCAGGCCCCCTTACCCTCTCTCGTCCCTGTGGCCCCCTCCTGTCCCTGTCCTACGACCACTTCCCAGACTCCCTGTCCCTACCTTGCTCCCCTGTTTGCCCCTTGTGCCCCCTTGAACAATTAGTTTTTTGTTTGTGTTTTTTTTTTTTGTTTGGTTTTTTTTTTTTTTTTTTTTTTTTTTTTGAGCGTCTGGAATCCGCTCCTTAAAGCGGGGGCTCTGTCATGTTCTCTGTCTTTTGTTTTTGTGCTTTTATGTTGAAGTTTAGTTTAGTTCCTCATTCCCTTGTTAGTTCCTTTATGTATTTAAGTCCTTGGTTTCCCTGTTTCCAGTGTTAGTTATTGCATGTTTTGGTATGCTCTGTGACAGCTTCCCTGTGTTTTTCTTTGTTCTGAGTCTTAATTTTTTTTGTTCAATAAACAGCTGCACTTGGATCCTCAGTTTTTGCCTGTCGTCACAAATGATTTGTAAAATGGCAGGTCAGCTTGCTGTGGCATTAACTGACCTGATTTTATACTTTGCAAAGTTAGGCATAATTAAATATATCTTATTTAAACTATTTGCTTAAGTCTTACTTCTGTTAAGAATATTTTTTGAGCACATAGGAAAGAATAGTTTAGGGGTCATGACCCTCAGAGGTTAATTAGGTATGGGGAAATCTGATATTGTGCAAAACCCTTTATTATTATTTCATTCCATTTATATATACAGCATTGTTTTGACCTATATTATTAACATTATCCCCAACCTTCTTGACCCCTGTGATCATCTCCATCTGAAAACATTTTCAGACCCTAAAGAGAACATGGAGTGAGAGAAACCTTACCAGACCAAGACACTGACACATGGAACTTGTGTTCAGTGTACTCGAGGGAACATTACTTTTGTGCGTGATTCCTCAGAACACTGAGTGCTGTCAAGATACCTCTGCTTACCTTTAAGGTGTCTATGACACTGGTTTACAGGATTCAGAGACATGTCTCCACAAATGCTGAGACATGGAAGGAGGTATGAGGTGTGATTGACGATGTAAAGCAGGAAAATACTTTTGGCACTTAGTCATACAGGATGAGACAGCTAAAGGGCTGAGAATTAAACACGTCAAAATTAAATACTTAAATTTAATTAAATCTTAAATGACTCAGATTACAATCCAAGCAGAAGTGTGCACTGGGAACATTAGAAAGCTATATGCACTGTTTATTGTAAGCACTTTAAAATCATGATGGGAACCAAAACACTGTCCATCTTCATAGTCCATGTTGGTGCAGCTATCATTATGAGGACTCTCCATAGACATAATGATTTTTATACTGTACAAACTCTGTTCTATCTCCTAAACCTAACCCTCACAAAAAACTTTCTGCATTTTTACATTTTTAATAAAACTTGAAACTATGGGGACACTAGAAATGTGCTCATAACCCACATTTATAGCATTATATAATTACCAGTTTGTAAAAAAAAAAAAAAAAAGGTCACACACACACACACACACACACACACACACACACACAAAAGCTCCTCCTTTTAAATTGCCATTACTCATCTCTAAGAGAGAAATCACACTCAAACAATATCTCGTTCTCTCTATTTCCTTGAAAAATGGCAGAAAGCCCACCAGTCTGGTTTTAAAGGGAAATGGGGAAAACTCCAAATAGATTCTTTAGACAAGGATCTGTGACAAATCGTCAGTTAGGGGTTGCTTGGTTTAATTTTTTTATTTGACTATGCTCTGCCCTTGCTGATTTTGTGTTCTTTTATTTTGAAATATTTAATATTTGCATATTGTCTCTGGTCTCACCTTGTTTTAATTATGTACACAACCTGTACCTTGTTTCCATATTATCCCATGCAGTAACACGCCAACCGTGTTATGTAGCTGTCCATGCTGTTTTTCAGTTGTTCCATGCAGGAGAGTTCCATTTGAAAATAAATTGTGTTACTGGGGCTACATCTAGAGTTGCGGTCACACTACACTTCACGCTCCATTCACTCCCATTCAAATGTATCCGAATGTAGGAGACCAGAAATGTAACCCTGATAGCACACGTACATCACCCAAAGTCAGACATCTATTTTATGTGTGTTAACTGTATTTTTTGGAAGTTGGATCTTTTTAGATTATCTGTTCATCTGCAATATGTCTATAAGGTGTTTGCTCTCAGATGACAAAAATGAATTCAACAGATGCCTTTGAGATGTTCATGATTCAGCATGTATGTAAACATGCTCTTTTTTAAGATATATATCATGCTTTCCAGATGAAACGCGTTTAAACAGACATTTCAGAGATGTATGTGTGCTATCTGGGAAGCTGCCATGGAGATGAAGTTCACTGATGTTCTTCAAATGCTTTTTTCAGTATTGAGTAATTCTAATGCTTTTGACTAAGGTGGAAGACATCCTAAGCTTTCTTTAAAGGTATAATATCAGGTTCTGTGGCATTTGGTTCATAATTCAAAGTGAAAAGTAAAATTTCCCAAAGGATCCCACTTTGCCCATATTCAGTGTGTTTAAAATCATAAAATAAAGCAGAAATTAATTCAAGGTAATTGTTATGTTATTTTAGTTAGGTTTGGAGTTATGGAGTTAAGTATTTTAGTTTAGTTAAAATTTTTACCAATCTTTTTTTTTTTTTTTCTTTTTTTTTTTTTTTAACATTTTTAAGTAAGTTAACATAATTTTTTTCATTTGGCTGCATCTGGATGCATTTGAACAGAAATCCCACTTATAGAGGCAGTCACACTAGGTTTTGAGCATGTAAAAATGTTTTCGGACAGTGCAAGAGGCATTTGACGTTTAGATTTTCTATTGGTCATGTCTTCTCATCATCCAGGTTCGCAGGTCAAAGTTCACAAAACATAAACTTTTGTGTGCAGCGTACTACAGAGGAACAAACTCAAAGTGTCTTAAAGTGCTGCCTCTGGTGGCACTGTAGGTTTTGGAACAGACCCATACAGTTTCCCTTAACCTTTAGAGTAAATTCCACAACAGCTGATTTATACAACACAGGTAATCTTAACTGTGTGACCCAAATGTGAACTCTTCATCTGACACTATGTAGATTTAAAGTAGATTTACTATCACATGCAATTGAAAGGTTTGCAAGAAATTCCATTAGATTGACCAGATGGACTCCAACTTTGTTCTGTTGGATTCCCTGTGATCAAAAACAGTGATCAATTTGATGCTTACAGTTTACAAACATAGCAGTGAATAGTTAAGGTCGAGGTAGTGTTGCAGACTGGATAAAGGCAAAGAATTGCATTTTAGGTGGTCTAATGATCTGTATTGAGCACAGGTTCGGTTTGGGCGTAGGGTTTAAAGTGTAGCTGTTAGGTGTAGGGTAAATTTAAAGGATGAGTCTTAACTTGTCTCATTATCCTGGAATTATTTTAGCAGGTTTTCCCACACCTGTTATCACCACATATCAGATGATACCAGCAGTCTTTCAACAATGGCCTTGACATACAAGTGGCATTATATAATTAATTCATAATTTAGAATCATTTAGCATGCTAAATTAAATAGAACAGGTTATGAGACGACACAAACTTAGATTCGAGAGCAATAAAGAGGAAAAATAAAATCAAACAGGTCTGGACCAATCCACTTTGTGTATCTATGAGAATATTTATTTATTTATTTTTTAACTTGAGAAATGTATTATGAGAAAGTCGGGTTCTCGTGCTACAACATGCCCCCGGTGTCTCTCAGAACAGAGTTGACTTCAACATAACCCCTCTTCTTCTGTGTGAGAGGTCACACAAATTGATTTCTAATTACAAGTAAACTTTTTAATATTTTTGTATATTTTTTATTTTTATTTTGCATTTGCATTAGCAGAGTATGTTCCCTATTACAGTTAATTAATATCCAGTGAGTTACTATTGGCAGGCAACCCATATACTAGATATATTGTTTGTTTGATATATGTAAATATATAATTGTTTACTTTAATTAATTAATTAAAAAGAAAGAATGGAATAAAAATTGTAATTAGAATTTTTTTTAATGACAATGTCATTCAGGAATAGAACACCTTCTATTCACAATACAAAAATAGGATGGAATTTGAAAACTCAGATTGCCTTTAGGTGGGACAAAGTGGAATATGTCTGACCGACCACCGAAAACAACAGGAAAAATTGTACCAAAAACTAAAACTACACCTAAAAATAGGAATCTAGGTGATACAGTATGTTGCTATTTAAGTGTATTGGATGTTTTCTCTTCTACCTGTTTTATGCTGAGTGTTTTCCTGTGTCACATGATAAAGATATGGCTAAAAGCCACTGCTTAACTTTCCCTGGCCACAAACCTTCCAGCATTCATCTACCTACTCATCTTCTCTCCTATTCAAAGAGATCCTTCCTTATATCTATCCTAATCCTTTCACTAGTCCCAATGGGGTTAAATTAGTGCTTGTGTCGAGCCACTCCTTTGCGGACAGCAAGCTACATACATGTACCTATTATCTGGAGGTTATAAGGGCAGGCGAACTCGTTAGCAGATGTTGTACTAACTGAATTTACACAGGAACATAGAAGACTGCTGCTTTTTGTCAGGCAGTTGTAAAGGAAACGTGGTGCATTATTGCTAAATCATCAGTTCTGCTCAAAGAAAAAATAAACTATGGTTTTTGCAGATAAATTGGCTTTGACAGATAATATGTGTGTTTTGCTGAAAAAAATTATACATGCAAAACATTAAAACATTTTCATAATTTTTGTTTTATTTGCTCCCAAGATACCGGGAAGTTCTCAAGAGGAATATTGTGTTTCTCAATGCTCAGTTACTGCTCTGGAGACTTCTGGGGATTGGGGGTGATAGGGTTATCATTTTATGATTTGTGACACTTTTTTCAACAAGGTTGTAAACATTAACATATGCTCAGCAGTTGTTCATTTATTGTTCATTTATAAATATACTATAGTTTATAATAAAGTTACATCAATAATGTTAACCTTTAACATTACAAATATTTTACACTTACTTTAACAAGAATAAAAAGTGATAATATACAATCAAAAATCAATTTAAAAAAAATACTAAAATGATTTAAATTAAAAGAAAAAAAAAAGAGATAAAATTATTGCAGATGCAATTTGCACCCTGGTGCAAATAATAGTATATGCTATTTACACCCCAGTGCAAATAGTGGCAGATATTATTTGAACCCCAACCGATATTATTTAAACCCCAACCCTGGTAAAAATAGCCATTATATTGGCCATTATATATGTTTTAGATGTTGTAAGGTTCTTACTTAATACCATGTGAGTGCCTTAGATTTATCTATTTTTTTCAATAATTTTTTTAACCCCTTTTTCCAATGAGCACTATTGGCTATAATTTTTAGATACCTTTGTAGCACACCTAGTTTTCTCTCTTTTTTCTCTTTTTTTTACTAATGGTAGATAATATTTGCACCATGGTGTACTAGCAGTATTTTGGCATCACTGCAGTGTGTTTATTGTGCTTATTTAGAGTTACACAGAACACTACAACAACCCCTACATCTAAACCTAATCTAAACATGCCATTGAAAAATAACCTTGGTTTTACTAACAGTCAGTCAACATAGTTTCCCTTTTGATTACGGTTCACTCAACATTGCATCAAACGCTCACTTCTTCAGCGGACAGGATCTTCTCTGCAGATGTGGACAGGACGACTCTGAGGACGATTCTACCTCCCGTGCCCTCCCACTCACCTCCTCTATGTTAGATCCTGTGTTAGACAACATGAGGAGCCATGGCGAGACCGCAAGTTTGAGATGGAAGAATTTGAGGATGATCTCATGCCGGGTCAAGCCCTGCGAGCCCCCCAATCTTTCGACGCAGCGTCCTCGCCAGTGCAGTATACATGCGCGTGATGAGCTTCGGCCCTCTATTAGAACATATAGCCATATCATGTTTGGTGGTTCTTACAATGGGGATGAAGCCATGTCCCTCACAGCATCAAATACATGTAAGTGCAAGAGGTCCAGGGAGGATGTTTTCGCCCATTCCTCCAGTGAGGGTGAGGAGCGTGCACACACCAAAGAGTTACTACACGTCCTCACACAGGTGGTTCAGAAGCTCTGTCTTGAGTGGTACCCTCCAGATGAGCCACAAAAATCTTACATGGATGAGTGGATTCTGAAGGCCAAACATCATTAGAAGACTGCGGTCCAGAGTAATGCCACATTAGTTCCAGTGGTCCACTCGGAGCTCACTAAGACCTGCCGTTCGCCCTACTCATCAAGCACTCAGATCAGAGGGGCTGCTGTTCTCACCATGGAGGACCATGCAGAGAAAAATGGCCCACCTCTGTCAGGCTACTGCCATGGGATGGAAGACCTCCCCATCCCACCAAGCCATGTTGACTGGCATCTGCACTGGCTGGAAGGGCTTATACTGTGTTGGGTCGGGCTGGTTTAGCACACCACATTATGGTTGTGCTCCAGATTGTTTTGGCCAAGCTTCTCAAACAAATGTATGAGCAAGGCCCTGATCCAGAACTGTTTAAAGAGCACTGCAATGCTACAGACCTGGTGCTGCGGGCCACAAAATTCACCCCTCAGGCCCTTGGAAAGGCGATGAGCAACCTGGTGGTTCTGGACTGACATGTCTGGCAGACTCTTGTGGATACTGCCCTCCTCAACAATACCAGCTGGTCTAGAAGGCTTTGCAGAGTGCTTCATTGTGGCGCAAAACAATAGCAAGAGATGAAGAGAAGAAGCTCTTTCTCTCACCCGGCCCACTCCCGCTCTACTTCAAGTCAATGCATGGCAAAGAAATCCACTTTTTGTTGTTTATATGTGTTATGTTCATGAATGTTCTCACAAAAAAATAGAAAATCACTTGTTGAACCTGCACGGGAAGCTCATACGTTCTCAGTAAAGGGATTATTTCCTCCTCACGCTTCTCACACCCCACACATTATGCTCAACAGCCTCCCTATCTCCCATAGCGAGCGAAACAATTCACCTGCTGCCCCACTATGCAGAGGTGTGACAGGCCCTAATGGGCTTGTCCAATGGAGTGCTAGAAACTATCGAACATGGCTACACAATCCAGTTTGCCCTCACCCCATTGTAACTGAATGGCATGTGTATTTTGAATTACCTCGACAATTGGCTATTACTAGCCCAATCAGAGGCTCTGCTGTGTGAGCACAGAGACTTAATACTTTGCCATTTAAATAGCTTAGGTCTCAATATCAACTGGGCAAAAAGTACAATTCCTCCCAGCCAACAGATCTCCTTTTTTGGGGTCCAGCAGGACTCTGTCAGCATGCGTGCACCTCATGAGTGAGCACGTTCAGACCATTCTTCAGTGTCTGTCTTAGTTCAAACTGGAGAAAATATCATTTAAAAAAATGCTGGGTTTTATGGCGGCAGCATCCGCCATCATACCATTAGGTCTTTTACACACGAGGCCTCTCCAGTGCTGGCTCAAACATGTTGACCATGGATGTGTCCAACACAGGCTGGGGTGGATTGTGTGATGGACGCCTGGCTTTTTATACCTGGACAGGTGCAAAGCATGCATGCCGCATCAAACGCCTGGAAATACTAGCTATCATCCTAGCCTTGAAGGCGTTTCATTCTGACATAGTGAATCACCACAATCTGATATGTTAGTAGTGGCATACATAAATCTCATGGGTGGAACTTGATTGCTGCCAATTATGAGCCTAGTGCAGCTCCTCCTTCTGTGGAGTGAGTTCCATCTCCTCTTTCCATTTAAAACTGGTGCTGAAGGTGCTCACGAGCCCCCTGTTCAAACCATTGGAATCTGTTGAGTTGTGTGTGCTTTCTCTAAAGACCACACTCCTTTTGGCTCTGGCCTCAGTTAAATGGGTGGATGATGTGCAGGCACTGTTGGTCGACAGCTCATGCATGGAACTCGGGCCAGGTCTTTCAAAGGTCACCATCAAATCCTCTTTAAACATTCTATACACATCCTTCAGGGCTCAGGTAGTCCGCCTACAAGCCTTCTTTCCCCCACTTTTCATTTGAATGAGGAGCATTTGATGTATTTGTTATGCCCTGTGCATGGTTGTGAAGGGGTTAAATGTATACTGTGTGTATTTATATGGGTCATATAGGTTCCCAGACTGAGATTAACTTCCCGCTTGGTTTTCACTATGTGGGGTTATTCATTAATATATACACTGGAAGGCATGTCTTTAATAATTCACCATCATGTAGGCCTGTGACTTCCTATACATCTTCTTTTTCTAGTGTTTATACCTCTGGTATGTCCCTCTGGGGGTATGAAGCCAGAGGGATATATCAGAGAAAACTATGGTTTCTGTCAAAAAACATGGTTACTACAATATTACTATAGTAAAACAGTGAGGCAATCTACACACAAGCAATGCCGAGATAGGAGGTAGGCAAGAGTATGGTCGGCAGACCCTGGAAGCATCCAGATCAAACCCATCTCTGCACTCCCTGACATTTACCTTGACCAAATCATTGAGATGAAATCAAACTTTATGTTAATTTTTATTTATTATTCTAAGTCGTATTAAAGGAAATATTAACAGTGGAAAACAGATTGTGCAAAAACATTTGTGACAAATGGCAGAACTGAAGCAGGGTCACCTGGACGACACTACACATTCAGACCGTCTTTACACCCCACGCCACTGCAGTGACACCTATTGTCTAGTTTGTCATATATTTCTGTGGTTCCTTCAAACTACAGGGGTGAAAACACTGTGAAAACAATGTGTTGCAGATTTTATTTACATCTGGGTGCAAATAGTCACTCTGTAAAATTATACATCACAATCAGTAAGTGAGGCAGAGTAGACATTCAGTAAATGCACAGCTAAACAGAAGTGTTTTCAGTCTGGATTTGATGTGGCTACTATTGGAGCACATCTAACCTCTTCTGGAAGCTGGTTCCAGCTGCAGGTCGAATAACAGCTCAATTATGTCTCACACTGTTTTGAGTGAATGTTTGGTATTTCTTACTGACTTGATCCTAATGAGAGTTCTGTTAAGTTTATATTCAACAAACATATCTACAATGTATAAATGTCATGTTCTCTGTTGTCTTTTGTTTTGTGCTTTTATGTTGAAGTTTAGTTTAGTTCCTGTTTGTTTCTTGTAGTCCTTTGTAGTTTTATTTTATGATTGGTTTTCCCCTGATTAGTTCTCATTCCTTGATTGTTTACCCAGGTGTTCCTCATTCCCTTGTTAGTTCCTTTATGTATTTAAGTCCTTGGTTTCCCTGTGTCCAGTATTAGTTAGTTCATGTTTTGTTTTGCGCCTAGTTCTCCGTGGTTTTTGTTGTCCCAAGTTTGCTTGTTTTTGAATTTAATAAAAAGCTGCACATAGATCCTCTCCCCTTGCCTGTCGTTACAGAATAACTAACCACAAACATGGATCTAGCAGCAATTTTCCTTCAGCTGAGCCGAGCGAACCTCCCTTTAACGGAATCCTCACGTCTGTTTAGCACCGTTGCCCGATGCACTAGTTTTTCTGATGGGCATCTCAAGTCTATTTTCCAGCTCGGCCTCCTGGCCCATGGATGGATCGAGTTGCCAGAGACTGGTGATTACACGTGGGAGAGGTATGTGAATTTGGTTTTGGAGACGTTTGCTCCTGTGGGTACTTCCAACGAGCCCATGCCTGCCACGGCCAACGAGCCAACGCCCACGCCTGCCACGGCCATCGAGCTGGAAGCGTTGCCAGCCTCGTCCGTCCCAGAGCCAGCGTTGCCAGCCTCGACCGTCCCAGAGCCAGAGCCAGTGCCTGTAGCCTCGACCGTCCCAGAGCCAGAGCCAGTGCCTGTAGCCTCGACCGTCCCAGAGCCAGAGCCAGCGCCTGTAGCCTTGACCGTCCCAGAGCCAGAGCCAGCGCCTGTAGCCTCGATCATCCGGAGGAGGAGGAGAAGAAAGTATCCCAGGGCTCTGCCTCTCGAGCCTCCCGGGGCTCCACCTCTCGAGCCTCCCAGGGCTCCGCCTCCCGAGATTCCCAGTGCTCCGCCTTCCAGTGCTCCACCTCCCGAGCTTCCCAGTGCTCCGCTTCCCGAGCTTCCCAGAGCTCCGCCTCCCAAGCTTCCCAGAGCTCCGCCTCCCGAGCTTCCCAGTGCTCTGCCTCCCGAGCTTCCCAGGGCTCCACCTCTCAAGCCTCCCAGGGCTTCGCCTCCCGAGCTTCCCAGGGCTCCGCCTTCCAGTGCTCCGCCTCCCGAGCTTCCCAGTGCTCCGCCTCCCGAGCTTCCCAGAGCTCCGCCTTCCAAGCTTCCCAGAGCTCCGCCTCCTGAGCTTCCCAGAGCTCCGCTTCCCGAGCCACCCAGTGATCCGCCTCTCGAGCCTCCCAGTGCTCTGCTTCCCGGCCCCCTGACCCGATCCTTCCTGTACTGAGCAGTTCCTCCCCTCCCACAAACACCATAATTTAAAAAAGAGGGAAAAGGCCAACGCAGAGCGGCAGTGAGAGAGAGGAGAGAGAGATAAAAAAAAAAAAACTTACTCACCGGTTCTCCGATACGCCGTAGCTCGTTCCTCAGCCACTTCTCCACCCTCAACAGGACTACAGCCGTGCCTCTCTGGGTGGATCGGAGGCAGTCCTCAGCCCTTGGTGGACGGAACACACCACCGCGTTCCTGGGGAGTCGAAGGGGCCTCCCCCCGCCCCTGGCAGTGGTTCTCCCACTCCAGGCGGTCGCGGCGAGCCCTCCACCCGCACGCGGTCGGTGGTCTCCAACCCCGGTGCGTTCTAGTGGCTACTAGGACAACCCCCCTGCCCCTGGCAGTGGCCCTAACCAAGGAGGGAACACAGGAGAAACGGGGTCTTTTTGAGCAGAGTTTACGGGTGAAGCAGACTAGATCCCCAGCTGGCTGAATGATTTTTGTACTTATTCTTTAATAAATATATTTTTTACCTTGAAAACTTGACTTCGTCTCCTGAAAAAGAACACAAGTTACTTACCTGTAAGTAACTACATTTTAAAAATACTACGTTATATGTATAAAAAAGCAAATTCTAATATATGAAGGAATAAGTACATGAAATTATTTGTATGAATGCTATGTGTTGTGTGATGTGTTTTTGAAGACCTCTGGGAAGCCCAGTTTTACTGGAATAAATGAATAGGGAAATAAGACCTCTGGGAGGCCTGCTCTAAGGGGCAGAATTATGAGAACCAATTTATATGAATGCAAAGTGTTGTGTGAAATGTTTTAGAAGACCTCTAGGAGGCCCAGTTTTTACTGCAACAAATTTAGTGTAATAACAAGACCTTGGAGGCCTGCTTTAAGGGCAGAGTGGTTCATGGAGACTGTGGCACGGTGGAGGGTGGGACCGGGGCGTGATTATGCACTCCCGGTCACGTATTAGGCTAATTAAGCCGTCAAGAGGGATAAAGGCCACTCGCGGACGGCGATGGGAGAGAGAGAGCTCGTTTACGGACATTTCCGTCATCCTATATGTTTGTATTTTGAGTTTTCCATTAAACCTTTAAGTTATATGTCAAGCCGGTTTCTCGCCTCTTCCTTGCCTGTGACCTTGATCTGTGTTACATTGGTGCCGAAACCCGGGAAGGAAGATTGATGCGCCGTAGCGGATTTCTCACCACTGCCCAGCGGAGCAGCCGCGGCCATCTGCCGGGGGACGGAGGAACCCAGCCGCCTGGACGCGGAGGAACGGCCGCCTACCGCGAGGGGAGGAGGGGCTCCTGGCCGACCGCCTGGAGCGGGAGAACCGCTGCCAGGGGTGGGGGGAGGCCCCTTCGACTCCCCAGGAACGCGGCGGGGCGTTCCGTCCGCCAGGGGCTGAGGACTGCCTCCAATCTGCCCGGAGAGGCACGGCTGTCGTCCTGTAGAGGGTGGAGAAGTGGCTGAGGAACGAGATACGGCGTATCAGAAAACCGGCAGGTAAGTTTTTTTTTAATCTCTCTCTCCTCTCTCTCTCGCTGCCACTCTGCGTTGGCCTTTTCCCTCTTTTTTAAATTATGGTGTTCGTGCGAGGGGAGGTACTGCCCAGTGCAGGAACCTCCCCCCCATTTTTAATTGTTGTTGTTTCCCTCCCCTTGCCCCCTCCCTCGTCCAGGTTGATGGGGACGACCCGCCGGCAGACCGCGCGGGAGGGCCCCCCCCCCCGGGATGTACGTCAGGCCGGGGGTCCCCAGCCTGAAAGAACGGGGGAGGAATGTGGCACGGTGGAGGGCGGGACCAGGGCGTGATTACGCTTAATTAAGCCGTCAAGAGGGATAAAGGCCACTCGCAGATGGCGATGGGAGAGAGAGAGCTCGTTCACGGACATGTCCGTCGTCCTATATGTTTGTATTTTGAGTTTTCCATTAAACCTTTAAGTTATATGTCAAGCCGGTTTTTCGCCTCTTCCTTGCCCGTGACCTTGATCTGTGTTACAGAGACAAAGACCTTGGAGGCCTGTGTGGAACAGTGGAGCCAGGACCGGATTACGGGTGGAGTGTCTGACGAGTGCCACTTAGTCCCGGGACGCTGAGTATCCATCTCCTTGAACGCACTTAGTCAAATAGATTAAATTGGTAGGGACATTGTGTTTTGTTTTGTGCGGTTGAAGAGTGAGTGGAACGCTCACTAAGCAGTGTGTTTTAAACTTGGGGTGTCTCTGTCGCAATAAATCCTGAGAGCGGTAACCTAACGGTATAAACAATCTCAAGGGTTGTGACAGATTGAGTCAGTTGCTCGGGTGTACTCCATACAAACTGACCGACCACAAGTAGTGAAGGGAAATGTGGGAGGAATTATGAAAAGATTCTAACAGAAGAGTGTGGTTGAGGTAAATAATCCCAATTTATGACTGTCTGCTCACTTGTGAGTATAAACTTGGCTGCTTAAAGAGGGATTTAAATTGAAACAAACACACACTTGGAATCTACTTTTTGATGGGGAGGGAATGCACAGGTCACTCAAATAGTGTGAATCTGGGGACACCAGATAGAAGTTGTCTTCTGGCTCCCCCCATATTATCTGAGGAAGGGACCCTAAATAGCGAGATTTTTCTCATAATTGATGCTCAAAAATCTGCAAACTCACTTAGACTGAGTTCCCCGGCTGAATTATGATTTTATAGAAGTTACTAATACTGCAGGAGGAAATCTGAAGACAAAGAAGACTGGAAATGATGTGGGCAATTATCTGATTGATCCTCCTGCATTCATTACTGCTGGTAATCATTACTGATTTGTCATTTATATTATGGATTAAAATTTCTCTGGAAAAGTTGATTTGTCTTATACTATACCTTTATGATTTACTAGAATGCCATCAATGGGGTTCAATACCCATGTCTAAATTGTTCTGAGGGTCTAAATTTAAATCCAGCAGCTAACCACTGATATATTGATTTGAAGAGTAAATATTACAAACTTATGGCAAAGTTATAGAGTAATCTATAACTTTCCGAGTAATCTCCCACAAATTTTCCAGAGAATACCTCATAATTAAAAAAAAAAGTGTTAGTGGGTGCTACAAAGAGTTGATTGAGTAGCTATTTCTATTACTATTACTTCCATTTGCCATAGTTAATACATGGAAGCATCATTTTAGAGGTATAATAATGATAACTGTTAAATGATGATGAAACATTTGGATAAAAAATGTAAGAGTAATGAGGAATTAAAAGTACGTAGTGTATTTTTGGTTTAAACTTTTACTTACTTTTATGTTAGCTAAAAACTTTATTTATATTATTTTATTAGATAGAATGGAAGTTCTTTCACCTGAGAAAGTGTAAGAAATGGAGAAAGTAGTAATAATAAATTATTACTTAATAATAAAAAGGGATTATAATATAATATTAATAATAAGATGACAGACTATGAGATAGCTGTTGTAAATGTAAAGCTCTGCTTGAACAAAAGGCTAAAAGTAAGCTGTACTGATTATATAGAGAATGTTGAAAAAGAAAGGTAAAGCTTCTGTTTTATTAAAGATTTGAAGGTTCCATGTATGATTGTCTGAATGGACAGAAGTGAGTTGAGAGTTTATTTGTTTTTAAATGGTGTGGGATGGGAAAGTTTGAAAGCAGATAATATAATCAATTATTTTAGATATCACTATTTTTACTGTTGAAGAATAAATTAAATATATTATTTTGAGATTCTAAAACGAAAGAAGAAGAAATAGCTGTAATGAGATTAGAAACAGTGTGAGGGAGTGGAATGCCCCACCCCCCAATCCCCTCACTCTCGGTCTAAAATTTATTAGTGTCTGCTTGAAACAGAAACACAAGAGCAGATTTTGAAGGAACATCTCCAAATTGTTTTATTCTATTTTTGTTTTGTTTTATTGTATTTTTATATGTAAAATTATGTGCTTTACAATAATGTTAGATATAGTGATATGAAGAAGATGTTCAAACAGTTTTACTCATCTATTATTAAAGATTTTATATATTCAGAGGCCAATCTAAAGTTAAGGGTTTAGAATAAAGACAAGAGATTAAGATGAAAATTAATCTGAAATATAGATTAAAAAACTATCTAGAGAATATTATTGAATTAAAGTGATGTTTTTAAATGAAGCTTACTAGAAGCTTGACAGGGCTTTGTTCTGATGTTATTCCCAACCATGATACATGGTCTTTTGTGACGTTTGCTAAATTAGAAGAAATACAACCTGAATGGAAATTAGTGATCTATAAATTAGTTCATTTTTAGCATGTTTTACTTTTAATTTGGACAATTTTAATAGATTGAGGAATTTTTAATAATGCTTTTTGAATTTAACCATGTTTTAAATTGTCTCCATATTTAAGCATTTGTAGATGGTTCCATTGGCTGTGTCGGTTCTCTGGTGATACTCCCTGAAAAGGAAAATATCTGTTTACTGATACCAAATTATTAAGGATTGAGGACTGAGTAGTATCAAGACCAGTGGCAAGGGGTAAGAATATCCAGTGGCAAGGGCATCACTGCCCTGGAAAACCTGACCAAGAGGGTTTGAAAGGGGTTTAAGGAAGTGGATGAATGCTCTTAGCTTTACTAAAATAACTTATCACAGTGTTAAATACCAATCATTCTGTCACTGTGTCATCAGGGGATCATTAGAGGATTATTTATAGATTGATTTTGGGGGTAAAGTTTTGAGAACCGTTGCAGACAAAGGAGTGCCTGACTTATTATAGAAGTATTAAACAAACCTGGGAATGTTTGTATGATAATTAATTTAGACTGGAAGATGATTTATTGCTTTTACTTATGTTTTTATTGAACTCATCTACATTTTAAAAGTAATGAAGAATGGAAAAGAAACATGTTGGTGACTAAACTTAAGATTGCTTGTTTTGTTTGTTTATAACAATGTAAATGGAATTGTTTAAGAAATAGGGGGCAGGGTTGACTAAAATTGGTATAATGATTGAAACAGCAATTCTTGTGAGGGGAATAATATTGTATTGTGTGTTAACATTGATGAAATTAATCTTTATCAAAGCAATAACTAAGTACATGACACTGATCAATGTGAATGGTCCAATTCAACAGAAAGACCAAACTGGGAGGAAATTGATTCCTCCAATGAAGATATGTATGAGATATGTATTGATTTTGTATTGTCTTTTATTGATTTGATACTCTGAATTACTCTGATGCAGTCTGAAACAATGGAAAACAGCATAGCTTGCAGTTTGTAAGGACGTTCAGTGTTAAGGGAAAATTTATTAATGTGATACAGAGAGTGAGATAACTTTGGAAACAGGAGGGAATGGAATGTATGTGATAAGGGAATGAATAGGGAGTTTTAAGATAAGGAACACCCGTGGTAGTTTTCTTCCTCTGAGGAGAATTATAGCCTTCTTGTGAACGACCCTGTAAATTTTGTGTAGAGACACTAAAGGGATGATCTAATGTTCTTAATTGGAACAAAGTCAGGCTCTGCCTGGCACCTGACTGGAGGAGGCAGAGGACCCATTTGTTATTTATTGCTACAAGCGGGATGAAATAAATGTATGTGGGTGTGCACACATTTACTATCTTACTAGAATGTGTGTAACCGATGACTGTAATAACGGAAATAATTTAATATACTAATCAAATGCATGCAGAAAGTGATGATTGTTAGTAAATATAAAACAAGTAACCATATTAGGAAATTACAGTGTGCTTTATGAATATAAAATTAAATAGCAATGATGTTGCCATCATTGAAGCAAGTTGGGTCAGAATGACCAGATGAAAGAGAGGAGGTGGAAAAAAATTGCTGTCTAAAATAACAATGATGTAGAATGAAATATAGTATGAATTGACAAACTTTAAAAACACTGGAGGGCCAGAGAATAAGACATTACAAAATAAAGAAAAGGATCGACGAGCACATCAGTGCTTAGCAGCTAGAGCAAGACTCTACTGGTGGTTTAAAAACCTACTGTGTACTCCTACACACCACCAGATAGCGCTCCAGACAACCGGAAATGTCTGTGAGTTCCTATGGCATTGTGGGATGAATAATATACTGAGTTACTAAAAAGTTACTAAAAAGTGTTGATGATGCAGAAACCACAAAGGGCTTCCCTGGTTGTCTGAGAGCAGTGGCTGTAACGGCAATGATGCAGGTGCTCATGAAGAGCCTGAAACCAACCAAGCTAGGAGAACCAAACTATCTGGGCCCCACCACTGTGATAGCTGTAACTAGGACCGGCATGCTGACGGATCTTCAGATTGGGTACAAAGTTAAAAAAAAAAAAAAGAAAAGAAAACACAAGTGGCACGAAGAAGTTACCTTACTGGGAAGGCTGATTTCTGCAAACTCACTAACCCTCACTGCAGCGCAAAGAACAAACATACTCTCACATGGTAAACCCAAGACAGTTCAACAAATGTTGGGTTTTCTAGGACTTAATGGATACAGCAGGAACCATGTAACAAACTATGTGGAATTAACACAACCCCTGAGGGATATGATGGCCGAGGTAGGACACAGGAACTTCTTGCTACCCTTTCATGGACAACAGAAGCTGACGAGGCATTCACCCACACGAAACAGGCATTGACACAAGCGGCACACCTCAGTACATCAGATTATAAAAAAAACCCTTCTTCCTGGATGTTTCTGAAACAGGTTGGGTGGTGACTGATGTTCTGTTTCATAAAAAGGAGGGAGAAAGGAGATAACTTAAGTACCACAACTCAAAGCTGGAAAATGTGGAAAAAGGCCAGGTGGGATGCACAAGACATTTAGCTGCACTCTGCAGAGCAATATAAAAAACGGCCCACATCATTATGTGATGAACACCTTGCATGGAGTAATTGCATACTTAAACTCAGCAGCCTTCACATTTTCAACAGTAAGAAAACTAAAGATCGCTGAAATGTTAAAACAAACTCATATTACCTACACCGCCACAGGGGTAAACATGACAACAGGAATGAACTCTGAAGGACAAGAGCCACATGACTGTGAATTCAGGGCAGCAAAAGATCTGAAGATAAGAATGGAACTACAGACAGAATCCCTGGAAGAACCAGACTTAACCCTGTACAGTGACGGATGTTGTTATAAGAGATATCATGGGAATATGGCCTCCTATGCAGTGGTTAAACAAGAAGGGGAAAATATCACCACAATGGACGCTCAGATTATCCCACAACCAGCGTCAGCTAAGCTGGCCGAAATCACCGCACTCACCAAAGCACTCGAAATAAGTGAGGGCAAAAGAGTAAATATCTACACTGACTCTGCCTATGTCTTTAGAGTAGTACATGTTGATGGGCCACAATGGATGAGAAGAGGATTCATAACCACACAAAAGACCCCTGTGAAGCATGCTGAACAGTTAAAATCAATACTAGGAGCCATACTCATGGCAAAAGAGGTGGAAAATGAGGAAGAGACCATGGAGCCTCCTGTCAAGCCTGGTGACTGGGTACGGGTGAAGGTCCACAAGAGAAAGTGGTCTGAACCCAGGTGGACAGGGCCGTGGGAAGTGGTGGAGTGCACCCCCCATGCCCTAAAAGTAAGGGGTAAGACAGGAGCTAATTGGCACCACCTGACACATTGTGTACCCTCACAGGCCCCCTCACACACAACTGCGGAGGTTAGAACTGATTTGGCTGAGCTGCATGGAAAAGATAGATGTCTAGAATCTGCAAAATACTTTAGAAGAAATAGAAGCAGCGATAGGGGAAGATTCAGAATCCCCATTTACTACAAAGTGGGAGGACAATTTACCTTATCCGAGGTACCACTCCTTATGGAAGAGAGCGAAGCAGAAGAAGAGAGCTGGTTAGCTTAAGAGAAAAAAAATCCAGCACTCTAAATACTGTAAATAATGACATGTTCTAGCCTTATGCCTTACAGGTGACCGTCAGCGCTGCAGAGTAGTGGAAGAGAATCCTGTCAAGAACAGTTGATTGCACGAAGACTGTATTACACTCCCTGACAATTTTTCCTCTTCACACAGCAGATACGATAGCCTTAAGTTTTCCCTTGTATTTTGTAGCAAAGTGGGATCAAAAAAAGCTGATCGCCTGTATAGGCGCAGTAGATGGCCCTAAGGGAATGAGAGACCGATGCAGGTTTAAGAGAGAAAAGTGCTGGAACGAGTATCACGCCTAACAAGGTTTAAGAGAGAAAAATCGGCACAGAGTATCACACCTGACGAATCCTCAAAGAGATAGTGTTTACACCATGAATGGTGTAAAAGGAGGGAATTGTTGTGTATTACAATCTTAAACAGTATATATGTGTGTGATAAATCTTAAACAATGTATGGATGCTAACAAATGATGAATGATGTGTGTAACTAACTAGAAAATATATGTTAAAACTAAAAACACTAAATGTGAAGTGTGATAAACTATAGCTACATTTCTGACACAGGAAATGAGGGGAACCTAGAAACAGGTCTACATTGGAAATTCTTTAGGCAAGGGAAGTTTGAAACTGTCTCTACATTGGAAATTCTTTAGGCAGGGAACTAATATGAACCAACTAATAGAAGGCAAAACCAGTAATCCCACTGCGGCAAAAACGAACCAACAGGATGATTGAAACTTATCTCTTAAAATATTGGAGATGCCCCTGTGGCAAAAATAAGCCAATCAAAAGAGTAAAAAAAAATGAGAACAAAGGAACACACCCTGGGTCAGAAAAGTAGAGCAGAGCTTACGGGTGAAGCAGACTAGATCCCCAGCTGGCTGAATGATTTTTGTAATTATTCTTTCTTGTTAATAAATATATTTTTTACCTTGAAAACTTGACTTCATCTCCTGAAAAAGAACACAACAAAGTCACATGAAACAAGAACTAAATTTAAAAATAAAAGACGTAATCAAAACATGAAATTTAATAAAAACACACAAACATGTGACATAGTTCCATAGGCAACTGGGTAGGGGGTGGGGCTTGGGGAACCAGATGGTGCTGGAGACCACGGGGGACCAGAGGGCGCTGGAGACCACCGGGAACCAGAGATGGTGGCAGAAGACCAGGGTGAAGCGGACAGAGGTCCCATAGACCTGCGTGTACCAGGAGACCAGGGCAGAGTGGGAGGAGGGCCCAGAGACCGGCATGGACCAGGAGACCTAGGTGGAGCTGGCAGGTGTAGAGCATGGCCTGGCGAGGAGGACCTGAGCTGTGGAGCATGACCTGGTGAGACAGATGTGAGCTGTGGAGTAGGGCCTGACGAGACAGATGTAAGCCTTGTGGCAGGGCCCGATGAGGAAGTGTGGCATGACGAGGCTGACGAGGCAGCATGACTTGTTATACTTTCAGGGGGCAGAGCCGCTGGATGCGAAGCCGCTGGAGGTGAAGACCCAGGTGGTTGAGCTACTGGAGGCGTAGACCCAGGGGGCAGAGCAGCTTGAGGCAGAGACCCAGGGGGCGGAACCGCTGGCGGCAGAAAGCCAGGGGGCAGAGCCACTGAATGCAGAGACCCAGGGGCGGAGCAGCTGGAGGCAGAGACCCAGGGGTTAAGGCAGCCTGGCATAGTGGGTCAGATGTGGTGGCTTGGCATGTTGGAACAGATGTGGAAGCTTGGCATGGTGGGTAAAAATGGCTTGGCATGGCAGGTGTGACAACATGCCTTGGCATGGTAGGCATGAAATCATAGCTTGACATGGCTTGCTTGACAACGTGACTTGACATGGCTGGTGTGACAAAATGACATGATCAGGCACACATGACAGCCAAGGCCTTGGCTCTGGGATGGCTGAGGATTTAGGTGCTGGCTCTGGGACAGCTGAGGCTTCAGGCGGTGGCTCTGGGATGGCCGAGGCTTCAGGCACTTGCTCTTTGTACATGGCAGGCATGGGCATTGGCTTGTGGTCCATGGCAAGTGTGGGCACTGGCTTGTGGTCCATGGTGGGCATGGGTGCTGGTTCGTTGTCCTTGGCAAGCGTGGCTGCTGGCTCATGATCCATGGCAGGCATGGATGCTGGCTCACGGGCTATGGCAGGCTCGTGGGCCATGGTAGGTGTGGGCGCTGGCTCCTGGTCCGTGGCAGACTCTGACTCTGCTGAAAATAAACTTCAATTGGTTCAAAATGCAGCAGCCAGAGTGCTAACGAGAACCAAGAAATTTGATCAAAATAGCCCCATTTTATCATCGTTACACTGGCTTCCATTTAAATTCCATATTAACTTTTTAAATTCTGTTAACTACGTACAAATCTTTGAATGGTCTAGCTCCATAGTACTTAAGTGACCTTCTACCACGCTATATTGCATCACGTTCATTACGATCGCAAAATTCTGGCCTGTTAATAGTTCCTAGAATATCAAAATCCACAAAAGGAGGTAGATCCTTTTCATATTTGGCTCCTACACTATGGAATAGTCTCCCTAACACTGTTCGAGATGCAGACACACTTCCTCAGTTTAAGTCTAGACTAAAGACTCATCTATTTAGCCAGGCATACACCTAATTTATCCTTCAAGTCACAATTAGGCTGCTTTAGTTGGGTCTGCCGGAACCAGAAACCAGAAACATTTATCATGATTTATAACTCTGCAATAAATTGAATGGCATCTATGCTTATATTATTTTATTTGTTTCCCTGTCTCAACCTCAGGACTCCTATCCTGAGGTCACCAGAACCGGCTGGATCCAGCACCTTTACTGCTTCGTGTTGGACTCCACTGCTACGTGTTGCTGTGTGATGATGACTAAATGCAGCCGGTGCCAGCCAAACATCACTTCAGTCTATTATGATGGACTTCAGAGGATGAACTGATGCCAACTCCAACCATAAAACATGGGATACTTCATATGCCATTGTTTGAACCTTGGATTTAGGATGGATCACACCGAACCTCACCAAAATGACCGGGCAGGTTGAACTGCCTTTCACATGCCTTTCCCTGATCTCTGCTTGCATCACCTCGGTCTATTGATGGACTATGATCTTGAAATGGAATACATAGACTAACAATTGCCAAAAAAAAGCCTTCATCAGTCAATTAACAAGGACAATTGTATCTATGTGAACTTCTGCAGTTAATCCAGGATGGACTTCAAAGACATTGGTCATTAATCTTACAGTTCAAACAAAATCAATGTTTAAACACTGACCCTTAACACTTACTTAGTTTAATCATTTTAAACCATGACTTTAACTATACATAAGTAATATTGGCATTATATTCATGTTGTTTAGCCAGAGGGGAACTGGCCTCCACAGTGAGTCTAGTGAGAAGGTTATTTTTCTCCATTAATCAACATCTTATGGAGTTTTGTGTTCCTTGCCACAGTCACCTTCAGCTTGCTCACTGGGGTTATTAATACAGTTATTATTTAATTAATTATTTTTAAACGCGATTAACAATTGTATTTTATCAAATTTCGCAATGATGATTCATCGACATTATAGACATTACAGTTTTATCGTCTGTTAATGCCTGATCTTCTGCTTTGAAACAATGTGTGTTGTGAAAGGTGCTATACAAATAAAATTGACTTGATTTGACGTGGCGGTGGTGGTGGGTGACTCTGACATGGCAGACATGGCGGTGGACTTTGAAATGGCATTGGACTATGACGTGGCGTTGGACTGTGACGAGGGGGCCACTGGAGGAGTGCTGATTTCCTGATCTGCCACTCCAACAGTAAAGGCAGAACCACTCAATAGCATGGCAAAATCTATTTATTCTTGGAGAGTACAATCTATTCCCCCTGGTGGAATCAGAGATTAGACAGGCTTGTTTAATCCCGCATGAAAAAATAGGGATATATCATGGATATATATTTTCAAAATCCACCCATTTGCAGAGTCCACAGAACAACATAAAAAATTCCTCAATGGAACCATCTCCTTGACGTACTATGCGCATATGTCTCACTGCAGGGTTAATTTTGCCGGTCATCTATTGTGCAACGTAGGCAGCCAGAGCAGAGCAGGACAAGGACAATTGACGAGATGATTGTGAACCCAAGTGAAGTTTATATTAAATAGTGTGATATATCCAAAACGTGAATCCAAAGTGAAAACAAAACAGAATATAATCAGAACATAAACTAAACTAGCCTTGACTATACTATAATCATGAACAATGACAAAGACGTTACACCAACAATACTCGACAAAGGACTAGAGAACATGAGGGCTATAAACACACAGACATGAGTAAAAAGTAAAAAGTAAACAATACAACCAATCATAGACTAGAACTAGTAACATAAGAACAATAATAGTACAGAACTGATAACAAGACTACAAGACTAATAAGCATAAACCAATGAGAATATAAACACTTGAAACATGAAGGTCACATGACAAGACAAGGAAGTCACAGAAAACAGGAACTAACTTTAAAAATAAAAGAAATGAAATCAAAACATGAGAATATGAAATTGAACAAAAACACAAACATGTGACACATTCAGTGATTTATAAATGAGTAATAGTACTTCAAACTCAATTCTGAATGAAACTGTAAGCCAGTGTAAAGATATGAGGACTGGAGTAATATGCTCAGATGTTTTTTGTTCAGGTCAGAACTCTGGCAGCAGCATTCTGAATGAGCTGTGGCTTTCTAATGGTCTTTTTGGGAAGGCAGATGCAGAGTCAATTACAGTAATCCCCCTATATTTTTTAGATGATGGCAGATTGATTTAGTTATTACTTTGATTTGACAATTGAAACTAAGGTCTCACTCCAAATTGACACCAAGTTTCCTAACTGGATTTTCTTTCTTTAGACCTCTGGAATCAAGGGATGTGTTCACATTGGGAATTTTGACTTTGTTGCTAAATACAATGACCTCAGTCTTGTCATTATTTAACTGAAGGAAGTTTGTTAAATTCTGTTAACTGTTAATTTTGCCAGTGCACAGGCACAGAGAGTCTATGGGGCTGCAGTCATTTGGTGATAGGGCTAAGTCGATCTGGGGGTCATTTGCATTACTATGGTACCCAATGTGGTTCTTTTTCATAATGTGGCCTAGTGAAAGCATATGCATGTTGAACGGCAGTGCAAAAATCGAGCCTTGTGAGACTCCACATGTCATGGATGTCCACTCAGATTCATAGTTGCCTATGTTCACACAGTAACCCCTCCCTTCTAGATATGACCTGAACCATCTTTGGACCATCCCAGAGAGCCCTACCCAGTTTTTCAGTCTGTCAAGGAGGATGTTGTGGTCAAAAATGTCAAAGGCAGCACTGTGATCCAGTAATACTAGCACTGATACTTTGCATGAATATGTATTTTAGCAAATATCATTAAGTATCTTTAAGAGTGACATGTCTGTGCTGTGATGAGGTAGGAAACCAGACTGGAAATTTTCCAAGTAAGCATTTGAGTTAAATAATTTGTTCAGCTGATTGAAAACAACAAAATGAACTTGCCTTTGAAAGGAAGATTGGAGATTGGTCATCAGTTGTTTAATATGAGTTATCCAGATTGCTCTTTTTTTAGGAAGGGTTTAACAACTGCACAGTACCTGAAAGAAGGGACATGTTTACTAATTCTAAGAGATCATTTTCTAGACAATTAAACACATTTTTGAAAAATGATGTGGGAAGCAGGGGCATTTTCAATTTCTGATCACCTTAATTCTCCAATAAACGCTTTCCATCTCTCATTCAAATACGTGAGAGTGATGGATGCGTGCAGCAGAGTCTCTTTTTCTGTCTGGAACAGCATGCTAACATACTACTCTTACTAGTTTGGCCGTATCTGTATATTGCACAAAGAGGAAGAGTAGTATGGTTGCATGCTATTGTGAACACTGCCACTGTGTCCGCAACTTTCTGCTCGTGTTTAAGCGGAGGATGACACAGCTCTTTGCAACCATAGGGAAAATCTAGACGTACGGTATGGGAATAAGGGAGAAAGTGTTTGGGGCTAGAGAAAACTTATTCGGGGTTATAGCCCTGGAAGCCCAGTCAAGAGTGTGTCAAGAAAGCAGGTTGATGTTTTAAGATGCTGTTTCTTTGAGAGTTTTGCCATCAATTGCCTCAAAATCAGACATAGTGACTAATTTCTGAAGTTGTTGTGATCGGTGCTGTCTGATCTCTGTGCAACATGAGGACGAGCTGATCACCATTCTAATATCAGTGATGTTTTTAATGAAAAATATACAAACTCGCTGTCAGAGAGCTTTTCACAGGGAACCTGTGTTGGGGGGTTAGTTAGTCTTCCTACAGTAGCAAAAAGAGTGCAGGTGTGATTTATAATTTCTGACAAGAAAGTCTGCCTAGCTGTACCTGGTTCCACACTGAAAGCATGAAGGCTGTCTTTATAGATGTTATAATTTACTTCAGATATGTTTTTTTGCCAAAGTTGTTCTGCTTTCCTGCATTTTATTTTCATTATTTGCACTGCTGTTGGGTGCTTCTCAAACATAAGGCTGCAGCCTAGTTAGGCTGTGTCCTTCCAAGACCAGTACTTCTGAGGCTGCTGGCTAGGATCCTCTCAGCATTCAGCGCAATAAATGAGACAGTCTAGTAAGCCAACATGGATAAGTCATAAAGATTTCCACCTCCACAGTCATGCCTGAACATTTTAATAAATAATTTGTGAACCACTGCAACTACTTTGTAGAAATGGAGGAAGCCACCAGGAGGGTGCACATCCATTTGATTTGTTTTACAATATTTTCTTTTTAAAAAATCTGAATTGTGCATAGGATTGTGGGTGACTGAAGGCCACGAAGGATGCTCCTTATGCATCCTCCAAAAATGTGGTGAATGAAGGCTGCAAAAAGAGGCTGCCTTCCAGGTATCCTTACAATTGAGATGGCCTTTGACGGTGCTTGATGACGTGGTAGACGAGATATCAGCCTAACTAGGCTTCAGCCTTCTGATTAAGAAGTACCAGTTGTGTTTCTCCATGCTGAATTAATGGAGTTCTAGAACGAATGTTTGGGAGGAGCTTGCTAATCTAATCTGCCAATCAACCCGTAGGCTGAAGAGTATATAAGCTGCCACATACCTCACCCTAGAGTCAGCCTTACCAGCCTCTGGCCACACCCACTTACCTTTGACAGATAAATGCAGCGAGAGACGGCTGTTCAGCGGTGAAGCATTTTCCCTCTTCAGATAAGCTCCTCCATCGCAAATAGTCATGATATTTAACAGACGCTGCCCATCAGCTCTCTATTTTTACAATTTGCTTTCTAACTATTGTTTTCTTCTTTTACAGCTTCATTTTAAGGAGGAATTTTATTCCCACACACTACAGTGTTATAATCTGGATCTACAGAACAGGTGTTTCCTATCAGCCTTAATTGTCGCACATAATGCCGAGTTTACACTACATGATTTTAAGCCCTATTTTCACTTGCCGACCGTTTTGTGGAGATCGCCGAAAAAAGCCTGAAATCGTGGGAAAATCAGAGCTCGCTCCCGTGAACGACGATCGCAATATATGAACTGTCAAAGACGCAATTTGAGAAAAGTGCCGTGCGTCGCCGATGTCAGCGAGATACCTAGAATGTTAAATATCTGGACCTGTCTGCGATTGGGTGCAAAGTTTCAGTGGGAGGACTCCTGATGTACCTGCAACAGAACATCAACTAGCAAGGCTCCATTACAGCTGTGGCCCCATCTTCTCCTGTCGATTTCATATCTCCCTGTCTTGGGGAAAACCTTATGTAAAACTAACTTTGCAAGTGACATCTGCCCTGTCTGATTTTTGGCTTCTTGCCATTTTAATGTTGCTCCTGGGATCAGATTTTCCTCTGATTAAAAGACATGGGGTGTAGCTCATAAATATATACCCTTCGCAAATCCCAGTTCAGCAAGGTTCTTTACTCAGCACCCCCTGCCACTTGAATGCAGTGTGGGTTCTCCTATTCAGATACGTGTGAGCCTACATTGTTCTGGCCACAGGTTCTCCTGTTCGAATCACAGTGTGTGCCCCCCATTCGAATGCAATGCAGGCTTTCCTGTTTGAATTGTAGAGTGGGCACTCCCATTAGAATGCAGTGTGAGCCTCAGCGCATCTGGTCATAGGCTCTCCCATTCGAATTGCAGTGTGGGCCAATCCGTTCTAATACAAGCTGGCTCCCCCATTCAAATTGACGTGTGGGCTCTCATGTTCGAATGCAGTGTGGGATTTTATGTCATTCAGTCCGTGGGCTCTACCATTCACATCGCTGTATGAGTGCTCCCATTCGAGTGCAGTGGTGGTGCAGTAATCTCAAGAGTCTTGCACCCACTTTAGCATTTTCCATTAGCTTTAAAGCTTCCCCTGAATTTATTCCAACCTAATTGCAGAAGATGTTTTACATACTTGAGAGGCTTTCCCTAATTGCAGAGTGTACATTTTACTGCTGTATCAGTAAATGTTACAAATCTCATAAAGTCAAATATTCCTAAATAACCCTTTGCTTTCCTTCCATGTGTGTACAAATATAATAAAGTTATGTATTCCTGACTAACCTTTTGCTTCCCTTACAGGTGTGTACAAATGGAACAGTCATGTTTTCCTAACTAACCATTAGCTTCCCTTACATGTGAGTTATTTCTCTTTCCAACACAGGTGCTCTCAGTTTCTATATGCAAAACTTTTTATAGAAGTGCATCTACAGCAATGGAAACACAGCAGTGCTCCAACTCTTAGCTCCCACAGAAACTCCTACACTATGCTATCAAATACTCAACACTGTCGCAGCAGTACTTTAACTCTGCCTCCTGCAGGAGGCCTCCTTTTACTCCATTGCCTCAGCTTTGCTTTAATTCTGCTCTGCAGGAAGCCCACTTTACTCTACTGCCACAGCAGTATTTTAACATGCTTCCACAGAAGCCCTTGGACTTTACAGTCCCCATCTCCTCCAATTCATTTCAATCACCCATATTTCCCTGTCTCTGAGCAGCCCTTGTGTGAGGCTGCCTCTGCAAGCCGGCTGATCTGACCATATACCTACAGTACAGCTCCCTAAAAGTGCATAAAGGTCCTTCATCTAAACATTCTACCCAGAGTGGACCCTTATGTGAGGCTGCCTCTGCAAGCTGGCTGCTTCGGTGCAGTACACTTATGGGACAGCTCCCTATGGTTGAATACTGGTACTTTCATCTGAACATTCTGCCTGGAGTGGGCCTTGCATGAGGTTGCCTCAGCAAGCTGGCTGCTTCATTGCAGTATATCTATAGTTCAACTCCCTATGGTTGAATAAAAGTCCCTTCATCAAAACTTTCCACCCAGAGCGGACCCTTGCATGAGGCTGTGTCCGCAATCAACTGCTTTGGTGCAGCATACCTTTGGTACAGCCCCCTATGGTTACATAAAGGTTCTTCATCTCATCTTTTCACCACAAGCGTACACTTGTGTGAAGCTGCCAGCTGCTTCGGTGCTGCTTCGGTGTCATGGTCTCAGTGAGTTTGCCATACTTTTCTGTTTGTTTTGGTTGTCATTCCTCATGTGTCACAGGTGCCATCCAGCAGGCGTGATCAGTGTTTCATTGGGAACACTGTTTGTGCTGCTCATCAGCAGACCAACGGCACTGGTTTCTTGTTATTTGCCTCCTTATTTAATTCCCTTCATTCTTCTGGTTCAGTCCTAGATTGTGTGTATGTTAAGTCAATCACCTCACACACTCTGCCTCAGTTGGTTTGTTTCTTTCTGTTGTTTCTCTGTGTTGGTTGCCAGTCTCTGCCTGAGGTTTTGGATCATTCGTCTCATTATCTCCTGTGTCATCGCCTACCTTTTGAAGTGACTGCTCTCCACCTGGGTGCCCCTCATGCCACATCTCCACAACACATACATCTCCAAGTATACACTCATTTTCATGCTGCAGTCAGTGCAGGGTCCATTCCAGTGCTTTATTCTCCTTAAATTTAATCCTTGTTACTAATAAACTTTGTGAACTGTTCCCCCATGCTTGGACCTCTTGTGTTTTGTGACACTTCTGTGCAGTTTACCAGATAAAGCACTTCTGTTAGCCTTTGCTTTGGTATTTATTTCACCCAATTTTGTGGTTTAATCATTGTGCTTAATAAGCAGTTGTTGCGTATTTAGGGGTTTCAATGAAAGTTCGCTAACTGGTTAGGTTAGCGGTGCTGTGTTATGCTTTTAGCGTAGCTGTGCGGTGTAGACAATATGGCATCAGAAGGTTGTGCATGTGCAGTTAGTTGCCCCAGAAGAGTCTCTTTAGGACTTCCCGTGAATTTTCATCACCATATCAACCAACACCGGTGATTTGTGATCTGGGTCAACACTAATGAAAACATTTTCATCGATGCATGTGAATGTCGGCGGGTTCCACAATGCACAAATAAACAGTAATCAGTCAACGTGCCCAAATTCTCACACCAATATATGTAGCGAAAATGGTATGATAAATGTACACTGCACGGGTTAAAGTGTCATGTATATTACCATTATTTGTAAGGGAAATAGTATGTGTAAGCTAGGAATTAAATTGAACGGTCCTATTTCTACATTACTTTGTGAAGAAATTTATTAAGGAATCCATCGCATTTGACAACCTTTATAATTTAGATAAATGACAAATAACTAGATTATTTGTCTGATTAAAATTCTCCACCATTAAAATCATAATACAACGGCTTGTTGTATGGAATTAGCTTTAATTATGATTAATTCTCTTATTGGAGTAATATTATTCTCATGGCTTATTGACAATAATATTACACATATAGGTATAGCTTTGATACGAAATCTTTTAGAAACAGGGTTTAGATTATTTATCAAAATATTCCACAGTCAAAATGTCTTTAAAAGGGAAACATGAATAATGAATCATAACTCGTTATAATTACTTATGAACATTTGGATCAGTTAATAGAATTAACTTGATGTAGCTGAATTAATATTAAAATCAATTTATCTGTTCGTCCAGCGAACACTCAGTATTGATCGTCTATCAATTCTCAGAAAGTATATTTTTCGTGGCCACACAAAAATAACTCTTTCTTAACATGTAACTGTGATCGAATCGTTACATTGACGTTTACAATCAGACCAGAATCGACTTGCAAGGATGTACACAAAAGCTTTATTTAACTAAAATACAAACACATAACTAATCTATAGTTATGTGTTTGTAAAAAAAAAACATACACACAAAATCACTCATACTTGGGAAAGGGAAAAGTGAAAATAAAAATAACCGAAACAGAATGGGGGAAATGAAGTTAAGAAAATAGTCACTTAACCATCTGAGAGAACCATCAAGTTCTTAATTTAAAAAGCACCTTGTGTTACAAAGGGGTTTACATCTTATACTAAACCTAAGTTCAGTTAGTTACTAGTCTGGTACGATACTTGCAATTGCCTTGCCTGTTGTGAGAGCCCAGATATAGTTGCAGGAGACGTCTGGATGGTTCCTCGAGTCGATGGTGTTCAAGTTTCAACCAATTTCTTCCACGTTCAATGAAGAAATTATGATAAACTGTGGAGTTCATTGACTCTATGGTAGAAGAAGTTACACATGGCTTGAGGGGTTGAGGCCTGCCGGCCTGCACCCTTGTGGTCAGCATGACCGGGAGCAGAGGGAAGAGAGAAGAGTCGGGAGAGAGAGAGTGAGTAAGCAGCAGGACGTGTCTTTTAACTTCTGATGAAGGTCCCTCTTGCTCGCTGTGCAGCTGTATCCTGGACTTCCTGTCAGGCAGACGTCAGGTGGTTAGAATGGGCAGCAACATCTCCTCATCACTGACTCTCAACACTGGAGCCCTGCAGGGCTGTGTTCTCAGCCCACTCCTGTATTCCCTGTACACACATGACTGTGTGGCAACACATAGCTCCAATGCCATCATTAAATTTGCTGACGATACGACGGTGGTAGGTCTGATCACTGACAATGATGAAACAGCCTACAGAGAGGAGGTGCACACTCTGACGTGCTGGTGTCAGAAGCACAACCTCTCCCTCAACGTCAGTAAAACCAAGGAGCTTGTAGTGGACTTCAGGAGAAAAAACAGAGAACACAGCCCCATAACCGTTAATGGAGCACCGGTTTAGAGAGTCAGCAGCTTCAAGTTCCTCGGTGTCCACATTACTGAGGAACTCACATGATCCATCCACACTGAGGCCAGTGTGAAGAAGGCTCACCAGCACCTCTTCTTCCTGAGACGGCTGAGGAACTTTACAATGAATCACCACATCCTCACACAGTTCTACACCAGCTCTGTAGAGACCATCCTGACTGGCTGCATCACTGCCTGGTACAGCAACAGCACCAGCCTCAACTGCAAAGCCCTGCAAAGGGTGGTGCGAACTGCCAGACACATCATCGGAGGTGAGCTTCCCTCCCTTCAGGACATATATAACAGGCGGTGTGTGAAAAAAGCTCAGAGGATCATCAGAGACTCCAGCCACCCGAGTCATGGGCTGCTCCCACTGCTACATCAGGCAGGCGGTATCGCAGCATCAGGACCTGCACCAGCCGATGACAGCTTCTTCCCCAAAGCAATCAGACATTTGAACACTTGATCTCTCGCGATCAATAATATTTTTACCATATGTGTATTCTATATTTTGTGTATTGTTTACTTTACATTGTATATTATTATTGTGTTGTGTAAGTATGTGTACATTTGTTATGTAAATTGTGTTGTGTAAATATATTGCTTATTGTAATTGGTATATGTCTTGTCACTACGGCACACAAGGCTTTCACCTACTGTTGCATTTGTGTACATGGTAGTGTGACTTGATTTGATTAAATGTGTGTCTGATTGGTCCAGATGCTGCACAGTTCTATTGTTGCATTATTTGTTGTGTTTGCATACGCTTCTAAGGATATAATATTTTATAAATATTTATCTAAAAGCACTTAAGGTCTTTCCATGCGGTTGCTGTTCTTTAATCTAAGCAGTTTTTGCGGGGTAAATTTAGAACTCATGTCGAGCCTCAAGCCCCTCCTTTGTTGACAACAAGCCACATATAATTATTGGCAAACTCGTGAAATGGAGTTCTTAGAATGAAGATTTGGGAGGAGCTTGCTCATCTAATCTGCTAATCATCCTGCAGGCTGTAGAGTATACAAACCGCTGCTTACCTCAGTGTCAGCCTTATAGTGTCGTATAGCCGTATAGAGTCTTTCCAACATCCCTCCACCTCCCCATCTCCCTCCTCAGTTTTTATAGACTTCATGCCTGCTAGCTTCCTCCATATTTTAAGATGTCCCTCAGTGGGGTAAATTTAGAGCTTGAGTTGAGCCTCATCCTCAGCCCCTCTTTATTAGACAGCAAGCCACATAATTTTATCCTTTACCACATGAAGATTATATGGGTAGGCAAACTTGTGAATGCCTGCCAGTAGTCTTCCTGATCTTTACAGGAGCAATGCCATCAATACCATTTTTAACTTTTGAGATAAATTTATATACAACCTCAACTGTCTGCAGATATACTTTGTGTCATAGGTATAACATTCATACATTGCATGCTGGTATTCTCAATTATATACCTCTTTTTGGCAGAGACATATCATAACTTCAATGTCAGGAGAAATCAATATGTCAAAGAAAATACAAAAATTGTCAAATAGTGCTACATTCTTAATAACATTGGATGAAATGTTTAGACCTTTACTAATGAGCAAATCCAGAGTGTGCCCAATATTGTGTTTGGCTCCATTTACATGCTGAGTCAGATCAAAGGTGTTTAAAACTGTTATGAGTTCTTTAGCACTGTTGCGTTCAGAATTATCTACATGAATATTGACATACCCTGCAATAGCAAAACAAGCAAATTCACAGGAAATTAACAGTTCTAAAAAATGATAAACAATTTCTGGAGTATTTTGGAGGTCTATAAATAATTATACATAGAATGTGTGGAGTGTCTTTTAGTATAATACTTAAACATTCAAAGGACAAGTAATCACCAAGTGACACCTTTAAAAAGAACAGTTAATCCTCAAATGTCATCAAATGTGGTTGAGTGGATTTGTGCATATTGCAGATGGATGAAGGAGGGAGAATAGATATTGTCCTTTAGCACTCTTGCACACAGTTTGTTTTGGTGGATGCCATTTGATTTAAACAGTTCTCTTTTACTGCAGAAAATATTGAAGTAGTCAGTGTAGTTCAGTCCTCTCATATTGCAGGTTTTGTGCAGCCAATTGTTTAGACTGAGCAACTGAGAAAAACAGACACGGCAGTGCATTTTATGTCTAGGCCTTCAGTGTGATTAATGCTGTTAAGAATACACAGTTTTACAATGAATAAGATGCTATGCCTACCATACATTATGTGGTTGTCAACTAATAATTCCAACTGACATTTTAAAAACATGTCAAGGCATGAAAGCCAGAAATTTAAATGACACTTTGTGCACAAGCAAGCCTAATTTTAACTGCAGCATGACTGTTTTGTGAAATGTCAAAAATCATAATTTTTCATATGAATCTACCAAGGAGGTCTATACTAGGAAAAATGAAAATGTTGCTTGCAATAAATTTAATTTCATCAGGGTAAACAGTAATTCTGTATTCCATTGATGTTGGATGTGAGTTATTCCTACTTGATATCTCCAACCATAAATGCATTCCATTCCCCGATATTCAGAACTGCAGTGCTCCCGTTAGCTTAGCAGGTGTTTGACTCTCATTAGAGATGTCTCTGTTGTAGAAATTTTAAATACTCAGTGATCAGTAATAGTCATTGCCCCTGTATCTATTGAATGTAGAGGGGGAAGATCTGCTTTTGTTGGAGACCTTGGGGAAAAGAGGTATAAAAACAACTCAGCTCTACCTCGTAAGCTTCAGAGAGAGAGATCGACTGCATCAGGGCCAGGAGAAACTCCACTGGAATCAAATGAAAATGAACCCGTGGCAACCCAAATATCTCTGATAAAAGATGACTAAATTATTTTCTTTTGGTATAAGAGTGAGTGAACCATAGTGGCTGAGACTGTTTTCTGTGGTGCGAGTACAAGAGGTTCTCGAGCAGAAACTGAGACCTACGAACAGGTCAAGAGGTTTTCTAAACAGAGACTGAGTTCTTGCAAAAATGGTTTAATTAGGTTAGCTAAAATACTGAACGCTGGAACGTACTCCAGAGAAAGATTTTGAGTAAACCGTAATAAAAAAAGCACTAGGGAGTGCACCCTTATCTGATCTTGGGTTAAGAAATCAGATCTGTTGGAGACGTCTGACAGATTATTAGACGTGCGTCGAATGGTAAATACACAGAGAAGCAGAAACAGCCAGTATGGGGAAGTCTCAAAGCAAGCTTGCCAAATTTGATACACCGGTTTTCTGTCAAATGAGAAAAAACTATGGGAGAAAATGTATGCAGGACATAGAGAAACCATAGACCATGATTTCCCCAGAGAGGGAACACTGAGCACGACTAGACTGAGAGTGGTGCGAGAATCAGTTGAACAGGGCAGCGAGGCACAAAAAGGTTGTTGTGGCTGCGTTCAATATGTGTGAAAAAATGTGAACAGACAGTGGGTTGTTGGCTTATTGAAGCAGATAGAAGAGAACGAAAGCAAATGCAGAAAGAATTAGCATGTAGGATTGACAATGTGGAAGAAAATAAAATGTGTGAAAGATCTGTTTGTGTGTCAGCACCACCAGAACCGACTAATGAAAAGTATGTTTGTGTTTCCCCACATGCAATGGCGATTGTGCCGGCGCCGCCGGCGTATAATCATCACTATCCCGTGGTGGAGCTGAAAGCCCTGAAACTGAACCCCGACCTCGACTGCTCTCCACCCAGAAGACAAGCACCACAAGCAGCTCCTCCAAACTCGGACAGTGAAGGAGACCTGAATTAACTTTTTTCTGAGACGATCCCCGACACCCCAGATCCAGACAGCGCAGGGGCCAGCAAACTGGGAAAGATATTGACAAGATCACAAGTGAAACAAGAAAAACACAGCTTCACGGCTCCAATGGTAGAGGTAGCGGGGCTGACGGGCTGATGAACCGCAGCATAAATGGGCCATCAAAAAGAAGAGAGGCAACAGAAACCAGCGGAAGTGGAATTGCGGCTTGTGTGGGACTGACGACCATGAGTTCAGAGAATGCACAAAATGCAAACTGTGCAAACAAGAGGGACACTGGGCTACAGACTGTACGGGGAAGAAAAAGGCAGACTGGAGCAAGCAGAGCAGAGAGCAGCAAGAGGGGGGTCGAGCTGAGGGTGATCAGCTGCCGGCTACAGAAAAGGGAAGTGAAAATGTTTTAACCACACACACATACAACATGCACACATACACTGATTTACATACTGCTCTCTGCAATGAAGACAATGCTTGCAAATCTTTGAGTGTGACTCATGAAGCTTTATGTGATAATGTTTCGGATGAATGTTTGAGAATGTACAAAAGTTCAGGTTTTTACAAATGCCGAGATATCCAATGTTAGTTGATGGGACATTAGTAGATTTTTTGGTAGATTCTGGGGCTAGCCATTCTACTATACGACCATGTGACTTGCCATGTGTACCAAAATTGACAGGTAGAGATGAGAGCACTTCGGCCTCGGGCCATTTGATTTCTGAAAAATTCACAGTGCCCTTGGAATGTGAGACGGAGAAGGGGAGAGCATTTAAACATGCGTTTCTGTGTTCACCAGCCTGTCCGGTACCTCTAAAGGCCAGAGATTTAATGTGTGAATTGAATTTGACCCTTAGGGGGGGTTCCTTTGGGATTAGCATTGAGGAAGAACCACAAATATGTTGTTCTAAATTTGAACCGCAGTGGACATATGAATGGCGTGTGAAAAACGATGATTGGGCAAAAATGATCTTGAAATTGGCAAAGGATCGAACAATGTCATTTAACACAGAAAATATGACGCCTGACCAATTGCATTGCACGTCACATGTCGTAATTGAACGTGAACCACAATATGAGGAGGGGTGGTTTAACGGGGTAGAAAATGAGACTGTGAAATTTGATAAGATTTTCTGGACAGAAAATGTGTGTGCGCTCTCAGCTTGCCTGACAGAAAAACAAATGCAGTTCTATTTGATAGCAGGGAACACTGCACCACACTTATCAGTGACCAAGGCCAAAGAGCAGCTGTGGGCAGATCTGGGCCCTTTTGTGAGAGAATGCATGAAAGCAACAGATTGGGCTGAAATAAGTGCAGAGGTGAAACACAGCAAAAGTGTAGGAGCATTTATGTCAAAATGTGATTTTGAGATTGAAGTACAGAGAACTGTAACTGCTGTTGTGAAGAGTGTGGTGGAGAAACATGAGGTGGGGGCTACTTCTGTCTCAGACATTCAACCTGCTCTGACAGAAGTACCTCCAAGGTTGTGGGCAAAACACAAATATGATGTGGGTTTGATCAAAGGCTGTGAACCGGTAGTAATCACCGTAAAATCTGATTACAGACCATGTCAAGCGCAATACCCCCTCAAACGGGAGGCATTGCAGGGTATTATGCCAGTTTTTGACTTATTGAAAGAGGGCATAATTATACCATGTCATGATTCTCCAGTGCGCACTCCAATCTTCCCTGTGAAGAAAATAAGAGACAAAAATTCACCGACTGAGTGGCGATTTGTGCAAGATCTTCAGGCCGTAAATTCTGCTGTCATTGCTAGCGCGGCACGTGTACCAAACCCTTACACAATTTGTCACAACTTCCGCAAAATGCAATGTATTTTACTGTGGTGGATTTGGCTAATGCTTTCTTTAGCGTCGCAGTGGACCAGAAAAGTCAGTTTTGGTTTACGTTTGATTTTGACAATAAGGGTTATACGTTCACACGATTGTGCCAGGGGTACGCTGAATCCCCAACGATCTATAATGAAGCGCTTCAAAGAAGCCTTGAACCCTTAACACTGACAGCTGGAATGGCTTTGTTACAGTATGTGGATGATATGTTGATCTGTGCATGTGATGAAGCTACGTGTGTGGCTGACTCTGTGTCCCTTTTGAAGCACCTAGAAGGAGAGGGACATATAGTCAGTCTTTCAAAATTGCAGTTTGTGAAACAGGAAATAAAGTTTTTGGGACATGTTATCAGACCAAACAGTAAATCCATCTGTGACAAACATGTACAGGCCATAAAAGATGTGCCAAAACCAATTACGAAAAAACTATTATTGTCATTTTTAGGAATGTGTGCTGTTGTGGTTCTTGCCTGCTTTGTGCAAAACTCACTCTTAAAGACTTGGAGTTTTTGATTTCAGAAGAATAGACTTTATTATCAGACCATAAAGCCGAGTTGCCCCTGCAGAAACAACTGAAGTGTCTTGAATTTTGCACACGCTTACATAGGTCTCACAAGGCGTGGCTAAAACAATGAATATCCTGCTTTGAGCTGAAAAAACATCTTTGAAGCCCTAACAAATCTTCTTTATCTTTAAATCAGAAGTCTTCAGTTACATCCTGTGAGCCATTTTCACACTATGTAAAAACACTTTACTAAGAGGGGGCCCATCATATATCTTCTTTAGCTTCAACAAAAGTAAATAGGAAACATCTGCATGTCATTTATGTGTGAGTGTCCATGTACCTCTGACATTCCATTCCCAGACTTTTATGCTGAACCACTCACATACACAAAAAACACATATGACCAACAGAAATAATTGTAGAATAAAATGGCATAGATTATACTTGATTAATGTATACTCAACTTGATAAAAATATCTGCAAAAATATCTGATATTCTACATATCCCCTCTCTGTGACTTTCAGAAGTCGCATTTCCATTTTTACTCAGAGTGCAGTTTCACAATTCAGTCGCCTCAGTTATGCTAACTAGTGACTAGATTAAGTCACACAGCTTCACTACCAATGACCAGATTATGCCACCGCACTCCGTTAGAGATCACAAAACCAAACATTATGTAGAGTGTATCATACAAAATATTCATCATCATTTTAAGAGTTCTTGCTTTTAGTGTAGATGTCTTCAACACAGATACTTTGCGCATCGAAGAGGGTCAACCTTTGGGGAGAGGTTAGGCTAGCACTTACACCCAGGGCATGGTTCTTCATATCTTCTTATATATATTCATTAGAGAGATCAATTTTCTCCCATCTTGGTCTTTCTGTCCATCCAGGTTAGTTGTCATTGCATTGGACCATATACATCGATCAAGGTAATCTACTTACTGTTGCTCAAATCAAGAATGATTTTACCAATGGTAACACACAACAGAATTTTATTCCTTCCACAATGTTGTTATTCCAAACATTATATTAATGTTAGCTTATTGTGCACCCCATTTCTTTAAGTAATCTATTTAAATCGCTATAAACAAGTCAAACCATGTTAATTTTAGTTACCACCATGTTTTCTTTTTTCCATTCTTCATTATTATTAAAATGCACATGAGTTCAATAAAAGCATAATCAAAAATAATTTTTCAATCTTAATTCTTCATCATACACACAGTCTCAGGTTTGTTCAATGCTTCTTTAATAATTTAGGCACCTCTTTGTATGCAACGGTTCTCAAAGCTTTACCCCCAAAATCAATCTATAACTTATCTTCTACACAGGGTGTGATCCCCTGATAACACAGTGATAGGATGCTTAGTATTTATCGCTGTGATGAAACATATTAATAAAGCGGTTATTAAGACACATTTGGGTTGAGTGGAACTCACAACTTCGGGCAGGTTTCTTCTAAACCTCCCTTTTGATGCTTCTATCCTAAAAGCATCCATCCACTTCCTTAAACCCATATTACCCTCCCATCTTGGGCAGGTTTCCAGGGCGGTGGCACCCTGTCTTAGGCCGCTCTCATTTTGCCATTGGAGAGTCTTTCCCGTCATTGGGTCACCACCTCCTGCCACTGGTCTGATACCGCTCAGTCCTATCAGCCAATTCTTAATAATTTGGTATCTGTAAACAGATATTTTCTTTTGCTTTAGGAAGTATCACCTGAGAACCGCCACAGCCAATGGAACCATCTAAATCTGCTTAAATATGGAGACAGTTCAAAACATGGTTAAATTCACAAAGCATTATTCAAAATTAAACAGTCTATTAAAACTTAACAAATTAAACAAAATGCTAAAATTTAACTCATTTCTAGAACATTCATTTTCATTCAAATTGTATTTGTGCTCCTTTAGCAAATGTCACAAAAAACCTTGTATAATCATGGGAACTAATATCAGAATAAAACAAATACAGGGTAGCCTCTGTCGAGCTTCTAGGAAGCTTAATTTAAAACATCACCTTAATCAATAATGGTTTCTAGATAGTTTTGAACCTACATTTATTCTCTCAGATGAATGTTCAACTCAATCTCTTATCTTTAATATAAGCACCTAACATCAAATTGTCTTCTGAATTGGGATATATTCATTAATTGCCCTTAAAATCTTTAATCATGAGGAAAGCGGTTTGAACCTCTCATTCATGTCACTGTATCTAGCATTAGTGTCACATCATTTACCATATAAAACAAAATTAAAAGAAAATTCAACAATTTAAAGATGTGCCTTTAGCATATACTTCAACATCTGCTCTTGAGTTTCTTGTTTCAAGCAGACACTTATCACACAGAGAGTGAGAAAGGGGAGGAGTTCTGAGGGGGACATTCCATCTCATTACAGCTGTTCCTTCTTTCTCATTTTAGAATCTCACAATAATATATTTAAGTTACCCTTCAACATTGGAAAAAGTGATCATTATAAGAATTCATTTTATTATCTGCTTTCAAACTTTTCCATTTTAAACCATCTTCAAATAAAACCTCTTCCAGAACTTTCCATCTTCTTCTCTTGTTAGAAATTTAATTACAGTTCCTGACCCCTGACCTGCTGAGGGCACTGCTTCCAGACATGTGCTAAATCTATCTTTCTCATGTCCATATTATACATAAACACATGCTTGAATGGTCCTTCTGGCACTGGCATATGAGCTATGAGTGGTTTTATTCAACCATCTATGCTTCATGAAAACGCCATATACATTGCGTCTTTTTCTCTTTCTCTTTTTTTTTCTTCACATAGTATGTTCATAAGTTCATCAACACAAGCTTTTCCTCTCCTTTTCAACATTCTCTTTACATTCAATACAACTAACTTTAGCCTTCTGTTCAAGCAGATCTTTACATTTACAACACCCATCTTATCCCTTCTTTTTTCTTTCTGTTGAATAACTCTCTAATGATTCCTTTATCTGTTTTCTTACTCTCTCACGAGAAGCAAGTTCCATTCTATCTAATGAAACAACAAAAATCACCTTTTTAAACTAACAGAAAAGTAAATGTTTAAACAAAATAAAGTATAAAAAAGGCACAATTAAAATTCATCAAATCTCTTGTGTTTTAAAATAATTGTTCAGTAAAATACATTAAATCCTTCTAATTTCTCATAACTCATCTTTTAAATCCTAATGATTAGCATCATTTAACAATAAGATTTTTGTTTATTATTATTCTCTTATATTCCTCAGCATTTCCTTATAAATGATTCAGTTAAAGGGTTACTTCACCTCTGGGAAGATGAATGTGTATTTAAAATTGGTCATTTATATAGTATAAATGTGAAATTATTTTTGAATTTGAAGCATTCTAGACAGAGAAAAGGCAGAAAATGTATTTTTTACACATGTGGCTGAAAGACAACAACTCCCAGAATGCACTTGCTTTGCTGCCCTTACGAGGCCACTCCCAAACCACGCCTACCGGTTACAGGCGGCAGTATCTGAAAATATGATACAACTATTCTTGCTTTGATACATTGTGACTCTATAAATCGTGAGTTAGTTGATAAATTGACTGACTACACGGGAAGAACATTATAATTCTGGGTGTCCAAACTCTGTACATGACGTCTTAGTAACAAAAAAGAAAAACAAACAAAATACTCACTTTACACTAAGCCGTCCGTTTGTCCCTGCGGGCATTGGCTGGCGTTTCCAATTTATCTTCGGGATCCTAAAATAAGTTTCCAGGACTCCCCTGTCCATGTGTGATACAAAACTTGGGTGCTCAGTTATACATGCTCATGTTATCGGTGCAGTTTCATCAGCGGATTCAGCGATCTCGTCCAGTATCGCTGAAATTCGCGACAGCAATAGGACTCTCTATCTGTTTCCATAGGCGCACAGCGAGAGCACTGACACCACCAGTCCGCCCCAACTCGAGTCTGAATATAATTTAACACTCTCTTCCTCTTGCCTGCCAAGCAAGTTTTGCTCCCCTGCTACAGCAGCTGCTCCAGCCTCTGTTCATCGCTGTATTGCGGCACGTACGGATAGCGCGAGCATCAGATTCTCGCAACAGATCTTCGAAATCCCCTTCTGCCATTTCAACTTCAAAACTAACTTCCGCAATAGTGATTAGTCTGCTTGTATACAAACTTTCTACACAGAGCAAGAGCCTGTTTTCTTAGCTTCTACAGAAAGATGGCTGACACTATCTTCACATTCTGTGAGTGAGATCCCGCCCCATATGGGCGTGGTGAAAATATGCGGAATACTGGCTGTAGTTTTAAGCCTCTGGACCAAAAATCCTCCGATGACGCAAAATGACGATTTTTGCGTCATCGGAGGATTTTTTCCAGACTAAAAATAAATAAATCTCTTGTCTCAGGGGGATATGAGGGGGGGGAGCTCGGTAATTAGAAAATACTACTGGTTTTCTACTGATACAAAGCTTAATGCTAAATCCTGAAGTAACCCTTTAAATCATAGAGACAAACATCACTGTGCAGAAACTGTATGCCTCTAAAGTGATACTTTCACAGATTCATCTCAAAATGGAAATATTTACACTGGAAAAAGATACTCTATCAACTCTTTGTAACACCCACTACCCTTTTTCTTTAAAGTGAGGGTACGCTCTGGAAAATTTAGGTGAGTACCAATCCAATAGGTAACTCTTACTTTGCCATACATTTGTAATATTTTACTCTTTAAATCAATAATTCAGTGGTTAGATGCTGGATTTAAATTTAGACCCTCAGAACAATTTAGACATGGGTATCGAACCCATGGATGGCAGTTGGAGAATCAAACATCCAATTAGTCATATATGACCAAAGTCAACTTATCCAGAGAAATGTAATCCACATTTGTAATGTCAATTCAGTAATGATTACCAGCAGTCATGATAGTGTGAGGGCCAATCAGATAATAGCCCACATCTTTCAGTCTTTTTTCCTCTGACTTCCTCCTGCAGGATTAGCCGCTTCAATAAATTATTTGGCCAGGTCATCTACAATGATGAGAGACTAGTTGCAGAATGAGTTAGTGAACAGCATACACATAATGATGACAGCTTGAAATTTTTTATGATATTCAATTTAATCTCAGTGTTTCTGCATGGGTTTCACCTGCTACCAATGACCAATTTTTATTAGCATTCTCAATTATTTTTATATTAAATATATCACATATTGGGACTTTATTTAAATTTTATCTGGCATGATTGGTCATAGAACAAACCCAAGAAAAAACTTCTCAAAACTTAGCAAATTTTTAAAAGTAGAGAACATGAAATTATCTAACTCATTCTTAAATTTATTTCCTCTAAATCTAGTTTTAGTGGCAGCTCTCAGTGTACTCATGATCAACCAATGCCTACACTGTATATATAAAACAAGAAATAAAAGAAAAATATCTCATCTTAAAAGAATCTACTATCTATCTTTTCTAAATTCGGGGCGCCCCTTTGTTTGAGTGGAGACATCAAGAGAGACGAGATTATTTAGTGCAGGGTATAACCCCTCCTGCTCTCTCTCCTTACAGAGCCTCACAGATCTCACCCAATCTCTCCATTCAGACATTCCCTAGCAAAAATAATAAACACTACCTGTCTCATTTTTGTTGGTTGATCAAGTTTACACTGATAAAGTTGCACTCACATGTAAATTGTTCTCTAGACTTATTTAAACAAATCAAAAACAAAACATATAATCATGGGTTTTTACATTTAGATATCAAGACATTATAGTGTTTAATTTAATATTGACAAACATTTTTTTCTCATAAAATTGAATAGACAGCATTTTAAAACAGATACGTGAATGTGAAGTTTTCTCATTTAAGATTTACTTTTCATACTCCAGTTACAAAATCCTTCTTTTTAATTTCTCTTTCCCATTATCTTGAGATGTTAGCATTTCCACTGTGGCTTTCTGGTATAGGTTTACTGCTTACCAGCATACGTGAATGCAAATAAGTGTCTACTTTCCTCTGCCACCGGAATACTGAAAAAGGCAGAGCATAAATCAATCATAGTAAAGTATATGGCATCAAGAGGGACATTTGTCAGCAGCGTGTGCGGATTTGGAATATCAGCCGGACAATTTTCTACTATATCATTGATTGCTCGTAAGTCATGAACAAGGCGCCATTTAGATTTGTTTGCTTTGATCACAAGCAAAATTGGAGTATTACAGTAACTGTTTGTTTCTATTAATACTCCTGCTTTTACTAAACCATCTATAGTGTCTTTTATGCCTGTTTCAGCCTCAGGCCGTAAAGGGTATTGCGATTTCTTTTGGCAGACGTGCACCTGGTTTAAGTTGTATTCTTATTGGACTGGCTGAATTTACCAGTCCTACATCTGTGTCATGCTGAGACCATAATTTATTTGGTACCTGACGCTCCAATTCTTTAAATAGTTCAGCATCAATAGTGTCTACCAATTTGTGTGTTGTTGTCATCTGTGTTTGTATATTTTTACTTCCTGAGGGGTACCCATCAATGGAGTCCCACACAAAATTTTAATGTAATTTTTGTCAACAGAATGAAAAATCAATGGATATACTGTTGTTTCCCATTGGCACTGTTTAGTTTTTTTTCATCTTTGGCCCCCAATATTTTGCAATACAATTCTTCCCTAAATATAAGAATACATATGGATCAGAATCTACTGCATTACAAGTTCATTCTCAGTTATACTCAAAGCTGCTCCCTGTTTACCGCTTATGATGTATACATTTTTCAGTTTCTTTAATTCTTTTATGTATTTGTGCTTCTATTACTTGCGCTTCTGCTTCAATCTCCTCTTCTTCTGTTCTCACTTGCCCTAAAAGTTCTTTTTCACATACAGAATCTTCATCATATTTCAATTAAATTTTTCCTAAAGCTGCCCGTGCTTGTTCATAACAATCAAATTTTTTCTCACTTTTTCTGAACTTTTTTATTTATTTATTTTTTATTTTCTTACTTTCTTTTTCTAAATCCACAATCCACATTCTCCTAAACCTTCTACAGTTCCCTTGAGGATCGGAAGCTGATCTTTGGGGTCACATATGGAGGTGATTTGACAAGGGCCTCTTCTCCTTCCCTCCCTTCTGCATCCTTCAGTATTTTCCTAGCCTGTCTTATATTTTTCAGATAATTTTCTCCTTCTGTTTTGAACAATGCTAACAATTCTCTCTCCCTTTCTCTTTTTTCTTCTCTCTTTTTATTTTTATTCTTATCTTTAGTTTTGTAATCTTTTATCAATGTTTCCATTTCCTCACACAAAGATACATCAAATCTTCCTTTGGCTATTTTGTCATCATATTTTTGGTTCTTTTTTGCCATTTGTTTGAGAGTTTATCTATAAGTTCCTTAAACACTGGATATTTTAATCCTAATATGTCCACAGGAGTGGCTGCCGTAATTACACCTTATGTATTATGATAACACTTATCTTTACTACAACCTTTGTTTAAAATCCAATTACTCAGTTGTATTTAGTTTAATGCAAAACACTGGAGTCAAAGTTTTTTCTCAGATAATTTGATTTCCCAAATGAAATTCAAGTACTTTAAAGTTTTATATTATTTTAATATTCTTACTTGTCACTATGAAATGTACTCATAAGCACAGTTATATCACTTAACTGTATAACTTCTCTTGTATGAAGTTAAATACTTGTCTTTGCTTCAGTCTAGTTAGGAGTTATGACCAGTCAACAGCTGCTTTTTCTCAGTTTATCTAATCTTACACCAGGCTTCCTGTGTTGCCTGAATTGAACAGTCCTTGACTAATTTTTTTCTGCCAGCCAAAAGTTAATTTTTCCCTTCCATGCACATCTTTACAGCTGTGTTGTCTTATAGTTTTTATTATTCTCCCTATTGTTAATTTATACTGTATTACTCTTTTGCCTCATATATTGATGGAAGATTGAAAATAGGTCTAAATAGATATTCTTTTATATAAATTGCATATATACTCTTTGTTGGTTATGCATTAAAGACTGAGTTTTTCCCTGGATCACAGAGGCAACCCATAAAGCCAGGATTTCTGTTAACCAAGGAAATTCCTTACCAAAGTTTCACGAGACAGGCTTTCATTCCCAACATCCATTCAACATATAAAAGACAAATCTTCTTTATTAGACAACTTTATTTCATTCATCCTGTCCCTTTTTAATTTTAGGGCTTATATTTCACACTTGTCCCTTATTTATAAGGCTCATAACATACACTCTGTGTTCCTTTTATTGTTAAGGACTCATCATACATTCCAATCGCTGTACTGGGCTTATATTTGTACTCAGTCATACACTTCCATACACACCCTTTCAAACACAGACACAAGTACTCTCACAACCACAGCAATTTCACACTTCTTACACACACAAGGCCTTTACAAACACAGAGCTCACAATAACACAACATAGTTCTAGAACACAACTATTCTACCACTCCTCTTGAGTGACCCGTTCCTACAGGATTTATACACACACACACACTCCTCTTGAGTGACCCGTTCCTACAGGATTTACACACACGCACGCACACACACACACACTCCTCTTGAGTGACCCGTTCCTACAGGATTTACACACACACACACACTCCTCTTGAGTGACCCGTTCCTACAGGATTTACACACATACAAAAAATGTTGCCTTCCTGGTCAAAAATTTCTGTACTATTTAATTCCTCAACACATGAGGAATATTTTTTGTCATCCTCAAGGCCCTCTTGACAGTAGAAAACTATTAATTTTTTGTCATCCTCAAGGCCCACTTGACAGTAAAAAAAAATATTTATTTCATGCAATTATTTCTTCTGGAATCAAAACCCTCTATTTATTTTATTTTCCTTATCTAAATTTGGAAGAGCTTTTAGAGTGTTCTTACCACCACAGGTAAACTGGCAAGCAACACAAACTTTTATATAAGCAAAAATGCTTACCCTTTCGGTGGCCACCGTTTATTGTGTTGCTTGTCAAGAAAGCCCGTCGTGGTCACTCTTCTGCCCTGTTCCGTCCTGCCGGGGTCGCCATTTGTTGTGGTTCTTGCCTGCTTTGTGCAAAACTCACTCTTAAAGACTTGGAGTTTTTGATTTCAGAAGAATAGACTTTATTATCAGACCATAAAGCCGAGTTGCCCCTGCAGAAACAACTGAAGTGTCTTGAATTTTGCACACGCTTACATAGGTCTCACAAGGCGTGGCTAAAACAATGAATATCCTGCTTTGAGCTGAAAAAACATCTTTGGAGCCCTAACAAATCTTCTTTATCTTTAAACCAGAAGTCTTCAGTTACATCCTGTGAGCCATTTTCACACTATGTAAAAACACTTTACTAAGGGGGGGCCCATCATATATCTTCTTTAGCTTCAACAAAAGTAAATAGGAAACATCTGCATGTCATTTATGTGTGAGTGTCCATGTACCTCTGACATTCCATTCCCAGACTTTTATGCTGAACCACTCACATACACAAAAAACACATATGACCAACAGAAATAATTGTAGAATAAAATGGCATCGATTATACTTGATTAATGTATACTCAACTTGATAAAAATACACCACAGTGCTTATTGTCGTACATTTATTCCTAATTATGCCATTCTTGAACAGCCTTTACGAGCCCTGATGACAGGGAAAGGGCTGAGGTCACGTGACAAGCTTGTTTGGACAAGCGAAGCCAAGGAGGCATTTGCTAACATGAAGGCACAAATGGCTCTGGCTTCCACTTTGGGTCTGCCAGATGTAAACAAACCTTTTGTTCAGATGGTTGATGAGAAAAATGGGTTTATGACTTCTGTTCTCTTGCAGACTCATGGAGACAGATTGCGACCTGTGGCATATTTTTCAACCAAACTTGATGCAGTAGCACCAGGTCTACCACACTGTTTGAGGTCTGTGGTGGCTGCTGAACTGGCAGTACTGGCATCCAGGGAATTTGTGGGGTATTCCGATTTAACTTTGATGGTTCCACATGCAGTCTCCATGATTTTGCAAGAACATAGAACGTCACATTTATCTACAGCCCGATGGCTGAGGTTCCACACAATTTTTTTGGACATGCCAAACATAACTGTTAAAAGATGCACAACTTTGAATCCTGCCACACTTCTCCCCACAGATGAGGATGGCGAGGAACATCACTGTTGTCTGTCAGCGCTTGAACAGGTGTGCACACCGCGTCCAGATCCATTAGACACGCCATTAGACAATTGTGACAATATCCTCTTTGTGGATGGATCGGATTCCAAAGATCCACAAACAGGGAAGAATAAGGTTGGTTACGCGATAACCACTGAATTTGAGGTTGTGACATCTGGCAAATTGCCATCAAATTATTCAGCTCAGGCAGCTGAACTGGTTGCTTTAACAAAAGCATGTAAACTTATGGCAGACAAATGTGTGACAATTTACACAGATTCGCGTTATGCCTTTGGGGTAACACACGATTTTGGTGCTTTATGGAAGCACAGAAATTTTCTGAAGTCAGATGGTTGTCCAATATTAAACGCATCTCTTGTGTCTGAGCTTTTGGAGGCCATTCTTATACCAGACAAGGTCGCGATTTGCAAATGCGCAGCGCTATTATGCGCAGCGCTCGTTAGTGCTGCTAGTGTGGCAGCACTAACGATAATAGTTCAGTCTCAACAGGAAACGCACAAGCAGACGCGGCAGCTAAGGCTGCGGTAGCGAAGGCTGCAGCAGCGATGGAGACAAAAGAAACTGCGTGTGCTTTGATATCTGACAATAACCTCGACGTTTCTTCTTGTTTACAGAGCATGCAAACTTTTTCCACAGGCGAGGAGAAAAACAAGTGGAAGGCGGCTGGCTGTAGGTTTAAGGAGAATGTGTGGATGAGCTGTGATGGCATGCCTTGTTTACCCAAACACTTCTTTCCTCATTATGGAAAGTTGATACACGGGTTAGACCATGTATCAAAAGCGGGAATGGTTGCGCAAATGAAAGAATTGTGGTTTACAAAGGGTTTCACAATATTTGCTGAAAATGTTTGCAAAAAATGTGTAATTTGTAACAAACATAACGTGACAAGAGGGATAAAAACACCTATAGTAGCTCAACCACCATCAGGGGGGCCTTTTGAATATCTGATGATGGATTTCATCGAGTTAACCCCTTGTGGGAAACAGAAATACTGCCTGGTGATGGTTGACATGTGGTCCAAATAGGTTGGGGCCTTCCCAACCTCGAAACAAGACTCGGCAGCAGTAGCGAAAGCTCTTTTAACTGAGATTGTTCCGAGATGGGGAATTCCAAGGAAAATCAGCTCGGACAATGGAACACACTTTGTCAATGAAGCAATGAAGCAGGTGGGCCAGCTTTTGGGAATTGACATGAGAACACACTGCAGTTACCAGGCGCTATTGAGAGGGAGAATCAAATGATCAAGAACAAATTGGCTAAGTGCTGTGAGGAAACTGGGTTCACATGGGTTAAAGCACTCCCAATTGTGTTGATGTACACCAGAATAAGAAAAAGAGTCAAAACAAATTTAAGTCCATTTGAAATACTCTTTGGTAGACCACCATTCATGGGAATAGAGGGGGGGAGACAAAGGCTGCCATCAACAGGTCTGTGTGAGAATGACATGTTGAATTATTGCAAAGAAATGTCTTCTCTGTTGTCCAATGTTTGTGTTCAGGTGAAAGCTGCTCAGGGAAAGGTTGCTGAAACCATACTGCACAAAATCAGGCCTGGCGATTTCGTTGTGATTCGTGACCTGAGGAGAAATAGCTGGAAGGCGAAAAGGTGGCTGGGACCATTCCAAGTGCTACTGACGACTCACACGGCGGTGAAGGTCGCAGAGAGAGCTACATGGGTTCATGCCAACAACTGCAGGAAAGTTCCGCACACATCGCAGGAGAATCAGCAACAGGAGGAGATTGTTCCGAGGGAATGTCAATAAACGCCGAGGTCAAGTTTGAACACCAAGTACCACTATCAGTGGAAGAGCAAGGCCAACCACAGAGAATAACACGGCCTGTGTGCAGAGTGAACCCCATCGTGTGGTCACAAGCAGTAATCATCGTGAAAAGCTGCAGTACTGATCTAGCAAACGGAAGAAATGGAGCGTCCGAGACCGTGGCACCCATTCAGAGTGCCGGGAATGTGTGGAGTGGGTAAGAGTATGTGCATAATCACAACAACTGGACTGATACAACTGCGCCGAACGATACCATCCGACGTGTCAAGAGACGCGCATTTATGTTCGTGGAGCCAACGCGTGGTCTGGAATGATACCTCATCACGATTCAGGAAGGAACAAATGTGACTTTCAACTGCAACCCGTTTAAAAAGAATTGTCCAAACTGTGAGGGACGCAGCGAAGAGTATGCACCTTTCTATGTCTGCAGAGACCCATGCAAGTGGGGCGACGTGAAAGGAAGATTCAGAGTACAAACGAACCACAGACTCAGCATCAACAGGGATGGAATGCGAGTGAAGCTGAAACAAGTAAGACTTTCTGATTAAGGCAGGTACTACTGCAGACTGGATAAAGAAGGAACTGACTGGTATGACACAATTGACATTATTGTAGTTGAAGCAGCTCCAACAACGACGATGAAACCTTTTGAGGCACCTGAGCTTGAACAAGAGACAAAGGAAGAGATGGCTTAGATGGGAAACGGAGACACGAGAAAAGGTCTAGTGAAGCCTGAAGTGCAGAAGGCCATGATAAGTTGTCAAGGGAACAAGGCCTATTCTCTGGGAGGAACTGGAGATATCAACGAGCTGCTGGCTTTGTCTGCAAATGTCTCATGCTTGGAAAGCTGTCCCACTGACTGTAGCAACAGTAAAAGAAACAAAGTGTCTGATTCCACAGCAAATGACTGATGTGCTTAAAGCTGTGATTGATCTGGGGAAAGGAAAGTCACCAACAAAGCAACCTGCGGACGACTGTGACCACGTGCAACAATACAACCACAATGATATAGCGATTCCACCTCTGAGAGTGACGGTGACACAAGGAGATGTGTGCATTTGTCTGCACAATGCGAAACGATTTAAAGCAGGATGGTCTGACTGCAGGGTCAGAATCAACGTGAAGGACAGAACAGCGGACAACTGTACAGCCGTCATCAACGACAAAGAAGTCAACTTCACATGCCCATTCAGCAAGCCACATGAAACTTCACCTGCAGCAGTGTGGGTGTGTGGCAACAGGGCATTTCATCGGATGCCAAAGAAATGGTCAGGGTGTTGTTATCCAGCTTTGATGAATGTGGGTACAAACAAGGCACCTGGGGTGGGAAGGGAAGAAAGAAATGTTGAAATTTTGCCTGGAATTTTACCAAAGCACTATGCAGAGTACACATTATCTGATCCGTGGACGACGCCTGGAACAAATGTGGGGTGGTCATTGTTCTTAGGGGTGGGTACAATGGTAACAATTAATAAGATAAATGGGCTAGCATGGACAATATTAGCAATAGCTAATAGCACAGAAAATGCTTTGACAATGATAAATGATGAAATGAAACAGCTAAGAGATGCGGCCATTCAAAACAGGTTGGTTCTTGATATGTTAACTGCAGAGAAAGGGGGAGTTTGCAAAATGTTGGGAATGTCTTGTTGTTTCAATATTCCAGATTACAGCGACAACATCACGAATGTAATTGAACACATGAGAAAAGCCGTACAGGAGCCAGAACATGTTGAGAGTATATGTTTAATTGGTTTATGAATCTCTGGGGAGGATGGGGGTATTGGCTGATTCAAACCGTGTTACCAATTGCGGTGATGGGATTGTCGATATTGTTATGTTTACCATGCATTATAACGTCTCGGTTACGTATGTAACCTCCGTTCCCTGATGGAGGGAACGAGACGTTGTGTCGAAGAAGCGACACTAGGGGTCTCTCTTGAGCACCGAAAGATACCTCTGATCTATGAAAAAAGGCCAATGAGAGTTGGCGAACAGTATTTGCATACTCCACCTCCGGATATGGATATAAAGGCGAGAGAAATACGCTCGTTCATTCAGGATTAGAGCAAGAGCAGCCGGGGCCCTTACCGCATCGAGGGAAGGGGGTCTTATTCCAAATTCCTATTCTTTTAGGGGGAAAAGACCCTGCGGAGGCCACACCCGCCCAGCAGGGGAGGTAAAGGTGGCAAAATACATCACATGGCCACTTGGGGCATGTGGGAGGAAATGGCGCGGTGGTAGATCCAATCTCGAGGAGGGGGGAGTTGCTACAACACGGCGACCGGAGGGCAACGAAGGACTGCCTAAGGGAGACGCGGGTCAGCTCGTAAGGTGACCGTGCCGCGGAAATACACACAGGAGGAGTCCCGTAGGAGGCCTGATCTGTGGAGCACCTATTCCAGTAGGGGTAGCTGGAGGTACCCGTAGTAGACTGGACCAGCACGTTCCTCCGCTGAACTGCTGCGGGCCCAAAGTGCTAGGGAGGAATCAACCAGGGACCTGGGTCCTCTGGGACAAAAGCGCACTGTTTTGCCTTGGCAGAGGGAAACGGCGCTGGAACAAGCGGTTCACCCGGTCAGATCGTCGACGTGTACCGAGTTCTACGGGCTCGGACCTGAGAGAACACGGGACGAGACTGACTCAACCCTGAGATTGTAGAATCTCGTAAAGGTGTTAGGTGCTGCCCAGCCCGCAGCTCTGCAAATGTCTGCTAGGGAGGTGCCCCTTGCCAGTGCCCATGAAGATGCCACGCTCCTAGTGGAGTGGGCCCGCACCCATAAGGGGGGTGGCACGGCCTGGGTGTGGTAGGCCAACTGAATGGCCTCCACCACCCAGTGAGACAACCTCTGTTTGGAGACAGTGTTCCCTTTCTGCTGTCCTCCAAAGCAGACAAAGAGCTGCTCAGAGCGCCTAAAGCTCTGGGTGCGTTCCAGGTAGGCACGCAAGGCACGTACCGGACACAATAGTGAGAGGGCTGGGTCTGCCTCCTCCCGGGGCAGCGCTTGTAGGTTCACTACCTGATCTCTAAAGGGCGTGGTAGGAACCTGGGGCACATAGCCCGGTCGAGGTCTTAGGATCACATGAGTGTCTGCCGGACCGAACTCCAGGCAAGTGTCGTTAGTAGAGAATGCTTGCAGGTCCCCGACCCTCTTGATGGAGGCGAGCGCGATCAGCAGGGCCGTCTTTAGGGAGAGGGCCCTGAGTCCAGCTGATTCTAGCGGCTCGAAAGGGGATCTCTGAAGACCGGCGAGGACCACCGAGAGATCCCAGGAGGGGAACAGGTTTGGCCGGGAGGGGTTTAACCTCCGGGCGCCTCTTAGGAACCTGACGATTAAGTTGTGCTTGCCCAGAGACTTGCCGTCTACTGGGTCGTGGTGAGCTGCGATAGCGGCAACATACACCTTCAAGGTGGACGGGGACAGCCTCCCCTCCAACCTCTCCTGTAGGAACAGGAGCACCGACCTAACTGCGCACCTCTGTGGGTCTTCTGCCCGGGAAGAACACCAATTGACGAACAGACGCCACTTCAGGGCGTAGAGTTGCCTGGTAGAAGGGGCTCTGGCTTGGTTGATCGTGGCTACGACCGTGGGTGGTAGACCAGCTAGATCTTCCGCGTCCCGTCCAGGGACCAGACATAGAGGTTCAAGAGGTCTGGGTGCGGATGCCAGAGCGTGCCCTGTCCCTGAGAAAGAAGGTCCTTCCTCAGGGGAATTCGCCAGGGAGGGGCTGTCGCGAGGAGTACGAGGTCCGAGAACCAGTAAGGAGCCATGAGAGTGACTTGCTCCTCGTCCTCCCTGACCTTGCACAGCACCTGTGCAAGAAGGCTCACTGGGGGGAATGCGTACTTGCGCAGCCCCACCGGCCAGCTGTGTGCCAGTGCATCTGCCCCGAGGGGAGCCTCTGAATGAGCATACCAGAGCGGGCAGTGGGAGGTGTCCCGGGAGGCAAACAGGTCTACCTGGGCCTTGCCGAACCGTTCCCAAATCAGCTGAACCGAGTGGGGGTGAAGCCTCCACTCTCCGCCAGGCAAGCGTTGTCGTGACAGCGCGTCCGCTACCACATTGAGGTTGCCGGGGATGTGAGTGGTGCGCAGCGACTTGAGTCGGTGCTGGCTCCAAAGGAGGAGACGACGGGCAAGTTGTGACATGTGACGGGAGCGTACGCCGCCTTGGCAATTTATGTACGCGACCGCAGTGGTGCTGTCCGACCTGACTAGGATATGTTCGTCCCGAATTAACGGGAGAAACTTCCGCAGGGCAAGAAGGACGGTCAACAACTCGAGGCAGTTGATGTGCCAACGCAGCTGGGCCCCTTTCCAACGGCCTGAGGCTGCGTGCCCGTTGCAAACGGCGCCCCAACCCAATCTGGAGGCGTCGGTCGTGACCAAGACGCGTCTGGACACCTGCTGTAGGGGTACTCCAGCCCGTAAGAAACAGAGGTCTGTCCAGGGGTTGAATGTTTGTCGGCAGGCGGGGGTGATTGTTACCCGGTGCGTGCCGTGGCGCCATGCTCGTCTCGGGACTCGGGTCCGGAGCCAGTGTTGGAGCGGTCTCATATGCATCAAGCCCAGCAGTGCGACCGCCGTGGAGGATGCCATGTGCCCCAGGAGCCTCTGGAAAAGTTTTAAGGGGACCGCTGTGCCCGGCCTGAAGGCGGCGAGGCAGTTCAACACTGACTGAGCACGCTCCTTGGTGAGACGTGCGGACATTGAGACCGAGTCTAACTCCATCCCGAGAAAAGAGATGCTCTGAACTGGAGTGAGCTTGCTCTTTTCCCAGTTGACCTGAAGCCCCAGACGGCTGAGGTGCCTGAGCACCTGGTCTCTGTGGGCGCATAGTAACTCTCGCGAGTGGGCCAGGATGAGCCAGTTGTCGAGGTAGTTGAGTATGCGGATGCCAGGTTCTCGGAGCAGGGCAAGAGCTGCCTCTGCGACTTTCGTGAAGACGCGAGGGGACAGAGACAGGCCGAAGGGGAGGACTTTGTACTGATACGCCTGGCCCTCGAACGCAAACCGCAGGTAGAGGCGGTGTCGGGGCAGGATGGAGACGTGGAAGTACGCGTCCTTCAGGTCTATCGCTGCGAACCAATCTAGATGCCGGACGCAGGTTAAGATGTGTTTCTGCGTGAGCATTTTGAACGGGAGTTTGTGCAACGCTCGGTTGAGAACTCGCAGGTCCAAAATTGGTCGTAAGCCGCCGCTTTTCTTGGGTACGATGAAGTAAGGGCTGTAGAAACCCTTCTTCATCTCGGTTGGAGGGACAGGCTCTAACGCGTCTTTGGCCAGAAGAGTCGCGATTTCCACGCGCAGGGAGTGGGCGTGTTCACCGTGTACTGCGGAAACGCGGACGCCCATGAAGGGGGGCGGGGGCCTGGCAAACTGAATTGCGTAACCGAGTCGGATGGTCCGTGCCAGCCAGCGAGACGGGTTGGGAAGTGAAAGCCATGCGTCCAACCTCTGCGCTAGGGGCACCAAAGGGACGGTCAATTTGGACGTACCCGGCGGGGCTTCGCAGCGAGGCGGAGCAGGTAGGGCAGCGTTGGGTGGCGACGAGGCGACCCGCGGCTGAGGTGCTGAGAAAAGACTCAAAGCACTTACCTTGCTCCGCACACCCGGCAGGGGGCGGGTTAGCGACTGTGGAGGAGGTCCTGGGTAGGCATCCTCTAGACTCGTCGGAACCGGCCGGCCGGGGGACAGTCGTGGGGCTGAAGACGGGTGGTCCGTGTCCAGGAAGCCAGGACTGTTGAGATCTAAGGGCAAAGTGCCGTGAGAACGGCATTTGCGGGCCAGGTGACCCAGAGACATAGGAAATAGCTCTTTTACTGAGAATGTGGGTACCGCAACCCCATCTAAGGGGGGGCGGCAAATTAAATTGTTTGAAAACAAAAGATTCTCCTCCCGGCCCTCCACCGGGGGACGGAGTGGTCTTACCACCTCCGGAGCTAACGTCTGTGTCGCTGGGTCGTCCGTCTCAGGACAGCTGGGCCCGGGTTGAGGCGGAGCAGATTTCTTAGCCGCAGGGGGACGCACTCGGCGAGCAGACGGGGCAGTGGCCTTGGCGGCAGGTTTGCGGCGAGGCAGGATGTGAGAGATTGCCTCCGTCTGTCTTTTCACCGCGGAGAACTGCTGGGCAAAGCGAACTTTGTCGGCCTCACGCATCTCGACCAGGTTGAGCCAAAGATGACGTTCCTGGACCACAAGGGTGGCCATCGCCTGCCCGAGTGCCTGCACTGTGACCTTCGTGGCTCTGAGGGCGAGGTCGGTCGCTGAGCGCAGTTCCTGCAGCACATCGGGATCAGGGCTACCCTCGTGCAGATCTCTGAGCGCCTTGGCCTGGTGGACTTGCAGGAGGGCCATGGCGTGCAAGGCGGAGGCGGCCTGTCCCGCGGCGCTGTAGGCTTTGTTGTTTAAGGAGGATGAAGTCCTACAGGCCTTGGAAGGGGGTACAGGGCGCCCGCGCCAGGTGGTAGGGTCACCGGGACAAAGATGACAACTGCCCTATCCACCTGGGGAATTGCCGTGTACCCGTGGGCCTCTCCACCGTCGAGGGTAGCGAGAGCGGACGAGCAGGGCTTTTGACGAATGGAGAGCGGCGCTCTCCATGAAGACGTCAGCTCGTCATGCACCTCCGGGAAAAACGGGACCGGGAGGGGGGCGTGGCTGTGAGCGGTGGTCCGAGGGGACGTGCCCGGCGGAAGCGCACCCGCTGCCCTCCCCAAATCGCCTCCAGCGCCAACCGCATCGTCCTCAATCCCGTGGGAAGAAGGAGCGATACGGGGGGCGGCTGGAATGGCGTGCTTTCTATTGAAAGTGAGCCACGACCGCAACGTTACCATGGTCATGTTCTCGCAGTGAGAACATGAGCCATCCACAAACGCTGCCTCGGTGTGATCGGCGCCCAGACACACGAGACAGCGCCTGTGGCCGTCAGAAGCGGAGAGCACTCTACCGCATCCAGGAACTACACAGGGGTTGAATGGCATCTTTATAAAGACGCGCACTGAAAAGGGCGTTCAACACCACTATGTATTGCTCTTTTAGAGAAATAAACTCCATCCATCCATCCATCCATCGTCAACCGCTTATCCTGCGTACAGGGTCATGGAGAAATAAACTCTTTATAAGAAATATAACTCTTTAGAAAGGGAACTCTGCGCTGTCGAAGCGCCCAGGGGCAAACTGCACGCCGGCAGAGAAGAGAAAACAGCCGCTGTAGTGCGCCGTAAATCCAACAGCAGCAGAGCGTCAGAGGATCAGAAGCAGGATCAGCAGTGTTACACGCAGCAGTCAGCATAAACACGACCATCGGCTCCGAAGAAAATTACTGAATGAACGAGTGTATTTCTCTCGCCTTTATATCCGTATCCGGAGGCGGAGTATGCAAATACTGTTCGCCAACTCTCATTGGCCTTTTTTCATAGATCAGAGGTATCTTTCGGCCCTCAAGAGAGACCCCTAGTGTCGCTTCTTCGACACGACGTCGAAGTGAGCGACAGACGGGGAACGTGTGTTTACAGCTCAGTACAGAGACTGGTTAAAGCAGGGATATCTGTTCAACTGGTAAAGATGGCAATCTATCCAGAGGATGATGAGCACAAATATGATGATACAAGTAGCGAGAGCTACTGTGAAATGTGTTAAAATGAGGTATGTCTTTTATTTCTGAGAATGTTTTGATATGTAAAGAGGGTTATAAGCAGCGGTCATCCGTGTTATGAGATGACGTACATGGAGAGGGTTTGAAATGAGGGATTTTATTCTACTTTTATTCTTTGTATTTTTATAGCCTGCTGACATAACCAAAATGTTAAATTGATGTGTTTTTCCTACTTAATCTGTACACTATTTCTTGTTTATACTTAAGGGACTGTCCCCACAAAAAAAAAAAAAAAAAAAAAAAACAGCCTAAGCTTTTTTTACTTTTTCAAATGTTATTTCACAAATGTTTAAGAGAGTGATCATTTATGCGAAAATCAGAGATGAAGAGTGTAAGTGTGATGATATGACTTAAAATTTGTCTTATTGTTTATTATTGTGATTGAGAAATCTGAATGATAAAAAGCGGGGAATTGTTGTAGAAATTTTAAATACTCAGTGATCAGTAATAGTCATTGCAAAGGAATGCCCCTGTATCTAATGAATGTAGAGGGGGAAGATCTGCTTTTGTCGGAGACCTTGGGGAAAAGAGGTATAAAAACAACTCAGTCCTCCCCTTCTCCGTCTCACTCATGGCACAAATTATTCCTGTGTAATGTCTGGGTCCTTCTTGCAAGAATAAATTATTTTAAAAGACTGTTTGATTAACTGATCAAATACCATGCAGAGTGTCTCTTACGCAGTGATAATGGTTGGTTAATATTTTTTTTTGCCACAACATCTCCTAGCAACCCAAATGATAAACAATGCTGCAGCACTAGCATTTCTGCTTCAGGTGTACGATTATCAATGGAGATTATAAATATATACACCTGTTTCTGCAGGCGTTTGTTAAACAAGCTTTAATATCATGTAATGTGGAAACCAACTAATTTATCGATATTACTAAATAAAGTGAATGTTTATCACTTACTTTGTATATATCCCTGAGTGTTGACATGTTTGTATGACATCATACCCCTGCATCTCAGCAAAATTGGAGTTAAGAATTTATGCATGAGCCTAAAAGATGTAATTATGACTTCAAAATGCATTCCATTGCGCTTTTCCCTAGTAGGAAGTTGTAAAATCTGACTTTCAGAGTTGAATGGAACGCAGCACTACTTTTCAAAACTCGATCCAACACTGAATGCTCCAGCAGCCTAATTTACACTTAGAAAACTCCTGATGTTGCAATAACAATGCAAAAAGCACTTGCCAAATTGCTTGAAGTGACAATCAGAATAAATTCTGACTGGAAAAACTTTTAGTTTTCTCTATGTGTTTGTAGATTAATTAAGAGTGGATTGTGGTTAAAATACATAGGACAAAAGGCGATTGAGAATGAAAGGATGAAAAATATAAATTTATTTGGCATGTTATGCCAGCATTCAGAATTCACCACTGGGGAAAACATATTTGTTCCTCAGGCCAGGAGTGGTCCACTGATAAACAAATGAATGTTCAATCTTCCAAATATTTCAAATAGTTCATTGAAATCCATCGTAAGCAGTTCTGACTGCTTTTTCCAAATATAATTTCCCCCCGAATGTATAACAACCCGATTCTCAGTCTTAAGATTCATCAGAATGTTCCAAAGTTCCTCATTACACCAGAAACTGTTGCTTGAAGAAGGCATCAAGTAGTGGTATCCCTGCTACCAATGTTACCCCCGTCTTTTGCTCACTTCGATGTTGTGTCGAAGAAGCGACACTAGGGGTCTCCTTGAGTGCCGAATATGCCTCTGATCTATGAAAAAAGGCCAATGAGGAGTTGGCAGACATATAGGTATAAAAGCGGGGAAATACGTCGAGTTCATTCAGAAATTTTCTTCGGAGCCGATGGTCTTGTACACTATGAGCTGCGAGTCACACACATGTTTTTGTTCTTCTGAGCTGATTCTGCTGTTGGATCTATGGTGCAATTCAGCGGTGTTCTCCTTCTCTGCACAGCAGTGTAGTTTGCCCCTGGGCGCTTCGACAGCGCAAAAGAGTTGTTTTCTCTAAAAGAGTTAGTTACACTAAAAGAGCAAATACACAGCTGGCGTTGAACGTCCTTTTCAGGACGCGTCTTTTTAAAGACGTCTTTTCCGCCTTTGTGTAGTTTCTGGATGCGGTTTATTTCTTCCCACCTCTGACGGTCATAAAAGCTGCCTCGTGTGCCTGGGCTGCGATCACACGCAGGAAGCGTTTTATGAATGGGTCATGTTCTCAGTGCGAGAACATAGCCATGGCAGCATTGTGGTCACGGCTTTCTTTTGACCATGAGAGAAAGCCACTTCAGCCGCCGCCCCCCCCCCCCCCCTCGCCTCGCCTCCTTCCTACGGGATTGGGGCAGGCGCCTCAGGCAATGAAGGCGATTTGGGGATTGTGACAGGTTCCGTTTCGCCGGGTAAATCCCCTCGAACCACCTTCCTCCCCGGCACGCTTGCTTGCTTCTGTCCGAGCTCGGGATGAGTGATTTTTATCCAGTGGTTCATGTTCTCAGTGCGAGAACATGGCCATGGCAGCATTGCAGTCGCGGATTTCTTTTGTCATGAGAGAAAGCAACTTCAGCCACCCCCCGCACCTCGCCTCCTTCCTACGGGATTGGGCGTGGGTGATGAAGGTGATTTGAGGATAATGATGGTTTCCATTTCGCCGAGTAAATCCCCTCGAACCACCCGCCTCCCGGCATGCTTGCTTGCTTCCGTCCGAGATCGGGTTGAGTGTGGCCAGCTTCACGGCCCTTGAGCTCCCACAATTGGATGATGACATCGCTGCTGCATCGGAGAGCATTACAGCGGTGTCTGATGCTGATGACTCACCTGGGCCGCACCTTCGGGTCTGCTCGCCTAGTCTGAGCCTGACGCACAGAGGTCCGCTATGCTTTCCTGGGCTACCGCTAGTGTGAGGCTGGACCGGTAAACCCTGCCGCCCCCCTCACGGCTACATGATTGGTTCTGTGGGCATGTGTGGCGCTCACAGCCCCAGGCCATGAAGGTCAGAAGCACCGGCACCCGAACGGGTGATGGCAACCTTTGTGGTCCAGAAACGTAATCTATGGACTGGACCTGGTCGAAATGCGGGAGGTAGACAAGGCATGCCTTCTCGAATGCCCACGTCTCCCAGCTCCGTCCATTCGGTGGCACTGTTGACGACTCCATCTAGCAATCCTCAGCGGTGAAAAAGCAGACGGAGGCCATTTCACACATCCTGCCCCGCCGCAAACCTGCTGCCATGGTCCATTCCCGTCTGCTTGCGTCCTCTTGCGTCCTCCTGCTCTGCCTCAACCAAGAAGTCCTAAGCATCGAGCATCCCGCTGGAAGCGTACGCCCCACTGTCTCACAGACCTCTTCGAGGACCCGGAAGGCTCCCAAGCGCTCCTGAGACGGACGACCCAGAGATCGAGACATTTGCTCCAGAGTTGGTAAATGGACCACTCCGTCCCCCGGTGGAGGGCCGGGAAGAGAACCTTCAGTTAAAGTAATTTTTTGCATGTTTTTAAAAAATAGAGCAATTTCCTCTTTCTGGGTCACCTGGAAAATGCCTTTCTCACGGCACTCTGCCACCCCACATCAAAAGTCCCGGCACACTGGACGCAGACCCTCCGCCCTCAGCCCCACGACTGTTCCCCGGCCGGCCGGTTCTGACTTCTCTACCGGACCTCCTCCTCAGTCACTAACCTGCCCCCTGCCGGGTGTGTGGAGCAAGGTAAGTGCTTCGAGTCTTTTCTCAGCACCAGAGCCTCGGGATGGTCCTTTGACGCCGCATTACCTGCTCCGCCCCGCTGCGAAGCCGCGCCGGGTATGTCAAAAATAGTTGTCCCCTTAGTGCCCCTAGCACGGAGCTTGGATGCATGTATTTCCCTTCCCAATATGTCACGCTGGCTGGCCAGGACCATCCGACTGGGTTACGCAATTCAGTTTGCCAGGCCTCCACCCCCCCTTCGCGGGCGTTCGCTTTACCGCAGTGCACGGCAAATATAGCAAATCCCTGCGTGTGGAAATCATCTCTTATTCAAAGATGCGATAAAGCCTGTCCCTCCAACCAAAATGAAGAAGGGTTTCAACAGCTCTTACTTCATTGTACCCAAGAAAGGTGGAGGCTTACGACCGATCTTGGACTGGTGAGTTTTCAACCGGGCTCTGCTCAAACTCCCGTTCAAAATACTCATGCAAAAACATATCTTAACTTGTGTCCGGCATCTAGATCGGTAGACCTGAAGGACTTGTACTTTCACATCTCAATTCTGCCTCGACACGACCCTTTCTACAGTTCGCGTTCGACGGCCAGGCATATCAGTACAAAATCCTCCCCTTCTGCATGTCTCTGTCCCCTCGCATCTTCACGAAAGTCGCAGAGGTAGCCCTTGCCCCGTTGCGAGAAGCCGGCATTTGCATACTCAATTACCTCGACGACTTGCTCATTCTGGCCCACTCCCGAGAGTTACTATACGCTCACAGAGACCAGGTGCTCAGGCACAAGCAAGCAAGCTCATCCCGGTTCAGAGCATCTCTTTTCTCAGCATGGAGTCAGACTCAGTCTCAATGTCAGCACACCTCACTAACGAGTGTGCACAGTCAGTGCTAAAATGCTTTCTCCCGTTAGTTCGAGGCAAACATGTCCTAGTCAGGTCAGACAGCACCACCACGGTAGCGTACATAAATCGCCAAGGCGGCGTGTGGTCCCACCACATGTCACGACTCACCCGTCGTCTCCTCAAGTTGCTGCGTGCCACTAACATCCCCGGCAACCTCAATGTGATAGCGGACACGTTGTCACGACAACGCTTGCCCAGTGGAGAGTGTAGGCTTTACCCCCAGTCTATCCAGCTGATTTGGGAACCAGTTTGCCTCCCGAGAGACCTCCCACATTGCCCGCTCTGGTATGCCTGAACAGAGGCTCCCCTCGGGGCAGACGTACTAGCACACAGCTGGCCTGCGGGGCTACTTTTCCCCGAGTGAGCCCTCTTGCACAGGTGCTGTGCAAGGTCAGGAAGGACGAGGAACAAGTCACCCTAGTGGCTCCATATTGGCCCACCCGAGCCTGGTTCTCGGACCTCGTACTCCTCGTGATAGCCCCTCCCTGGCAAATTCCCCTGAGGAAAGAACTTCTTTCTCAGGGACAAGGCACACTTGGGCATTCGCACCCAGACCTCTGGAACCTTCACGTCTGGCCCCTGGACAGGATGTGGAAGCTCTAGCTGGTGTTGTGGAAAAATTTATATTTTATTTAATTTTCTTTTTTTTTCTTGTTTACTTTCTTAGACATTGGGTGGGTTTCTTTCGATTCAATCATGTGTTTCTCTTATTGAATGTATGTATGCTCCTGGTAGGAACAAAGGACACACAAAACAAATGGTCTGAAAGAGTTTTAACACTTTAGTATGGGTAATTTGTATTCAGGAAGGACAGAGGGATTATTTAGCCATAAATATAGACCTTTTGACCTCATGGGTGTGAAAACAGTAAAACCCTGGGGGTTATCTAGCCTTTGACCTCACAGGTGTGAAGACAGTAAAGACAGTAAAGGGGGGGGGGGGGGGGGGGCAGATCTGGTTTACGGGGGTGAGTGGAAAATTACAGAAGAAGAGACTTTGAAGTCAGGGGTATAAGAGGGCTGTCTGTTTTAGTGTGGTTAGGTCTTGTTCCTATCATGAGGTAGCTGTCGTGGTACTTTTTTTTGTGAACAAGCCTCTTTTAAAAGAATAAAGCCTCTTTTAAAAGAATAAAGTATCTTTTAAAATACAATTTGAATCTTGATGTCTCTTATGCTGTGATGTTAATTATTGTTTAATTATTGTTTTTGCCACAACACTGGTCTACCACCTGCCATCGTAGACACGATCAACCAAGCCAGAGCCCCTTATACTAGGCAACTTTACCCCCTGAAGTGGCGCTTGTTCGCAGATTGGTGTTCTTCCCGGGCTGAAGACACAAAGAGGTGCGCAGTTAGGTCAGTGCTCTTATTTCTGCAAGAGAGGTGGGAGGGGAGGCTGTCCCTTTCCACCTTGAAGGTGTATGTGGCTGCTATCGCGGCCCACCACTATGCAGTAGACGGCAAGTCTTTGGGTAAGCACGACTTAATCATCAGGTTCCTAAGAGGTGCCCGGAGGTTAAATCCTTCCCGGCCAAGCCTATTCCCCTCCTGGGGTCTCTCAGTGGTCCTCTCAGGCCTTCAGAGACCCCCTTCGTGCCACTAGAATCAGTTGAACAAAGCCCTCTCCCTGAAGACGGCCCTTCTGATCGCGATCACCTCCATCAAGAGGGTCGGGGACCTGCAAGCGTCCTCTGTCAGCGACACCTGCCTGGAGTTCGGCCCGGTAGACACTCATGTGATCCTAAGACCATGACTGGGCTATGTGCCCAAGGTTCCCACGACTCCCCTCAGGGTCCAGGTTGTGTACCTGCAAGCGAAGCTGCTCCGGGAGGAGGCAGGCCCAGCCCTTTGTTTCTGTGTCTGGTACGTGCTTTTCGTACCTACTTGGACCGCACGCAGAGCTCTAGATGTTCTGAGCAGCTCTTTGTCTGCCTTGGTGGACAGCGGAAAGGGAACGGTGTCTCCAAACAGAAACCTTCCCACTGGGCAGTTGACACCATTACATTGGCTTATCACACCCAGGCATTCCCCTCCCCTTGCGGGTTTGAGCACACTCGACATGGAGTATTGTGTCCTCACAGGCACTGACCAGAGGCATATCCCTGGCAGACATATGCATAGCAGCGGGTTGGGCAACACCTAACACCCTTGCGAGATTTTACAATCTCAGGGTAGAGTCAGTTTCGACCTGTGTTTTCTCAGGTCCGAGCCGGTAGAACTCGGTAACATGCTGACGAGACAAACAATTGCACCTAGCACCCTTTCCCTCGTGAGGTAAACCGTGTGCTTTTTCTCCCAGGAGATCCTACTAACTCGGCTCCCTGGATGACTCCTCCCTAGCCCTGTGGGTCCGCAGTTCAGTGGAGGAACTCGCCGACCCAGTCCACTGCGGGTACTCAAATCTACCCTGCACTGTAATAGGTGCTCCACAGGTCAGGACTCCTGCGTGGACTTCCTCCTGTGTGTATTTTCCGCAGTCCGGTCCCCTTACGAGTGGACCCACGTCTCCCTTAGGCAGTTCCAGCTGCCCTCCGGCCGCCGTGTTTTAGCAATTCCCCCCTCCTTGAGGCTGGATCTACCACCGCGCCACTTTCCACATATTGCCTAAAACTCATGTGATGTATTCGCCACCCTTACCTCCCCCTTTCATGCAGGTGTGGCTTCCGCAGGGTCTTTTCCCCTTGAAAGAATAGGAAACTGGGTAAGACCCCCTTCCCTCAATGCATGTAAGTGCCCAGCCGTTTCTTACTCTATGCGGAGCAACATAGAGAGAAAAGAGGCCTGGCTAGGCTCGGCCCGTTCCCGGGTTGGCAAGCGTTGCCTTGTTCCCCTGTTTAGGGTAACTAGAAGGATTCCGACGACTTTATTTTTCTTTTTTATGGGGCATTGGGGAAGGGTACGTGCAGTCTGACACAGCTGGTCGCCTTTGCATGTAAAATACCTGCCGGCTCCTGTGTCAGCAGAACACGTACACGGCTCAGCGCATGGCATGATTTAAATTGGACCCCTAGTGTCACTTCTTCGACACAACATCGAAGTGAGCGACAGACAGGAAACGTCTAGGTTACATATGTAACCTCCGTTCCCTGATTGAGGGAACAAGACGTTGTGTCCTCCCGGCCACGCCGCTGAGCCAAGCCACTGTTGTGGCCGGACCATTTCCGGCTCCTCATAAAAATCTTGAATGAACTCAACGTAATTCCCCACTTTTATACCCGTGTGTCCAGGGGTGGGGTATGCAATTCCTGTCTGCCAACTTCTCATTGGCCTTTTTTCATAGATCAGAGGCATATTCGATGCTCAAGAGAGACCCCTAGTGTCACTTCTTCGACACAACGTCTTGTTCACTCCATCAGGGAACGGAGGTTACATACGTTCTGAAAATAGAGTCAGCCACTATCAGAGTGCTGGACTCAACTGTGATCTCAGCATAATGCCGCTGCCTGCTCAAACTTGAGCTCCTGCAAGCTGCAGTGTTAGCTGCTGACTGACGTGATCTATGTCCGATCATGCTTTGGGTTTCTTCATCCACAATCATTTATGGTTAAAATCTATTTTCAAGATGTATTAGGGATGGAAGAATACCAGTATTGGCTAGTCGGGTCATAGCAGTATGTTGAGTGGAATATGCTAATGCTGCAATATGTGATTCTCTTGACAGTCTGGAGTCTTGAGCACCTTTGGGTTTAGCTCCCTGTTTATGCCATCAGTTTGTGCTCTCACTTTCATCAGTTATTTTTAGCACCTGTACTGCTGGTTTATCTAGGCTCAGATTAGGCTATATAGGAATGTTACTTTCACAAGACACGCCATCTGTAGACTGAGGTGATCCACGGTGGCACTTTCCTGTGTGTTTCATCAGGGGTGGCAGAACCGCAAGTAACTTTGTTTCAAGAACTGCAATATTTTGCAGAACTCTGTGGCAGTTTTATGCAGCAAGCAGTATTTGAGCAGAAAGGAGACATTTTCTTTCTTGTGCATCTGTGTGAAGGCAGCTGTGTTGTCCTGTTTCAAGAATGTAAACTGACGGCAGTAGGAGACTGGTAGACATTTGACAGAAAATCCTCTTTTTGAAGTAACATTTCAATACCAAAAGTCTCTAGTTTTAGTAAAAGTGCCAAATTTGTTTATGTACAGTGCTGAACTGCTGATATGAAAATTAGAGCATAAAAATCAAAAGCAAGGGAGCATAGCATGGAGCAGGAAGCAAAAGCTTATTTAGCAATATACCACGTTTTCAACGTTTCGGTGAAAAGCCATGAAAATACAAAATCTGAAATATGGTACATGAAATAAAAAAGTAAAAACTTAAATTAAATACAGTAATGAAACAAGGAACAATGAAATAAAGTAGAGGCTAATGTCAAATGAAAATACAAACAGAGCATTAGCCTATCCATATGCTTCAGTATACATCACCTTAAAACATGCTTATATAATTAACAGAATGTTATGCATTTAACATGCTTACAGTAATACTAAATTTACATACCCAGTTCTTGCATGTGTTCCAAAACGTGGTCAAACTCCACACATGCAATCTATATGCATCCTTCCAAAATTATCTATAACATTAATTTTTAACATTCGACTCTTGTGGACATATATTTATTGTAATTTATAAGCATTTTCTGTCAAATTTTATTACAGTTTTTCTCAATTGCTAAGACACACTAAATGAAACTGGGATCCGCTTGATCTTCATCATCTCATTATTAGCACAGCAAAAGTCTTCTCTTGCAAATGTTTTAACACTTTTTCATTTGTTTCACACATTTTTCACATCCTTTGTCAAAACAGTTACCACAGATCTCATTGAAAGACACCAAACTCTATTGGATTCACTGTGTTGAACAAAAAGAATACATCTATTCACAGCAGATAGAAAGTACTTGCATAATTATAAATCTCTATGAACCTGTGTGAAACTCGTATGCACAACTCTTCAATCAGCAATCAGTCCTAATCCATCTATAAAAGATGCCACCTCTGTGTTGCTATTTGCAAGTATGGATCAAAGAGGCCATAGGCACGGAAGGAGAGCAAGAGGCCATGGCAGAGGGGCCCGAGGAAGAGGAGTTTTTATGCGTGGTGGAGGAGCTGCAGCAGCAAGAGGACAAAATTGAGCTCAAGTTTCAAATGAAATTCGGGCAACAATTATTGACCATGTCATAAATCATGGCTTGTCCTTTAGAGAGGCTGGACAAAGGGTCCAGCCCATTCTGAGTCGGAGCACTGTGGCATCTATTGTCAGGCTTTTATGGAATGAGAACAGGTAATTCACAGTGTTACTGTAATGCATACCACTGTGTATTTCAGCTTTACTGTATTGCCCTGTTAGCACAACAAACTGTGTCTGCAGTAATGCAGATGTTTTATCAATCCCATTTATGTGACTGTCATACAGTTATGTCAATTTTGACATGCTTTTTGCTTTTACTTTATAGAATCCACACATTACCACACACTGGTGGCAGAGGAAAGATATTTAGTATTGAACAGGAGTCTGCCATTGTAGATATGGTAGTGGAAAACAATGCAATCAGACTGTGTGAAATCCATGCAGCAGTAATTGCAGATCAGGGAACATTTAGAAATATAAACAGTGTGAGTTTGGCAACAATAGATCGAGTCCTTAAACGAAACCATGTCAGAATGAAGCAGCTGTACAGAGTTCCATTTCAAAGAAACTCTGACATTGTAAAGGAGGCACGATTCCAGTATGTGCAGGTACAGATTTTTTTTATTGTAATACCTTGTTTACCATAGTTACATGCGACTGGAATAATTTGCTCTATGAATGTGCTCTTTTACTTAGAGAATAATGGAGCTTGAAGCTGAAGGGGCAGATCACAAATTCATTTTTGTGGATGAAGCTGGCTTCAACCTCTGTAAAGTGAGGAGATGCGGGAGGAACATCATTGGGCAGAGGGCCACTGTCACAGTGCCAGGTCAGAGGGGTGCCAATATCACCATGTGTGCTGCCATCTCCAATGATGGGGTCCTTTGCCACATACCAACTATTGGCCAATACAATACAGAACGCCTCATCACATTTCTTAATGCATTGAAAGAAATACTGATTCCACCCGAAGAGAGAGGCCTGGCATGTCTGTATGTCATAATTTGGGACAATGTGGCTTTCCACCACTCTCGCCTTGTAAACGAATGGTTTGCAGCACAGCCTCGTATTATGATGCAATTCCTCCCTGCATACTCGCCTTTTCTGAACCCAATCGAGGAGTTCTTCTCTGCTTGGAGGTGGAAGGTGTATGATCACCGGCCATATGAGCAGATGCCCCTCCTGGAGGCAATGAATGCTGGTTGCCTGGCAATCGGTACAGAGGACTGCCAGGAATGGATACGCCATGCAAGGAGGTATTTCCCTCGGTGCATTGCAAGGGAAAACATTCAATGCGATGTTGATGAGAACCTGTGGCATAATCGTCAAGAACGAATGGACTAAGTGTGTGTGTGTGTGTGTGTGTGTGTGTGTGTGTGTGTGTGTGATTTTTATATATATATATATATATATATATATATATATATATATAAGGTATTTCCTTAAATATAAGTTGCCTTTGATAGCTTTTTTTTTTTTCCAGTATCCATTTCAGTTGTAAAGTTTCATATTGATGGCTGTATTTTGTATTTTGTTGTCCATTGTGTAATGATTGATTGAAAGAATAAATTAATTTGACCACAAGTTGTGGTGTTTGATGGAAATATTTGCTTATGTTACATGTGAGTGTTAGAGCATTTTGTTAACAAAATTAGTCATTTTGGCCATTGAGCTTTAGTTTTATCCTGTGTGTTAACTGTTTTGAAAATGTAATGTCAGAGTGGGCAAATGTGTTTAAGCAATTGAGAAAAACTGTAATTACTGTAATAAACATAGGTATGTACGGATGGAAACACAGACAGGTAGATAGATAGATAGATAGATAGATAGATAGATAGATAGATAGATAGATAGATAGATAGATAGATAGATAGATAGATAGATAGATAGATAGATAGATTATATTAAGAAAGCAATATTATTTCTTTCAGGGGTGTAAAAAGTACTCCGAATTACACTTAAGTGAAAATATGGATACTGAGCGAAAATTTTACTCAGGTAAAAGTCCAAGTATCTAGCCAAAAACATACTTGAGTGAAAGTATAAAGTATTCACATGAAATTGTACTTGAACATTAAAAAAGTAACTTTTTTTCTTAGCTTGAATGAAATCAAGAGAATAGAGTGTGAAGGGTAGGATGTTGTAAAATTTTGTTAAGTAGCCTTTTTACTGTCTCTGATGACTGTCATATTTAAACCTCCAGTGGCATTCACAACCTGGTCATATAATCATGTTACAATAACAACATTTTTGCTAAATGATTTTTATGTGGCCTGTTGTACGTAACACAGCAGTTGGTGGAATGAACACTACAGGCACTAAAACAACATTTACTTTTACCCCCTTTCACACAAATCACGAGTAAATTTCATATTATCAGTTCATAAACACTAACTTTTCGCTCTGTTCCTCACACAATGTTATCTTATGACATATAAAGACATTTAATATAGCGCATGACTCATTTTAATGAGTGCATTACATAACCAACTACATTTACAAGAGCATGCGAGTCAACAAGTCAAAATTACGTTGTTGCTTCAGCAATTATTTTTCATCTCACATATGCTTTATATGATACACTCGGTTAGATTTAGGTTTAAGATTTAGGGTAGGGAGGTACATTTTGTTAATTTAAATCTTGATAGAACATTAACCTCAAATACCTCATCCGTTTGGGAGATCATTTCACACTTTTTTTAGCGGCACACAGTGGACATTTCACTTCGGAACTGCCCAGAGACGTGTAATGAAACACAATGTTATTTAATAAATGTGTTGCCAGTCATGCAATGTTCGTTGCATGGGAGATGGCCCTCACATATTTCGATGACAGATCACCCAGCCCCTTGAGACATAGTGTAAATAGACACTCAGTATTTTTTTCTTTCTCTAAGTGCAAATAGCCCACCTTGATGACAGAAGCTATTTACACTAACTCCACCCACCAATGCTCAGACCTAACTCAAGACAGTCAGGACAGATTTATTTGGGGTCAACTGCTGATCAAATGAAGGTGGGCATATTTTAATTTTTCATGATGGGCAGAGACATTAAACTGGTTAACAGGTTAGACATTTAGTTGATTAAGTGACTATTAGCATTCCAGTCGTCTGGTGGAAACACATGATTTTATGACAAACTGCACCCCCATGTGCAGCTGTAGTAGCTCTGGGTGTAACGACGATATGTGTATGTGTTGCTAAAGATCCGGGTTCGAATCTCACTCCTTGACCTACTTTTCCCCATGTCTCTACTCTTAATATTTCCTATAATACTACATATAGTAATACATGGTCACAGTGAAGCTCGGGGTGTTGAGAGAAGGATTTAATCTGGATAAAATTTGTCACGGTTGTCTTGAAGTAATATTGTAGTAATACAATATAAATTGTAATTAGTGCAAATAGCCTCTGCTAAAAAAAAAAGAAAAATCAATTGAACCTTTGAAGAAATAGAAATAAATTACATGTACACATTTACATTACAAAAGCCTTTTGTATAAATATATATTTATAAATGTATATGTGTATATACATATCCGTCGTTTGTCAGATGCAGTGAAAAGGTAATGAGTACTTTTCAAGTTTGAATAAAATTGTAAGGAGTAAAAAGTATTGTAACATGGTTAAAGGATAGGCAAGGAGAAGGTGGGAACCGCATGAACAGTCAAAATAATATTTAACAAACACTTAAAAAGACACACACATAAACGCACATGGCAACTGAATATGGCTCTCTTTCGAACTGCCGCATCCTGCTCTACTTTTTCCTCACTTCTGCTGATTGGCCCGATTGAGGCCCTGCCATGCAGACTCATGGCCCGGCCTCGCCCAGCCCTCCTCCTCCTCACAGTCCTCTCTCCTTTGCCTCAGGCTGGGGAACTCCCAGCACCCCTCCTTTCTAGGGGTTTCCCTTCCCACACCTTTCCCTGTCTTTCCAGACCTGGGAGGGTGACAAGGGGAGGGAACAGAGGAGAGGGATAGGGCAAGGCAGAGAGAGAGAGAGAGAGAGAGAGAGAGAATTGTTGGCTGGTTCCCCAACACACTGTTGCCTGATCCTCAACCACTCCTCCACCCTCTGGAAGACGACAGTCTCTCCTCCCCAGATGGACCGGAGCGAGTCCTTTGACCCCTGGAGGATGGAACACCCCTCCGCATTCTGGTAGACGGTAGCGAGCCCCTCCGCCCCTGACAGCGGCTCCACCACTCCAGGTGGCGGGCAGCGAGGCTGCTCCTTTGGGCGGACGGCAATGGCACGGACTCAACGACAGTGCATGCCTCCTCATTCCCAGGTTTTGGCACCAATGTTACAGGGTTAAAGGATGGGCAAGGAGGAGGTGGGAATTGGCTGAACAATCAAAATAATGTTTAATGAAAACTTAAAAAAGCACAAACATAAACACGCACAGCAGATGCATGTGGCTCTCTCTCTCTAACTGCCACATCTGGCTCAGCCTTATCCCTCTCCTCAGCTGATTAGCCCAATTGGGGGCCTGCTGTGTGATCTCACTGCCCAGCCCCGCACTCCTCCTCCTCTCAAGTGTTTATACTTTTTAAATATAATTAAGAAAAAGTATAAGTATTCCATTTAAATTGCACTTCGAGTAAAATAGCCCCCAAAATTACTTAAGTATAATATTTATGTATTTTACTCAATTACTTTACACCCCTGATTACTTTGGGTGAGAAACATGCCCTATTTTTGTTGTTAATAAATACACCATTCATTGCCTTTCAATGATTAAGTTGTGCCATACCATGTCACAAAGTTAAAGGAGACATGGGGCATTTTTTATTAAAAAAAGAAGACTGATTGCTAGCGTAGTTTAAAAATCAACCTTTGATATTCAGAAGATTCAGCCCACAATTGCACATATGAAGCGTGATGTCTTTTACATTTTGTATTTTTTTAAAAGTATAGGCAAACTATCTTGAAATACACAAATATTTTCAATGTTTGTATTTGTTATGTATTCAGTGTATTTCAGATGGGTTATGATTGTTATATCTTGAATATTTCATTCCTGTCCCCTTTAACGTTTTATACAGTTTTAAGAAGACAGCTTAAATTTGAACCTATTGAGATTTCTCTCTATTGCATGCAATTTTATAAAAGCCCACTTTAATTTTCAAGTTAAAGAAGTTCGTTTTACCTTAAATCATTTTTTATAAAGTTAAACATAATTTAAGAAATATTAAAAAGGATGAATATACATTTTTTTTATGTATTAATGTTATTACTATACTAATATTATTATTTATATATATATATATATATATATATATATATATATATATATATATATATATATATATGCATTTTGATTTCAATATTATTTTTTAGTGAAAGTGTGTGATAATTATTGTCCCATGATCTGTTTATGAACGACCTGTTTAGAGATAAAGTATGTGACATTTGGTGAAGTGCATGTGAATAGCGTAATTGAAAGTAAAGGACTATTTAAAAAGACACAAATAATACAGAACCCATCTGTTGAGCAAAAGCTCATTTACAACCTGCATTTATGTATGAAGCAGTTTTTGGTTGTATTAAATGTTATTTTTTATTTATTTATTATTCTTTTTTGCATCTGACCAATGCTGATATGCATAATGAGGTTTTTTTTCCTATGGCGATGCCTATATTTGCCGCAAGTCTGCGAAGCAACCTGTACTTGTGAATTTTGTTTTCCCCATTGAAAAATGATAAACTGTTGTGCACTGCTTTATTAAACAACATAGCCTAATTTTTTGCACGTTTTAAAAAGTTGTCGAAGCACCCAATGTGCATATTTTCTCTTTTTCCAAACCCTCATAAATCCAAGCCATTTTAATAAAGGATTGCAGCAGAATTACGAAAAGAAAAAAAATATGTTTATTGAGGAAAAGATACATGAATAATTTGTTCGTAAGTTATACTCACATTTAGATCTACAATCAATCTTGTTGCAAACTATTCTCCGCTATACACTAATCCCAATCATGCATTCTGTCATTGCTTGTTTCATTGACCTAAACTAAAATACATCAAATGCAACTTATTCACTCATGACACTGGGTTGTCCCGAAAAGTGCTTCAGAAAATGTTATAAGTAACACATCTCTGAGTTTGAGGTATCCCTTCTGAAATAATTGTCGTCTTCATATGAATACAAACAGTCTGATGAGCCACAGGGCGCAGACTCTGAATTCATGTCATCCTGCAGATTGGACCAGTGCGACAGACAAAAGCATTGCTGTGGGTTACAATGCTGATAGTGGTAATTTTCTGAAGAGAAACTGAAGCTCAGATCCATCCGCGTTGGGGAGCTGTAACACGATGAAGATGAAGATGAAGAGTGGGACTGATGGAGGGAGTAACTGTTGTAATCGACAGGACTGGGTAGACTGAAGGAGTCTAGAGCTGAGCTCGAATCCTGAGGTGAAAAGACCCGCACAAATATAAAAGGGTAAACGGCGAGATAAACAATGAAATAGTACAATAGATGGTCAAATTATTAGAGATTAAAAAGAGCCGAACAAATACCAGGCTTGCACCATAGATGTCCGCACTTGAATGTGGATATCCATCAGACCACTGCGAAGATGTCGGGCACACGATGCTACTGCAGCTGAAAGTCTCGGGTGGCATCATGTTTATCATATTTTGATGATCATAAACATACTCCATCTGGATGTTGCGATTATTAGTATAGGGACGTGTCTGAAAATAGGACTCTGGAGCTTGCCTTCCCGAGAAGAGATCATGATGGGCTGTGGGGAAAACCAGAAAATAGCTTGAGTGCAGGAGAACATTTAAATTAGTCCAGTCTGACATGAGATGATGTCACGACACCATCAGCCAACAGCTAAAAATTTGAATAGTTGTTTATAAAAAGGAGATCAATCACAGCTCTCGAAGGAGCTCCTATGTGGTGTCATTGTTTGTTTGCGTGTTTATTTATTTAGTTTTACAACTGAGATGTGGTGCATGAGTATGGAGATGGACGAAATCGATGTATTTTTGGAGATTGTGAGTTGCATGCAGAATACTTTGTTTGGTCTTGCTCTCAGGTGTCTTGACTAAATCCAGGCTCTGATTTGTCGTTTTTAAACAGCGACTGGGACAAAATCATCACACACCATTTTCATTCATCAGACAAGAAAATGAGTTACTGTTTTGTAAAACCTACTATTCAAGGTTGCAGAGCAGACATCGCGACCAGTCATGGCTTGTGATTTCTATGGGATTGAAAGAGTTGGACATAAGAGACATTTGATGTAAGTGTGAGAAACAGAGAAATAGAGAGGGGGAGAGAAGAACAGGGGAAACTGTAATTAATAGCAGGCTATATGTTTTATCTGAGTCATGTGAAAATAGCACACATATTCCGTTATATTATCACTCTCAAACTGAAACACATATTCCGTTATATTATCACTCTCAAACTGAAACTTGGAGCACTGACAGGTCTGATGGGACGTGGTGCTTGACATTATCTGGTTGTTGATTTAAGGATGTCTTACACTTCATTTTGCTAAGGCTAATGACTGCACCTCATTTGTCACTGTCTGCTTATGATTTCCATTGTATTTACAACACCGCTGTTTACCGTTGCGGTTTCCTGTGTCTGCAGGGCTCTGCGTTTCTGCAGTAACTCCTTAACAGTAGTCTTCACACGCACACCTTGGTATACCTTGGGTTTATCTGCTGGAAAAAATAAATATTAACATTTTAATTGTGTTCTTATTTTATTTCAACCTTTCTTTGCATAAGTAGCCTATACTTTAGAGTCAAAGTAGGCTTTGCGGAATAAAAGCACGTTTAATAGGCCAAAATGAAATTAGAAGTGATGCCATTTATGGATCTATGGATTGATCTGGATTTATGGATGGGATGACATTTATGGCATAATTTCTTATTTCTTCTATATTTATAAGGCGTTTTTTTAATTGTGGCGTTTCTACATCTCTAGCCTGTTATGAAATATTTGTCCTGGGTAAATGCCGAAAAACGGACATTTCGCACATCATTAGGTATTGTACTTTGCTCGTCTTCCCAGTGAAAATCTCGGTTGGGTGCACTAGTGACCCGGCAGCGAATGGGTTAGTTTTTCGCAGAGAAACTCTCCAGGCAGAAAAAACTCTCCAGCCATCTTTGCAACGGGGCGACAGTTTTAAATGGTGGGTTTGTGTGGTATAGTTTATTTTAGCTGAAAATGTAATAAAATCCGCCAAAAACCCCAAACCGCTGCGTTATCTTTGTATTGACTCGAGCAATGTATAAAGGCGCACTAGGTTGATTTTGCGGAAAACAGCGATGCACGCTTCGTGGGAGAACAAGAGGAAGAGAAACTTCCTTTACAGACACCGCTGCAAGTTAAAAAGTAAGTAAAATAACACAATAACAGCAACACCTGTAGGCTATACAGTGAAAACATGCGAATTGATTTGGCGCAAAAAACAAACAAACAAACAAACGAACAAACAAGAAAACTCCTATTTATTTTGCGAACGCTCTGTCGATTATCTACAAACTGGTGTGCAAAATCCTCTTTGAAGTCTCTAGAAAAGGTGGGTTTCTCGATCGGCTATTTCAAGATATTGATCTAGTAAACGGGGCAGTGTCTTATACCTCCATAAGCCGCACCTAATAACTTCCCCCCCCCCCCCAAAAAAAATGAAAAGTGTAAAAAAAATAGATGAAGGAAAAAAAAACAGTTGTTCTTATTTCCTATTTTTTTAATTGGTTGTTCAGCGTGTAAAGACAGACAGTGGGACGTCTTCCTGATCCATGTTAGTATGTATAAAGAATTCTGACAGAACCGACGTGATTCAAAACAACGCCACGCCATGGCGAGTTCATGGAGGCAGTTGAGTTTAAAGAAGGGACACATTTGCGCTGATGTTGATACGATAGTAAAAACAGTCCTTCTGCAGTGTCTTGAGGGGCTCTTTGGCTGCTAAAACTTTTCTGATAAATGTTCATATTCTTCCCAACGTTTGTATCCAGGTTAAAATGTTTTTCTGTTTAAAATCAGTTGAGTTATAGTTGTCAGCAGGCATATGTTCAATTTGACATTAACACTGTTACAGTGAGGTATAAAATAACAGAGGAAATACACCTTTAATTAAACCCATGTTCAATTTTACTTGAAGAAAAGTTAGGTATAAAAAAAATAGACAGCCAGAAAATACATAAAACTCTCAATAAAACGAAATAAAATAATCACCTGAATATGTCTCACTATAACTGTAGCTTAATTGCAATAAATTCCATACATTTCATCATAAATATATTTCTTAGTTGAATCCTTCATGTGGGGTTGCTTCTTGAAAATATAAGTGAGGTTGCATCCTTTGACATACAAGCAACGTTGTCCAATATGTTTGTTGTTTTAAACTAATTTATGTTTTCAATGTTTTTTTTCAGGTTGCCCAAGACTAAACACTCCATATGCAAGAAAAAAAGAATATTCACTTACCAGACATATTGGCCTGAAAAGGAGGAAAACTCTGGAAGATCTACAGTGAAATACCCCAATGCCAGATATTTGCTCTATTAAATGGGCAAGAACGAATTATTCACAAAAGTCTCAAAAAGTCTCAACTAAGTAACCTCAAAACACTCTCAGGACACACAATTTAATAGTAATATAGCTAGGGATATTTTAGTTTGAGGTTTTCTCCCATCATCCCTACTATTTAAAACCCCAAGAACTCAATGATTTGACAATGATTTGATTGCGCTGTACTTTCAATTTGAATATTCAATGGCTTCGAAAAAAGACTTATTTCTTAGTGATATTCGCTATTACAGTGCATAAAACAACATCTATTTTATTATAATGTTATTTTATTTCACATTTTGACATCAACCTAATATATATTTTTTTACTTTTATCATCCTTTTGATGTTGGAGGTTGGAATCTCTCTTAGAAGCACTATTTCATCTTTGCAATGACACTGAAGGCACAAATTAAGTTAAATATGCCATGACACATTTAAATATCAGTATTGTGAAAAAATATAATAGCGTCGTAGTTTAGATTTATGCTGTATTTTAAGATTTATTTGAGTGGTGGGCGTGGCATATGATAGCAGCCATGTTAGTCATCAGGACAATTGGGACTTCTCCTGAAATAAAGGTAGGCCTACTTGTACAGTGGAGGCAAAGGTTGTACAAAGAGATAAAGGTGGATATGAAATACACTATATAGTATATTAATATATAGGGTATATATATATATATATATATTGAAAATATACTTATTGAAAATCATCCATGTTTCTCTCACGCCAAACTCATTGAGACTCGAAAAACACCAGTGTTCATTTGTTTTACATGTTAGGGCTGTTAGTTTTAATGCATTTGGTTAATTAATATTCTTCCACTGGTCATTGCATATCTAATGTTACAAAAGAGATCGTCATAAATATGTATAGGATGCAGCTGATGGCGCAGTGATGCAGAGTTACCAATCTAAACAGCATTCAGAAACCTGGCTTTAGTTCAAGTCTCTGAATAATGTAATTAAAATGAAAATATACAAATGCATTGAGGTTTTTTCCACGAGGGTTTATTCATCTCGTTAAACGATATTCATGTTTGTCACATTGCAGTTATTCGAGCCTATGTGATTCATGTAGCCTCCAGACGTTTTGTCATGCAGGTTTTTTTTTTTATTTAAAAACGTGTTTGTCTTGTTTTAGGAAGTTGGAAAGACAGTTAATGTGTTAAGTATCTAATTTACACACATCTTAAATGGTTTAGCGCGCATGCGCAGGACAGTTACTTGAAAATTACTTGAAGAATTCAGTCTTTAAGCATATTTTTTGTACTCATCCAAACAGCATCACGGCGGAACAGCGGACCGACGTTTAACCCCTTTGTGGCGTTGTTCTGCTGAAATTAATCTTTTGAAAACAGACCTCGTGATATAAGAGAATTTTCTCACCAATGTCAGGCTAATTTCACTTAAATGCGCATACCTCAAAATGTTAATAGCTCTTGAACAATCTGCACCGTAAGAAATACATCACAACCGGGTTGAGGTGGTCGCTTATTGTGAGATGATTGTCGCCGCCTAGTGCTTCAACTGCGTCTCGCACAGTCTACACCACAAAGACGTTGCGTGTGACTGTATTTCATCTAACTATGATGCGTATGGCAAATGCAAGTCTTTATTATTATTATTATTATTATTATTATTATTATTATTATTATTATTGTTATTATTCACTTGTGTTGGTCAATTAAATATAGGGGAGCCAGGCAGTGTTGTAATGGGGGTGATTAGTAACAGTATCATCAATTAGAAATTAGCTACAGGGAAAATTATGTCCATCCTATAAAATATCATTCTTTTTTGATGAGAGAAATGTTAATGTCATTTTAATTTATATTAAATGTCAGAACGTGCATCAACTGAATCAGCTGGTTTTACTGTTTTATTTTATATAGGCTATATGTAACATCCACATAAGTTTTCACCTACATGTATAACGCAGGCTTACATTTGTCAAAATTGTAAGTGAAAAAATTTTATTTTAATGAATTTGGTCACCATAGTATATCAATGAACAGATTTTAAAATGTCTGTTCTAGTGTTACCACCCGCCTCACACACTGAGAAGAAAAGGTTCTACACAGAACCGTAAAGGGTTCTATATACTGTGCAAATCTTCAAATCTTCTATATAGAACCCCAATAAAAAAAAAAAAAAAATGGTAACATTTAGTTTATTAACATGAACTAATAATGAACAATAAGTTTACAACATTTATTAATCGTAGTAAATGCTAATTTTAACATATAGGGTACAACAGGGCTAAAGGTACACCTTAAGGAAAAATTGCATTAAGATTCAAGAAATACATACATTTTTTATTGAATATTGATGGAGCAACACAATTTGTGTAAAAAGAAATAACAAACAGAAGATTCTTTTGAATACAATTCTATAAAAAAAAAAAAAAAAAGAAAAGAAAATGGTGAAGGGGCTTTTTACTCCACACCTGGGCCCCTTGGAGATTTATAGTTATATCGTGTAGATTCTGGGGCAGTTATAGGGCACAATTTGTCAGCATAAGCAGATACTTTTTGAGACAGGAATAAGATAATGCTTATTCAAAATAACCACTTTAGAAAAGGGTGCACCATTAGATGTACATTTCAATCACATTTGACATTTCACCACATTTCAAGTATTCCAGAAACTAATTCATCTCCATTGTGATTGGATCAGTTAACGTGAGCCCAGTAGTTTATACTTGTTTCATAGGGGCCTTTAGCCCTGCAACAGGGTGGCTTTTCCCCCCAAATGCTATCCTTTCACTTCCTGGACAGTTATTGAAAATGTATGGATATAATCACGTTTAATGAAATTGAAAATGTTAAATCACTATTTTTGTCTCAAAATAAATAAATATATGTATATGTATTAGATCAAATTACCTTAAAATCAAACATTACAAATTACACACAATGATCTCATGACACAGGAAAATCTCATGACGCAGTTCATAGTGACATACAGGTGTTGAGGAAAGTACTATAGTACTTTTTTATGCTATTTAGTGCTTTAGGAGAAAATAAAATCAAAGGAACCTTTTGCCACAGGGAGCCTTTACCCCCATTGTGCCCTACTAATATTTTTAAAACCAAACGTTGTATTAGTTAACATTAGTTAATGCAGTTTGAACTAATCTAAATGAACAATTAGCAATTGTATTTTTATTAACTAATATTAACAGATTAATAAAATGCTGTAAAAAAAATACATGTTATCCATTGTCAGTTCATGGTACCTAATGCATTAACTAATGTTAAAGGAATATTCCGGGTTCAGAACAAGTTAAGCTCAATCGATGGCATTTGTGGCATAATGTTGATTATCATAAAAATCACTTGAGGATTTTTTAAAGAAAAGCAAATATGAAGGTTACAGGAAGGCCCTTACAATGGAAGAGAATGGGAAATGAGAAGCTTAGAATTTGATAAAATCTCTTACATTAACATTAATAAAACTTGTGTAATATTTGAGATGTAATGTTGTTTAAATCATCATTTTTACAGTCGCTTTAGGATTTTAGGTTTTGGTGATATTCGTCTTGCCAACAAAGATGTAAAATTGGCACTTATTTTACACCGAAAAGGTTAGTAAGTGAGTTTATTTATTTAAATAGGCCCCCATTCACTTTCACACAGATTTCCTTTTTTAAAGAAAAGGAGGGACGAGCCGATTTTAATTTTTGTGGTAATCAACAGGCTATTATGTTACAACTGCTGTTGATTGAGCTTCACTTGCATTAATCCCAGAAGATTTCTTTAATAAATGGAACCTTTTTGCAAAGCTTTTTTTCTAAGAGGTCTATAATGGTGTTCATTTTAACAACAGCACTCTTTGCACTTGCCACAAATTTACACCGTTGCACATTTCTAAATGAGTTTAATTTGTTGCAGAAAAATATGGGAATTTGCACCTGCACATATAAAACAAATACATGTGGCCTGAGAATTCCATTGTGTTGTAAAGTTACAAAAGTAATTTGTTTGGAATTATAATTTTATTGACCTTTTAGACAGGTTTAATATATGCTTTTAAATTGAAATATAAAAAATAAAACAATACAAATAAGACTAGCATAGACATTACACATCAACTATAAATATTGTAACACTTAATTTTTGCAAACAATATACATTTTCTAGGGTGGGAACATCTGTGTTCTCCTGTACTGTGAGATATGAATAACATAAACAAATTGAGAAAAAGGAGTGCAGATCATCTTGCTTTTGAGACTGTTCAAATTTTTTTTGTGGATCTACTCACCCTGAACTGGTAGAGTGCAGTGATTCCATTTCTTTGATCGTAGTCAAACAATATACATTTACTGTAAATAGACTCACAGTCACTTATGTGTCATACAAATAAAAAAAATCCAATATACAAATGCCTTATACTGATTATCACCATTTTCCTGTTGAGACCATTGAACTTGTGGAAGTTTAAAAAATGAAGACAGAGTTATAATAAATTATACAAACAAAAAACATCAAATAGAGCATACAGTGTCATGATATTTGTTCCCCAGCCTTAGCTTTGTCTTACTTGCGAACTGAAGAGGTGTTGATCTGCTAGGCCAGTAAGCCTTTATTCCCTCATAGTTCAATATCAGAATGACCTCCTGACCTCATACTGTGACCAAGTACTAGCAGTGTCCTCCCTCCCCCACGCCAGGCTATTGCTCAAGGCTGGGGCGGCAGTCTCAGTGTCCTCTGAGGGCAGCACTGTCATTTTGCTAGCAGACTCAGTCACAAATGAAGGGGATGTAAAGCTGCCGGAGGTGGACTGGAATGGGGACTGATAATTTACTTCATCCAGTGAATGGAGAGAGTATGACTGTGAAGACGTCATACTAGAACCTCGCGAAGATGAGCGGTACTGGGTCGGGCTGGCGTTCTCAGGGTTGGCCAGAGAACTGGGTGTAGACAGGGGCATGGGAGCAAAACCATCTCCACACAAACTCTCCACCACCTCTGTGCCCGTGTGCTCCCAAGAATCCCTCTGCAATACACCAAATTAAGAATGCTTTACATTTGAGACTAACATGCCAGTGTATTTGAACAATCTTCAGTGATAAAACTTGGAAATCTCCCTGAAATGAACTAAAACTAAGGTATTTTCAAATTTGATAATTACAGGGAGAGAAAAGGCATACATTGCATAAATAATTCAAAAATATTCCAGTATCCTACAGTACTTGTGAAGCAAAATGACATTAGATATTATCAGATATATCTAAGACAATTTTGTGCAGTTTTAGCTTATAACAAGAAAAATGACATTTGCCCGTGCGATAAGAAAAATAAACTTTTTCCTCTTTGAATTAAGCTTATTCTTCAAACCCCATTTTTCTGAAAACAAGATTTAAATAATTTAGCTTTTCAAGTAAATGTATATTTTAAGTATTTTACGGATGTTTAGATATTTTATTGGAAAATAAGACAAAAAAATTAGAATTAAGAAAATGTAATAATCATAATTATTATTATTGTTGTTGTCGTTATTAAAAGACTGAGTTAGAAAAATATTTTTTACAGTGGTCCTCAACCTTATTTGATTCAAAGGCCCCTATTGTCCAAGACAATATTTGAAGGCCCTCTCTAGGAAACTAGGAGCATTAAACATTAAAATTATGATTCAAATTAACAAAATAATTAATTAATTAATCATTAAATTTTTTTATTAAAAATTATAATAATTATCATTTTCCTAATTCTTATCATTTTAAGGCAAGGTTTTCATTGACATTTTTAAAAAACTGCACAACAAGGACTAAAACAATTAAGACATTACAGACAATGCAACATAAATCTCTGTATAGCTGCTCTGAAACTATGTTTATTTTGAAAAACACTATCCAAATAAAAATGACTTGAATTTACTTATTAAAGTTTTAGGAACCTATAAAGAAGTTTATACATTTATTATTTTTATATAATTTATTTTTTTTTAATTTAAGTCATCTCACAGCCCCTTGCAGGTTTACTGAGACTCCTTGTGGGCCCTGGCCCCCAGATGAGAATCACTGTATTAGTGGTTAAAATTAAAACTAGGTGCATAAGAATGACACATCTGTATGATGTGGGTCCTTGAGAGTTCTTAAAAACTGAGGGGGCCATAAGAAACTGGTGGCTTTTTGTGTCAACACAGACAAGCAGTTTTGACTATAGGCAAATATTTTACAAGAAAATATGTTGTATTTCATTATGTGTATTTCATAGTACTTCTGTGCTCTCCTTCCTTTTATAAAAATGTCATCTACATTGTTAACACTGCTTACACTTCTAAAAACTAGTTTAGAACTAATTCAGAATAGAACAGATTTTGGTTTAGATTTTCTCACATAAAGAGAAAGTTTATGAAAGACAATTAAATGGACAAAAACATCATTTATGGACATCATTTAAGCTTCTCAGACAAACACTGTCCTATACTATAGCCACATCCATGTACTAAATCTTACCAGCAAATAATGTGACGGGTCACTGGAGTAAGTAGGAAGCAATGACGTCAACGCAGAGGGTGAGAATATTGTGCTTCCTCCATTGGAAAAAGGTGTGCTACGGTAGTCTCCAAAAGACTCTGGGTAGTAGCTGTCTATGAGAGAGGAATAGCCAGACATGCATCCAGTGTCAGATGAGAAAGACTTCCCTGACAGTGAAGAGGGGTACACATCACCAGGAAATGCTTTGCTTGAGGGGCAAAACTCAGTGTCCGAAAGGAAAGGTCTTCTCATACCGTAGTAACTAGGAAGCATGTGAGAACCTGAACAGACGTAGAGATAAATACAATTATAATTTTTTAGAAGATGAGTAGTTGGTATAACTTGTCCATAGACAGTTTTTTAAGCAACATCAAGATTTTATCTTAAACCATTTTTAAACACCTTTTGCCTTCACAAGTTCATATTTAATGGCCCTGCGTGTGTCAAATTTTTAGAAGTACAAATATTTGATTTACTTTCCAAAAAATGAGGTCATAGTAGACAAACAATGCCAGAGTGCATTTCTGAATGTGTCTCTGTTTAATATATTTGCAAAGTGATTGTGCCTCACCTGTCATTTGTACAAATGGACTCTGAGGAGTAGATACACCCTAGAAAAAAAGCATCAAGTCAAAATGTTTGCCGTGGTTTCTTATACTCCTATGAGCTCTTTAATTGTCCATTAATCTGCAGTTTTCTGTGATCACTTTGAACGAGTTTGACTAATACAATCCAGCCTTAATGGTACATAACAAGCATGCAAAGTATTTGCATATGTCTACTGAACTGCCCTCCAAATCTTAGAGTTATTTCAAAGAATGTCTCCCTGTAATGCAAGCATTTAGGTCAATTACACAACCTGACGAGATGAATTGCATGGGGCGACAAACACAATTGGTAATCTTAAACATGCATGTGTTTGTATATTTAGCAAATGTTCTGTTCTATCCTTTCTCACTTTATCTCATGAGCCTGTATTGCAAGACTAAATATGACTAGCAATGGTTATTCTATTACCAAAATGACAGTGGGACCTTGAGATTTGTAAGATATATTATTGCCATTGAATGGTTGAGAGCTCTTGGTGAGGGAACACGGACAGGCATCAGGCTCTCTTCCGTTTGCATACAAGAGCTGATATCATGGCAGCACTGGCTGGAGGGCAAGCAAATTTTGAGGCTAGTATTTGAATGTCATTTGCTCATCCCAAGACTTCCCTATGTGAACAACCTATGCCTCGGTGCCTATTTGAAGGCATGATATGTAAATCAGGCCGTTGAAGAGCTCACAGGCTTTAGCACTGCACCTGATTCAGCCTCAAGATAAACCAAGGTGGAGGTGGTGGAAGTGCGGGGGTGGTTTTGGAGGGGGTGGAAAAGCTAAGGTATCTTGAGCCAGATAAAGCAATGAAACTGGTCTACTGTAGACAATATATGTGCTCAATATATGGTGCTTTAAACTGTTCATAATGAATTTGGCATGCATTTTTTGCCCTTCGTAATGTATCAAAACGTACATTTCCATATGGTGTTTCTGCATGTGAATTTTTCAAATAAAAAATAAAAAAAAGGTTTATTATTCCATGTTGCAAGTACAATGCCATTTTAGTTAAGAGGCAACATTTGTGTTACTCCCAGTTTAATTGCTTTTGTTATTTTCAACACAGTCACTCGTACTTGTTTTTGAATTTTTGGTGTGTTTTCATGTGAAATTGGCCATTGATCAGGTAATGATGTTCAATGATGTGATTCTACATTGTGCACTGTGCAGTTAAACTTAACCTGTCATTAATGATGACATTTTCGATAGTTTCAAACTTTTGGCATGAAATGCATGCACGTAAAATGTAAAAGAAAACGGTATGCAAAATAATAATATAATTTCAGCTCTCGATGTACAAGATTTGTTATTCTTTCTTTGCCAGTACGCATTTTTTTTAAAGAAATTCACCAAAGTTTACATTAGAGTCATATATTACTGTAGTTCGGCTGCAACCCGTGGCAAGTGACTCTATTGTTTTGGTCCCGTGTTTGGACATGACTTCTGTGGCTGAAGTCTGCAGATGGCTCTTCTACCGTAAATAAAAGGCCATAGATTTAAATGTAAGCTCATTATAAAGCAATTTTTGTTTGCCGTGGCCTCAACATGCTCCGATTCTCTTGAGCAACCCTCCCCCTGCTTAGACATTGTAGCATGTGTTTTGTCTCAGTCATGTACCTGTGGGATCACAATGTTTGACACCTAGAGTACATATGTTTCTTTTTATTATGCTTTGAAAACATAGTTACTTTTCAGCTGTTACATAACTCATCATATAAATGATTCATTATCATCCACGGCTCAAAGAACTGAGAATAGATCACACATTGAAACTGTCACGACACTCTAATATGAGGGTTACACTTCCCTTAGAAAACTGTATAGACTTTTGATATAAGTTACATTTCAAATTTTAAGAAATATAAATAAATAAAAAAACTCTTTAAAGAGGTAGTTCCCCCCAAAATGTAATTTCTATCATCATATACTACCAAACCCATTTGACTTTCTTTCTTATATGGAACACAGTCTCATAAACTTTTCACTTTCATTTAGTACATCTCTTTTTCCATACAATGTAAGTGCCTGGTGAGGCTGTCATTCAGCTTAACGGTTCCTTTTGTGTTTCACAGCAGAAAGAAAGACGTATGTGTTTCGAACAACAGGGTGAGTAAATGATAACAGAATTTTTCATTTTGGGTGAACTGCCCCTTTAAAGACAAACAAAAAACAGATTCTAATAAAAGCTTAAAAAGCCTTATACAGTATAAGAGCATCGTAAAAATTGTGACATCAATGAATTTCAGATTATTTTGACAATCGTTGGTGCCTATGGTGATTTTTAACAGTTTTATGTGAAGGTTAAATAAATTGATATGATTCTTCTTCTCTTTTATTTTACAGTGAAGTGAAGAAAAACCCACATTGAGCCACTTATTCAAACAAAAGTCAATATAGCAAGTGAGCACCATTGACATGGAGATGGGGCTGAAAAGCTTTCTCTCTTGTGCAGCCAGATGTCTGAAAGTCTGATTTATTCTTGTCTAGATTAAAAACAGGAGACCTGTCTGTGGTCTGCAGGAGGAACAATATAGTGGAGCAGGTGTGCGAGTCTTTGCCTTTGCATAGCCATACCACAGCACTAAAAGGCAGATTTACTCCACAACCTCAGGAGTTCATGAACATCGGCACTGTTGCTATTGTTCGCCACTTATGCGAAGGTATTTACTAATGGGATTGTCTTCATCCCACTCGTGTGAGAAAAGAACGAGTTTGCAAGTGCTTCTATCAGTGGCCATAGGTCACTTATCATTAGAATAAAAAAGATAAGCCAAAGAGCAAATAAAGTGGCTGGGCTGAGAATATACCAACTGTATTAAACTGTCTGTTTGCAAATATGAAAGAAGAGCAGAGTGACAGGGTGAATGGAGAGAAAGGAAGCATTGTGAATTGCATGGGCGGGAAAAATTTCAGTTGAGGGTATTTACCAGATAAGATTAAGCGCGGACTTACATTGTAGCATGGCCCGTTCGTCTGCTGTGACCTCTTTTCTGCCAGCAGATCTTTCACTGTGTGCTTGACCCGGACTCCCTGGTAGACTCTTTTCGAACATTCTGGAAAAAGAATATTAAAGGGATTTTTTAGACAAAACAATTGAACATTCTGTCATCATTTATTCACCCTTGTTTCATTTCCAACAACAACAACAAAAAAGAGATGTTAGGCAAAAAGGTAGCCTTAATCACTTTTCCCTTTCATTGTGTGGAAAGAGCATACAATGAAATTGAAAGGCGATTAGGCAGAATGTTCTGCCTAATCTAATCAAAACATTCTGTTTTGGGGGTTTCACAGAAGATAAAGGTCATACAGGCTGGAAACAGCTTGAGGATGAGTAAATGTTATAAAATGAAAAAAAATGTTTTTTTTATAAACTAGCCACATTTTTACACAATGTCCTTTAAAAAACAAAGATAATGACCAGGGACAGAACATTTACCTTACATATGCAAAATTTAAGAGTATAGATGAATAACTCTGAATGTCTGATAGTGTTCAGTTTGTGTACATACGTTAGAATAAGCTCTGATTACTTGATATTAATGGTGTCTAATGCAATCCATTAATTTTTAATTCTTGATATGTGATAGCTTATCAACAGGAAGAATAAATAAGTCAAACAGGGAAACATCACTATCACACAAATCACAAATATGATATATGAATACAAAAACTGTTTATTATATTAAGAGAGAAGAGGGTTTGGGAGCTCAGATTTGTTCAACAGTTGAAGACACATTTAGGTATGTTTATTTTCTGCAGTAATTATGCTTAACTTTTTCAACTCCATAGATGTTTATGAGCAGGGTCAGTATCTCTCATCAGTTTTATGGTATGCATCTATAACTGGCATGGAAATTATCTTTGGTTTTGGTCAATGCAAATTGGTCAGTTTATAAACACTTACTCTGTCCAATTGAAATTTCATGGGGGACCGATGATCAATTTATAGCCTTGCATCTATGTTGAATATACTCTGGTGACTCATAAAGATATCATAATAAATAGAGCAAGTTGGAATGCGAACATTTGAATCAATATTTAATGTTGATATTGGACTGAAGTCAGTGCATGTCTCAAGTTTGTGCTCGAAAATACAATTCCTGGAAGCACAGATACCAGCCAACAGAACTGTATTTGCAATATAAAGATGTCTGTGATAGGAAATTGCATGCAAAAACCATTATGTAAAAGACCCCAGCTTCATGAATGAACTTGAGGAGTTCTGAAGTTCTGACCACTGCTTTTTATAAAGGCCAAATAGCATCTGAAATACAATCTTATAGTGCTTGTTTTCCATATATTTCCATTTCAGTGCTTTAAAACAAACTTAAAGTACAATGAACTGTGTCTATCATCAATATGCCTTGTAATTAAATAATCTGACCCATCAACACTATAGTTAAATATTAAATAATGTAGTTCACCCACTCAAACAGGATTATGCTTAAATAACAAATCCAACAGCATGACAAAAACTGAGCTCAAGCTACTGTGTTTTCATCACAAACAATATTCATTAACGTAGCATTATTCTTAATGTAAAAGTGTACCTTACCAGTTTCCATGATGCGGATACCTCAGATGTAAGGGACAGGGAAGGTACAGTCAGCAATCTATCCGTGAAACAACCGTATTTGCTTCCAAACTCCAGTTGAATTTGATCATCATATCATAGACACGAAATCCAACTCTGCTTTAGTGAACTATACTGCACATGCTGATCAGAAGTCAGCTTTTGAAATGACCCTCACACATTTGTTTGCATGCAAATAATTGGCAGGACGTTTTTTAAGCATTTGCATCAACCTTATAGATTAGTGAGGAGAGAGCACGAATGACACGCCAACATCATTGGGAAATACATGATTAACCTTGGCTGGTCATTTGTTGTTTTTATAATAGAAGTCAAGTATTCTGCCTGGCATGTTTCTCACATGTTGTAACCAGTATACATTGCTTAGCATTATATGATCATGCAGTGGTGCTGCATTTAACTTTCATTTGCACTATGTTCTCCTTTATTTCATTACTTACATCATATAAGTTGTTCAAATGACAAAGGAGGATGTTTTATTGCTATAAATGTTTTCAAGTCCCTCAGTAGACCTTCAAACTTTCTGGCAAAGCCTCATTTCTAAAGACAGGCAATTTACATGCCCTGCATGGATTATTTAGTTTCATGTTAGTGATTATACTGACTTTTCAACTTCGGTTGTTTGAACTGTGTGCCTGACAAACTGGGCCATTTCTGTGTGTGGGTGAAATAGGCAGTCGCCTAAGGTGCCACCAGTTGGGAGGTTGGCAATGAGGAGGCCACCACCACAAAAACAACGCCCCTGGCCCTCGTCGGCCCAAAATGATCAGAAACTACCCTGTTGACACAAAAAAAAATATCTGTGTTTTATTCTCTCTCATATGAGTGGCTTATCTGTGACTCTTTACTCCCAAAGACATTCTTCCCCCTTTAGCTACTGACTTTCAATTTGTAACATAGGCACAGCCTATTCCAGTTATATTCTTTTATTTCTCTTGTACTCACATCACATCATGTTATATGTGTCACTTACTAGAAATCTCAAATGGTAATGCAAGTGGACAGTAAATGTATCCTATTTGTGCCCTATATATGTTTAGGTACTGTGCACTGTGTATATTTACTGCATTATTTTGATTGTGTCAGGTCAGTGAGAACCCATCAATCAATGACCTCAAACATTTGTGACATAATAATTGAATACACAATTGGATGCTTATAACTTGCTTATAACTTATAACTGGAAAAAAGTTGGAGAGCAGATACAACAAAGAATTCAGTGCTGACATTGTTTTTATTAAAGGAATAATTTGACAAAAATAAGCATCCTTTCATAATTTACAACCCTCATGTAGTTCCAATCGTATGCCTTCAGAAGACTTGGAAAATTATGCATAATGACCACTTTTATGATTATTTTGGTTCCATATTTAAGCTTTAAAGTGAGGCACTATCAACTGCCATCATATTGAAAAGACCAGTGTTGGGTGTAATCTGATTACAATGTAATTAGCTACTGTAACTACTGTACTTTTATGTAAAAAAAAAAGTAGTGTACTGCATTACATTTTACATTCTTGTAATCAAATTACAGTTAATAACCAACATTTACAGTAAGTTAATTACAGTAACTTATGTTTCACATATCTCAAAAATAATGTCTATGTAGAATACATTTAAAACGTGAATTATGTAATGTATGTTTGTTTGCACTATTGTGAGTCAACGAGTCATTGTAAGGGAGAAACGTTTGATGCTTAATGTATGACTTGGATGTGACAATGAAATAGATATTAATTTGAATCCGTTGCAATGAAAAGAAAAATCTGTGAAAAGTGTTTTAGAAAGTAATTCAAAAGTTAATATAGTAATGTGATTACTTTTCAATTAAATAATCAGTAAAGTGATCTGATTATAATTTTAGAAGAGTAATTAGTCATGTATAGGGGATTTCTTTTTTAAAACTTACCCAACACTGGAAAAGACCCACCGGGATATTCATTTAAATTATCCTTATGTGTTCTGCATAAAAAATGTAAGTCTCTGAAAATTGTTTATAGAATTAAGTTAATGTTCATTATGTTCTGCATATTTCTTCTTGCAGGAAATTGGTCTTTGTCTTAATTATTAATGAGGCACAGTCTGGTTTTGTAGGTGAAATGCAAAACATAAGGCTGTTTTTGACACAATGTAGTTGAATTGGTAATACAGAAAAAAGCTAATTAGACCATTCCAAACAGTGAAACACCTGCCAATAAATCCACAAGTTATTTGGGGAAATAAGGACAGATTCTGACATCAGCACCCACCAGAAATTTTAATCTTAAAGGGATAGTTCACCCCAAAATAAAAATGCTCTGATCATGTACCACCATGTTGTTCAAAACTGGGGCTCCACAATAAAAACATTACTACGGAGGCACTTGCTCCTAAAATGAAACATTTAGGAGCCAAATGCCTGTTTTTTATTACCAAACTTATAGAATTGCTCAATTTAGAAGGTTATTCAGAAGCAAGATAAAAAAACAAAGAAAAAGAAAGTTAATAACTGATTAATTGGCCGATTTGTTTTTTTATATCAATATGTAGCAAATTAGTCTGTGTTATAAAACAGCGTCTGTGGTATAATATTGATTACTAAAAAATTTATTTTGACTTGTCCCTCTTTTTGTTTTAAAAAAGCAAAAATCGATTTTGCAGTGAGGCACTTCATTGGAAGTGATTGGGGCCAGTTTGTGGAGGGTTTAAAGGCAGAAATGTGAAGCTTCTAATTTTATAAAAGCACTTAAATTCATTCTTCTGTTAAAACTTGTTCAGCATTTGAGCTGTACAGTTGTTAAATGGTCATTTTTACAATACGGTTTATGGTTTGTTGACATTACATCAGCATGGTAACAAAGATGTAAAACTGGATATAACTTTACACAGAATAGGTTTGTAAGTGAAAATCATGATAATACATGCATATTGTTTAAGTCTTGTGGCTATACTTTTGAAATAGTGAGTATTTTAACATTCAGAAATTGGTCCCCATTCACTTCCATTGTGAGTGCCTCACTGTAAACCAGATTTTTGCTTTTTTAAAGAAAAGAAGGGAGGAGTAAAAACATTTTTTTGTAGTACTAAATATCATACCACAAATGCTATCGATTCAGCTTAACTTGTATTAAACCCAGAATATTCCTTTAAATGTTTTTAGTCTTTCCTTACTCTGACAGGGCGGTCCAGACACAGATGCAACAAAAGATGTAGTTAATAATAAAAAGATGTAACCAGATGTAGTTAATTTTGCAACCAAAATCCCAATAAAAATCAGAAGAAGGAGAAGAAAAAAAATAAGTTTGGTGCATGCTTTAATTATTCACAAGCCTGAAATATATAGGGCACTCTTATTCTGAAATGTCTGCACTCCCAGGTGCCCTCACAAACAGGTAAAGGAAACATTGCCGGCAAATTGGTAGGCTACTCTTAAAATCATTTACAATTTATTACAACATAAATACTACAAAGTAAATATTTTCCTATAAAAAATTCATCAACAGTAGATCATCAACAATTGCATATCATAAATGTCTGATATTAGGTAGCCTGTTATTTAAGTCGTAATATCCATTATGCGCTACATTAAAGGTGCAGTATGTAAGATTCAGAATCCCTTGTTATTAATGACACATGTGGCCGTTAAGTGAACTGCAGCCAAAACAATGACGTACAAGGAGACTGAATGTGATTCACCGGCATCATGCTGACAGATGAGGTAGCATAAATAAAATGACACGGTTATGATTGTTTTACTACAAACTTTGAGACTAAATTAAAACTACTTATCAGCTACTTACATACTACTGAACTATACCAGACAGTTCACTGTTGCACTGCACTGTTATGTTGCATTATTGTATGTTTTGAATATCATATGTAGTACTACGATCAAGAAACCAGCGTATTTGCTTAAATTTATCCTGTATACCTGATATTTAGTATAACAAGAAGATTGTTGAAATTATTTGATCATCAATTCGTCAGCGTTAGCAGGCAAGATCAAGTTAGCAAAAATTACACAGATCAATGCTTATGGCACTATATTTCACATGCTTTACTGTTATGTAAGCTGACCTGTCCAATAAGAAGAACACCAAATCGGGGTCGGTTTTGATCCCCAAAACCAAACAAAGGTCCCTCCAGGAATCAAATGCCCTGCCGATGTTCACTCTTGTTTTCGCTCGACCACAATCACGTTCCTGCTAAACCAGACAGGATTCAATAGATAAATGTTTTTTTTTTGTTTTAGTTTTTTTGGCTGACTCTGAATTTGTGTAGGAGTCGGTGTTGTGCTGGGAGCCGGACATTTGCTGGACTCCATCTCTATGATAATGTTACCTAGTGTTGCAGGTTGTTGTCGCTGTTGGTTAATGGAAGAGAAGCTATTACTGAGGCAAGGCTCTCGGGAGGGCGCATAAATGTCACATCCTTTGGATTTTCCTGGCAAAAGCGACCCGCTCCCTTCTTATGAAAATCTGTCTACAGGCTTTAATAGGCAACCTAGGAAGTCCGGGAAGGGCTCATTTTTGAAGTTGCGTTACAAGTTGTTCACACATTGGCAAAAAAAAAAAAAAAATCAAAAAATGAAAGTTGTTACATATTGCACCTTTATTTAATAAACTTTTTGCAAAATATTGGAATGTTTTAGGACACAATTCATTAAATAATTTCTAGAAAGCTCAGTTATAAATATATGTCTTCATACTAATCAGACATCACAGCTTCAGATGCGTTTGTTGTTGCGTGCAACGAGCTGATCTCAACAGGAAGGGTGAGGAAAAGCAGTGTAAGACACAATGGCGCACACTCTAAAGATATTTAATATTTCTCAAAATGATATCTGATTAAATTGCATGTGAACGAATACAGTGTTCCCGACCGTCGCCAATTGCCACTAGATTTCAAATTATTGTCGCAATCAATTATGTCTGGACCATTTTAGTCGGAGTCTGGAGACATGTAAATCCGTATGACTTTCTTCTGTGGAACACAAAAGCAGATGTAAGTCAGAATGACAGCCACTTTATAATTTCATTTGATTGAAAAGTAACCAAAATACTGCCCAACATCACTTGGGGAAAAAATAAGAAGAAAAGGAATATAGTTTTTGAACAACATTAGGGTGAGTATATAATGACAGATTTATTTATTTATTTTCGGTGAACTATACTTTTAATAAACATGGATAATTTAAGCCCTGATACTGATTTATTGATAAACATGACAGAAATAAGCTTGTGATAGTTGAGAGTGTTTCTTACCTTTTTCTGTAGAGCACTTTCTCAGTCTGCCTTCTATGATTACACGAATCACATCATCTATGCTGCATACTGCACAAATCAGCCAACCAAATGCTGTTTGAGTTGTATTTAAAGAACAAAAAACGTGATTCCTGGTGAAGAACATAAGAGATCTACAACATCATTCTAGATTAAGGAATATGTAAATTAGACTTGAAATTGAATAGAACTATCAATCCTCGGTTCAAAGAGATACAGTTACCATTCCTCAGGTGAAGTCTTAGACTGCAGCTTTAAATTAAGAAAAATTACCTTTAAAAAGATTAAATCGTGTATCTATATTTGCGACAATACATTAATGTTGTATGATAAAAGTTATTTGATTTAAACCATGATCAATATTGACCTCTGGTGGAGAATGATAGAAATTACAGTGGCTCACACTTAATCCTTTAAAGACAAGCGCCGTAAGGGCCGTCGCCAGAACCTATGGAAGAGGGGGGGGGGGGGGGCATTTCGTTTCGTTTTCATAGGGGGCACACTTTATGATCTGAGAAAGACACTGACCAGAACAATAACAGCCTGTATTTATTAGAATTAAAATAGACCAAGTTCTACATTAAAACAGAACACCAAAACACAAGATAGTCCAGCCTACAACTATTGAGATTAAATTAATTAACTTCAACAAAAGCCATTTGCATTATGCCTACACTTCGTAAACATGATGTAATGACTCGGGTCCATCATAAGGGGAAGAAGGACACAGGAGATGTGTAGTCCAACTCGGGTATGATTTCATTTTATTTTCACTTCACTCACGCTTTTCAGTGAACTCAAAACACTCAGCAGGTATTGATGCTTTTCAGCAACTACATCACTCGGAGGGACACTGTGCTACAGTAAACGTGTTAGTGCCAGTCCAATGCAGGGTATTTCTCAACAGAATAATTCGACAGGGAGAAAAAGGGACCACTGTCTGCCACCCACCTGCTGCTCTGCCGACGCCTTGTCATTGCGTCTCGCTCATTCACCCCTCCTACCACCTCATAAATGGCTCCAGACTCTCCACTCCTGTTGATGTTGTTGGTTGAAGTATTTTTCAAAGTTGAATCTTTAAACCACCATCCATGGTACTTTTCTTGATAAATGTTGTTGCACATCACAACCAAAAATGTAATTTTGTGATCGCATGCAATGCGCACGCGCAGCTGTGCTAACGAATCATATATGACATAAACCTACGGTAATGTATGCTTACTGTATGTCTTATTTATATGATTTATATACATAATGCTAGACTCTATTTTCACATTGTAATATATATATATATATATATATATATATATATATATATATATATATATATATATATATATATTGAAAGGTCAGCTGCTTGAGACTTGCCATTGGCTGTTGTATTTGAATAATTAATGAGGTAGGTCTATACAAGATTTGGGCGCTGTTTTTATGATGTTTTTAATAGTCATGTATGGATATAATTATGTTCAGTTTTGTGTAACATATGCATTCATGTGTTAAATATGAATTTTCTGTTAAAAGAGAATGTGTTTTTTTTTTTTTTTTTTTTAAGTTACCATTGCCGAGATTAGTGTTCCTGTGTTGTAAATTCTGTTGAAGCGCGATTCAGGGAAGGTGGCTTGAATGTTTGAATGCTTAAAAATATATTTTTTATCCTATCAGCAAACTGTGCTTGTTTTAACGTATGTGTGGGGATTCAAAATGTGTCATTTAGGGGTTGGCATTGCACCCCTCCTCTGCCAGCGACGGGTCAGGGCCATAGACTGTAAAAAAAGATGGACGACGCCCCTTCGCTCTTTTCCATCGGAGAGAACTGAAGCCGCCAGTGTCCCGATATGGCGCTGACATCTTGGAACTTGAGTCTGCGCACTTGCGTTTTCGGGACCAGTCATGCGCAGTAGTGAGCAGGAAGTAAAGCCGCGAAAACAAGGCCCCGCCCTCACTCTCGCGGAATCAATCGCAAGCACACGCCCCTGCCAGATCGGTTAGCACATTCTACTGCAGAACAACCCATTATGTCGGTGTGAAATAATTAATTATAGAAATTTAGATATGTAATTTAAAGCTCCAATCTCCTCAATCCTCCGAATATCCCGAAAAAAAGTCCGTTGGTGCTTCAGTGACTACTTCGCTCAGAGAACCTGTCAATCACAGCTGTCAATCATGACGTAACAGCACCGTTTTTATAGCATCAAATAACCAACTAAAAACAAACTTATTTTAAAAACAAACACTTGAAATTACATCAGCGTGATAAAAACTACAGTAAATGACAGAAACTGTCTTTGGAAAAAAGATATGTGAAGTGTAATTTAATTGTTTAGTTGGTCTCACGTCCCGTTGAATAACATGGGGAGGCGGGGTTTATGACCTATACTAGGACCGGCCTCTGGGGGGCGATCGAGACGTTTTGGCTTCACTTTTGAGGGCTTGTGCGGCACGCTTGGTCAGGGCCAATGCAATTGAGAAAGTGTATGCATTCTTAAATTAAGAGATATCTTGTGCTTTTCTATTCATAGTTGGACCACAATTTAATTCATGAAATCTATTTCAAAAGTCCATAATATAGACTATTGTGCGGTCTGTATTAGACATCTTAGTTGAATCTAATCTAATCTATTGTGCCTATTAGCCTATACTTTCATCAAAATTATCTCCTTATTCATTTCTATTTGTTTTGATTTTATGGTGAACCTATAAGCTAACAATTAATTACTTAATTTCACCACTGAATTTTAAAAATATATATATTTTGAAAACCTGTAACTATAGTGTTCAGAGCATGATGCTAGCAGTGCCATGTTCATGGGTTCGATTGTCAGGGAACAGGGAAACTGACACAATATGTACCTTATATGTACTGTAAATTGCTTTGGATAAAAGCACACGTCAAATGCATGAATGTTCATGTAAAACCTTCTCCAACAGCAGCAATGCTTATAACAAAAGCACAGAGACAGTCTGATTGCACACACATTCTGAACCATTAATCATAGTGGCCAACAGCACGAGATTACAACAGTTTTCATGGGCTTCACAAACAGTATGTGGTAAAGGTATGCGGTAAGGTATGTGGTAAATTGAACAGACTTACAAAGATGGAACGGAATGTGACAACATAAGAAATTAAGTTAGTCTTCTCCCTCTGAGGTATGACAGTGCTGTTATTAATGATTCTTATGAATAATGGTTCGCTCTCATGCATTGCTATTTTCTTGGTCTAGGGAACCTCCTGTACTCTTTCTGTTCAAGGGGAAGCAAAGTCTCCTGGAGAAGTACTTGACTTTATCCCCTAAGATGGATGACAGTGTTATGTAAGCGGTAGGTGTGTAAACATCTTGAGTTTACAGCCGAAATGTCTCTTATCACACCAGTATCTCAGAGAATAAGTTACTATTTGACACATTCTGGACTAGTTTTCCATCTTGAAAGCCAAATCTTAAACTGGAGGAGAGGAGTTCAGAAAACTGATCACTGATCAACCCATTTAAGGCACAAAGGGCCATAAAAGGGCATCTTACAGAAAGACATGCACAAACGCTGAACAGACAGATCTATAATAATAGACATGCTCCCTTAACTGCCTTATTTAACTGACACATTATCCAGGAAATGTGGAAATAACAGATGCTTGTTGAACTGTGTGGTCTTGTACTGTTTGTTTGATCTCTGTAGATTGCAGGGAAATGATCTTGGAACATTTGTTTGCTCGGTTCCCCTAAGAAGTGGCTTGTCTTATCACACAGTAACATTCCCTTGGCTCACTCATAGGAATTTTCCAATACTCTGTGTAAAGTGTCCTTACAGTAACACAGCCTTAAGGGTCTTCAGGGTGCAGGGGCGTAGATTCCATTATTTATACCATGATCACTGGAAAACTGCTTCACGAAAATTAACAGAAATTCCTGACACGTATCTAAATAATTTTATGCACTGCTGCCACACAATTGGCTGATTAGATAATCACATGGATGATTGTTGGTGTCAGACAGGCTGGTTTGAGTATTTCTGTAACTGCTGATCTCCTGGGATTTTCACACACAACAATCACTAGATTTTACTCAGAATGGTGCCAAAAACACAAAACATCCAGTGAGTGTCAGTTCTGTGGACGGAAATGCTTTGTTGATGAGAGAGGTCAACAGAGAATGTCCAAACTGGTTAGAACAGACAAAGTCTACCATAATTCAGATAACCGCTCTGTACAATTGTAGTGAGAAGAATAGCATCTCAGACACATGTGAGCTTCAGTGTACGGGTAAACTGTCAACAGAGGGACGCCAAAACGAGTTGTAAAGCAGGTTGTTTTTAGTTGTAAATGATGTCATACACTGAAAAGGAATGCATATTTTATGAACGCTACACCCAAACCCCAACCATAAACCTAACTGTCAGTAGAGTTAAAAATGTAATTTTTGGAGGGAAAATGGAACCTCCGAATTGAATTAATAAATGATTATATGAACAAAATTAGTTCCCGGTTTCAACATGGGATGAGAACTCGGTTCTCCCACGATCAGTAGTGCAACAGGAAAAGATAAACACATTTGGACTGATGCAAAAATATCTAATGGGAGATGCCACTTATCAGTAACTCAGCAGAATGGTGTCGATGTGTTGGTACTGGAACATTTAGTAGCAATATAGCAACTTCCCATGTGATCATATTGGTTTTAATAGGCCAATCAGGCCACAATTATTGGCCAATATAATAATCTAAAAATTGCCAAATATCAGCCAATTAAATGACCTAGCTTATATATTGGTCTAACACTAATACTACAAATATATGGTCTCTAAATTAAAGAAGTTTGTGTTGTAGTGTGTCTTAATAGCACAAATTCTTTGTTTAGTTTTCAGTATAATTCAAGGTTTCAAATTAAAAACGCACATATGTGCAGAGCACGTGTCGCCAACTTGTGCCATGGACTGTATTTGGAAAAAACAACCGTTTAAATGTGTATTTTACTCTCCATAAACAGCCTTTATATCATCAAATGGTTTTTGGTCAAGCTTGAAAAAATCTGCTTTAACTAGTGGCCCTGTGTTGATCTGGAAATACTGCCTTTCCAGATGTTAGTTATTTCCAGCCTTGACTTAAGAAAGCCTAAAGTAACTCAATGTAGGATCTTCTATTTATGCTCTTCCCTTTGATCGGGACTAAACCTTGATTCTTGAACGGTTCATGACCTGACCAATGTTGGAATATAATCCATGACTATTTTTTAGTCTTAGTTTGTGATACTACCACAATATTCTGAGAAGTTGTTTTTTTTTTTTTTTTTTAATGAAAGGAATGTATATAGTTTCCTGTGGCATGCTGCATTCTTTTTTAGGGAACAAAATGTTTAATTGCATACAGTTACAAACTATAGCTTTGCTTTTAATAGTTCTTTCCCGTCCTTGATTAGAATGCGTTTTTAACACCTCAAGTGAAATCTCAGACTTTGTGAAACTATCTTTGTTATGGAAACAGCACTCAGATTTGAACTTATTCCCTTATTAGATGCACTGTAGTGACCAGATCATTAATATGTGTACCAAAACAAAGCAAAACACCAAAAATCTTTGCAGAATGTTCTGAAGTCAAGTGATTTTTATTTTTATAGCGCTTTTTCACAACACACATTGTTTCAAAGCAGCTTTACAGGAAATTATGCATTCACAAAAACAAAAAAAATAATTATACAGTTATATCTATAATCTTAGAGGCATCATTGTGAAGTTTGATTTAAATATGATTGTAATTGTGTATAAAATTAAACAATTAAATAATAATTGTATTTAGAACCCCAGTGAGCAAGCCGAAGGCAACTGTGGCAAGAACACAAAACTCCATAAGATGTTGGTTAATGGAGAAAAATAACCTTGGGAGAAACCAGACTCACTGTGGGGGCCAGTTCCCCTCTGTCTAACCAGCATGAATATAATGCCAATATTAGTTATTTGTGTGCAGTGCAAGTCATGGTTTTACATTTGTAAACTAATTGTTTCAAAAATAAAAAATTATAGATTTTTTAACTAACTTTGAGATGAATGTCTAATGCCTTTGAAGTCAATCCTGTATTAACTGCAGAAGTTCACACAGATGCAATTGTCTTTTGTTAGTGTGCTGAGCCTGCCGTAGGCAGGGATTGAACCCAGGTCAGCCATGCTCTAGTGTTAGGTGTCTTACCACTGAGCTAACTCGACTGTAGTTTGTCATCATCACTCAGCGACACCTAGCAATGGGGAGCTGAATCTTACAGTCTCTGGTAACCTCAGGATATGAATCCCGACATGGAAACAAATAGAATAATGTTAGCGTTGATGCCATTCAATTTCATGCAGAGTTATAGACCATGATGGATGTTTCTGGTTCTTGCAGACCTAACTAAAGCAGCCTAATTGTGAATTAGGTGTAAAGTTATGTGTATGTCTGGCTAAATAGATAGAAGTCTTTAGTCTAGACTTAAACTGAGTGAGTGTGTCTGCATCCCCAACAGCGCTAGGGAGACTATTCCATAGTTTAGGAGCCAAATATGAAAAGGATCTTCCTCCTATTGTGGATTTTGATGTTCTTGGAAGTATTAACAGGGCAGAATTTTGTAATCATAATAAACATGATGGAATATACTGTGTCAGAAGGTGACTTAAGTACTGTAGAGCTAGACCATTCAAAGCTTTGTACGTAGTTAATGGAATTTAAAAACAAATACAAAATTTAACAGTTAGTCAATGTAACGATTATAAAATTGGGCTTATTTGATATATCGACATATTACTTGGTTCTAGTCAGCACTCTGGCTGCTGCATTTTGAACCAATAGAAGTTTATTTATTGATCTTGCTGGACATCCTCCCAGTAATGCATTAAAATAATCTACAGTGGCATGCAAAAGTTTGGGCACCCCTGGCCAAAATTTCTGTTCCTGTGAATATTTAAGTGAGTAGAAGGTGAATTGATCTCCAAAAGGCATAAAGTTACAGATTAAACATTCTTTTCAACATTTTAAGCAAGATAAGTGTATTATTTTTGTTTTGCACAATTTTAGAGTGAAAAAAAGGAAAGGAGCGCCATACAAAATGTTATGCACCCCAAGAGATTTGAGCTCTCAGATAACTTTTACCAAGGTCTCAGAACTTAGTTAGCTTGTTAGGGCTATGGCTTGTTCACAATCATGTTTGGAAAGGCCAGGTGATGCAAATTTCAAATATGACCTTCACGGAAGAGTCATGAGAAGAAAATCTTTCCTGCATCCTCGCCACAAAATTCAGCTTCAAGCCTGATGCATTTTGGAAGTCCTGTGAACTGATGAAGTTAAAATCTAACTTTTTGACTAAGGTATTCTTGGAGAAAAAAGGGTGCAGAATTTCATGAAAAGAACACCAATCATCACCGAACACCGGTGGATCGATCATGCTTTGGGCTTGTGTTGCAGCTAGCGGTATGGGGAACATTTCACTGGTAGAAGGAAGAATGGATTAAATTATATACCAGCAAATTCTGGAAGTAAACATCACACCATCTGTAAAAAAGCTGAAGATGAAAAGACGATTGCTTCTACTATAGTATAACAATCCTAAACATAAAAAAATCTGTGGATAGACCTCAAAAGAGCAGTGCGTGCAAGATGGCCCAAGTATCACAGAACTAGAAGCCTTTTGTTAGGAAGAATGGGCGAAAATCCCCCAAACAAGAATTGAAAGACTCTTAGCTGGCCATGAAAATGTTTACAAGCTGTGATACTTGCCAAAGGGGGTGTTAATAAATACTGACCTTGCAGGGTGCCCAAACTTTTGTTCGGACCCTTTTCCTTTTTTTTTTTTTTATACTGTAAAAGATAATTAAAAAAAAGTAAAATTGCTTAAAATATTAAAGAAATTAGTCATCTTTAACTTTATGCCTTTTGAAAATAAGGCCATCTTTTGCCTGCTTAGCTATTCACAGCAACAGAAATTTTGATCAGGGGTGTCCAAACGTTTGCATTCCACTGTAGTCTTGAGGTCATGAACGCATTAATTTGTTTTCCGGCATCAGCAACAGAGAGCATGTGCAGTAATTTAGCAATATTTCTCAGGTGGATGAATGCTGTTCTACAAACATTGGTAATTTGATTTTCAAAGGATAGATTGGTATCAAATATAACACCTAAGTTCTATCAAGAAGACTCGCAGACTTGAGTGAAATTGAAGATGACATTTATTTGATGAATATAAAACATGAAGGTAATGTCTCTCTTTGGCGTAGGCCCCGTCTGGCGGCCCGAAGTTGTAGTACTCGGAACCGTCATATCTTGCCGGAGATAGGAGGTAGGGGCGAGGAGCCTACCCCCATAGAGCTTTTGCTCTGTTTTTTGAGCATCCCAACCAGCATGACTCAGTGACATTGACTCAACCAATGGTTTGAGTGTGGGTTGGGACTGTTTGATTGTCCGACATATGACATTCCGGAGGAGTGTTCACAAAACGTGTTTGAAATCAACAATCATTATTTTTTGCAATTCTGTTTGGTGATGGTGTTTCACAGAAATTAAACACTTAAAGGTGCACTCAGTAAAAAAAGTGTGTGCTGTGCTGACACTTAGTAGCGAAGATGCAGCATTGCATAAAAACAAACATTCTAGATTATGAATGTCATTGTAAAAATGTGCTATTAACATTCAGACATGATGAATTTATTCAGCTGGTGAATGCGTTCAATTTAGCACATAATATTCGGCTGGCCTTGATCACACAGGAAGTCGGAATGTTGCTTCCAAATGTTTCAGTACCCTGACATCAGCCCCATAATGTCGAGTGACTGACAAGCGCCATCTCCTATCAGACATCTTTGCGTTGGTTCATGTGTGTTTACCTTCGCCTGTGGCACGACCGGAAGCATGTTGCATCAAAGTGTGTAAGTAAAGGTTATTGAAACCAGTAGGTAATCATTGATGAGTGCCATTCAGAGGTTTAATTTTTCATATTTTCTCCACTGATAGTTGGGTTTAGGGTTGGAGTTTGGGGGTAGAATCAATAAAATATACATTCCTCTTAAGTGTATTAAATCCAACAACTTGCTTTTGGCGCCCCTCTGCAGGCATTTTCTTCGGAAACTGGAGCTCACACGTGAATTAATGAATGTTACATTTATATAGCGCTTTTCTGATGCTACACTCAAAGCGCTCCACACAGTGAACAGGGAACACTTTCAACCACCACCAGTGTGCAGCATCCACCTGGATGATGCGACAGCAGCCGTAGTGCACCAGTACGCTCACTACACACCAGCTAAGCTCACTACACACCAGTACGCTCACTACACACCAGTACGCTCACTACACACCAGCTAAGCTCACTACACACCAGCTAGTAGATACAGCAACAGTACACAAGGTGAGCACCCCCTGCTGGCCACACTAACACCTCTTTCATGTGCCCTTACTTTCAAAAACACTTCCCACTTCGGACACTGAGGGCAGTGCTAACTCTTTCATTAAGCACAGACAAGTTTCAAGTTTAGCTCAAGAATTCACTTTGATGTGGTGGCGCTCATAAATGTCTGCCCAGAACAATATGTGAATAAAGGAGCTTTTTTTTATTTCCATGTGTGTGCGGAGGCTTCATCATTTTAAGCATTTTTCAAAAATATTATTCTACTATTTCTTTCTATTTAAAAGCTTAGCAAAAAATAAAAAAATAAAAAAAAAAAAAATTTAGTTAAACAACTTGGCCATTTTCATCTATTAAATTAAAGATGCACACAGCAACTTTTTTCTTGTGTCATCTTGGACTTACAATGGTGTGGGTGCAGCATCATTTAAAATCAGCAGTTTTCAGTTACTGATGCATTATTGAAATTCACTATTTTCAATTAGCCATGATTAATTTAATCAAAGAGTGTAAGATGACAATAACAAGATAATCAAGTGATTCTAAAGTGGCAGCCCCCATGAGGGCGCCCCTTCCCCATGTAGAATAAAACAGCTTTTATAAGGTTGCTATTATGAAAAGTCCTCATCATGTGAGTGGTCATGATTTTATACATATGTTTCAAAATTACAATTAATTTCTGTAGGAGTAAATCTTTTTCAATGGGGAAATAATTAATGAGTGAACCTTTAATTAATCGGTAACACTTTACAATACGGTTCCATTTGTAAACATTATTTAACAACATTAGTTAACATGATCTAACAATGAACAATCATTTTACAGAATTTGTTAATCTTTAAGTTAATGTTAATTTCAATATATCAATAGTTGTATTTGTAACATTAGTTAATGCACTATGAATTAACATGAACTAACAATGAACAAATGTATTTTTATTAACTAACGTTAACAAAGATTATTAAATGCTGTGAAAAACAAATATTGTTCATTGTTTGTTCATGATACTTAATGCATTAACTATCATTAATGAATGAAACCTTTTTCGAAAGTGTTACCATTTAATATTTATTCTATACCCATCACCAGTGAAATACATCTTCATAAATAATCACACGCCATTTGCATTTCTTCACAATGTTCACATACTGCCTTTTTTTGTTATGATCTAAACACCAGAAGTCTGTTTTATTAAGGCATGCACTAAACTTGGAAACACGATGGATGTCGAGGCATGTGGTGATCATGTGGTGATCCAGGCCTGTTATTTCAATGAATTATATTCAATTATAAGTCTTCTGGAGGTGATGTGCCACATATGTGCTGCACGTGTTGGCCAAAAATAAAGGCTCCTGGAAAATGTCACAGGTGTCACAAGGGTTTTACTTGTATTGTGTCAGGTTAGATTTTCCATGGCTTTTCATTATTGCAGTGGAAGAAATCTGCTTGAAAGTATGGATAACACATTGGCACTGCAGTTGCTGTCACTGCATCATTTAATCATTGCAGTTTTGTTAGTAAATGTGAAAACAGTATATTTACGATCACGTTTTGCAGCTGGTCAAATTCAATTTTGGGGGAATATATGAGATTTTAATACTGATTGAAATTTTGATTAAAAAAAATAAATAAAAAAATCAGACGGTAAGATCAAAAATTCCTTTGACTGAATTTCCTGTAAATCTTGCATAATGGAAACAATTTGTCCTTATGTAAAACTGTATACTGATTCGGATGTCAGTGTTAGTTTTTTGTGTGTGCCAGCCATGTGTCAAATGATTCAAATTTTTATAAATTAGGGTACAATGGAGCTAAAGGCCCCCAGGGTAAAAGGTACATTTGATTTGATTTTCAACCAGAAACACTAAATAGCAACAAAAACTACCACAGCACTTTCCTAACACCTGTTTGTCATGACTATATACAGCTAAATATTCCTGATCAATGATCATTGCATATATGTCTAGATTTACATTTTTATGTAATTTGATCTAATATTTAATAACGTTTAAATTGTTGCAAATGTATGTAGCCATTGAAAATCCCTATAATTATCACATTTATTTTCACACACAATTCATATTTGTTATTTTCATTTTTGTTCAAGGTGATTCAATCAAAAGATTTAATAACTGCACAATAAGTGAAAGGATAGTTTTGGGAGTAATCATTGTTCTTTTTGGTGTAACCTAAAGCAGTTAGGTTGATGTAGACGTAATATTTGTAACTTGAATCAAACCAGTTAATTCAGATGTTACCTGCATTACCTGAAGCACAGTTTTATGTTAAAGTTATTTTCTGTGTAGCAGACTGTTTCTCGAGTGAACAAGACTCTGTACAATGTGATGTTTAGTGACATTTGAGAAACTCTTTATATTTTGCAGAGTTAGTTGTCAGAGGTTTGCATGCAGTTGGAAATGTGGAGGACCCAAAGAACTAAAATTAAATTACTGTAATCCATTTCACCATTATTCAGTTTAGAGTCTTGTAATATTTGCACTTGCACTACAGATTAAGACCATCCTTCTTTTTTCTATGATTTTTATAATCTGTGCTTTTAAATATCCTTATACCCTTTTGTGCAACTCATGTACATATTCTAAAATAATCCCAGAATTTGTGAAACCTTAATTGCAAAATTGGTAACACACTAAGGTTCCATTTGTTAACATTAGTTAAAGGTGCACTCAGTAACTTTTTGCTTGTGTCATCTTGGACTTACAGTGCCACCTAGTGTTGTGGATGCAGCATCATTCAAAATCAATAGATTTCAGTTTCAGTTGCAAATTCACTATTCACAATCAGCCATGATTAATTTTATCCAAGAGTGAAAGTGTCCAATAACAAGAAGGTTACTGAGATGACGTTAGTAGTATGCAGCTGGTCATGTGATTCTAAAATGGCAGCCCCCATGAGGGTGCCTCTGCCCCATGTAGAATAAAACAACCTCATTTGAGTGGTCATCATTTCATATATTTCAAAATTACAATTTATTACTTTAGAAGTAAAACTTTTTTAATGAGGAAAAAATACAGAGTGCACCTTTAATGCATTAGGTATCAAGAACAAACAATTAACAATATATTTTTTACAGCATTTATTCATCTTTGTTATTGTTATTTAATAAAAATACAATTGTTATTTGTTAGTTAATGATAGTTCATAGTGCATTAACAAATGTTAACTAACACAACATTTGATTTGAGATATGCATAAGTATATGTTGAAATGAACATTAACCAAGTGTAACAGTTCAAGGACAGGCAAGGAGGATGTGGGAACCGGCTGAGCAGTCAACATAAAGTTTAATCAGAGACTTAAAACAAACATAAATAGACACTCATGCAATGCGGCCATGTGCCTCCCACTAAACTTAAGCTGATTCAGGGCCGGCCGTGTGTCCTCATGGCCTGGCCCCACCCTCCTCCTCATCACACCAAGATTAACAAATGTTGTAATATTATTGTTCATTGACAATTCATGTTAACTAATGTGGTTAATGAATATTAACAAATTGAACCTGGAGGCCTGGATAACTCAACAAGTATTGATACTGACTACCACCCCTGGAGTTGCAAATTTGAATCTAGGGCGTGTTGAGTGACTCCAGCCAGGTCTCCAAAGCAATCAAATTGGCCGGTTGCTAGGGAGGATAGAGTCACATGGGTAACCTCCTTGTGGTTGCTATAATGTGGTTCACGCTCTCAGTGGGGCGTGTGGTGAGTTGCGCGTGGATGCCGTGGAGAAAAGCATGAAGCCTCCACACTCGCTATGTCTCCGTGGTAACGTGCTCAACAAGCCATGTGATAAAATGGGCAGATTGACTGTCTCAGACGGAGGCAACTGAGATTCATCCTCCACCACCCGGATTGAAGTGAGTCGCTATGCCACCACGAGGACTTAGAGTGCATTGGGACTTGGGCATTCCAAATTGGGGAAAAAAGGAACCTTATTGTATAGTGTTATGCAAAAATGACTGCGACAATATGCACAATCAGCAACGCTTTTATCATGTTTACAAAATATTACAAAGGTTGTGAAATTACAAATGAAATTTTGTTGGAGAAAATAAGCCGTTAAAATCATTCTCTTGCAAGTCACAAGTAGTGAACCAGTGCTAATGTTAAAGCATACCAAATTGAAGAGTACACGATAATGTGCTGCCAAATACAATGGTTTTCAAATAGCACTGCTAAAACAGAGGGATCCTGCTGTTTTAATGTGCCTTCATTTTACTAGGGTATTGTTCGCATGTCACTAAAAAAAGCAAACAAGCATATTATATTTGACAGTCTGGTGAAATTATGATTATAAATTATACCTGCATTCAACCAGGTTAGAAGTTATTGCTCACGTCTGATTAAACAAAAAATAATAAATATCAAAGAAAGTTTCTTAGCAAACAAATGATCATGCTAGATATTTTCTCCGAACCCAACTTAGCTAGAAAGGTTCTCCTAACTTTGGTTTGAAAAGTGTGCTTGTGCTGACTTTCTTTAAAATAAATAACACTTTCTTTAATATTTTGTTATCTCACATAATAACAATCATGCATGTGCCTTAAGTGTCCAAATACTGCACCTTTTGATGCCACTGTACTTTCCGTGTTGCATAATGATAAACACGGGCCTATAATATGTTTAAAATATTCCCATTTCTTGTAAAAAATTAATGAATAAATTAAGAGTAGAGGCAAGCCAGGTCCTGGGTGGCTCAGCGAGTATTGTTGCTGACTACCACCCCTGGAGTTACAAGTTCAAATCCAGGGCATGCTGAGGGACTCCGGCCAGGTCTCCCAAGCAATCAAATTAGCCCGGTTGCTAGGAAGGGTAGAGTCACATGGGGTAACCTCCTCGTGGTCATGATTAGTGGTTCTTGCTCTCAATGGGGCACGTGGTGGTAAACTAGAGCACAAGTTGTGCGTGGATTGTGAAAAGTAGCATGAGTCTCCACATGCGGAGTCTCCGCGGTGTCATGCACAACGAGTCATGCATGGATTGACAGTCTCAGAAGCAGAGGCAATTGAAACTTGTCCTCCGCCACCCGGATATAGGTGAGTAACCGCGCCACCACGAGGACCTTCTAAGTAGTGGGAATTGGGCATTACAAATTGTTAGAAAAGGGGAACAAAATTTAAAGGAAAATACAATTTAAAAAAAGAGTAGAAGCAAGCCTAAAATTACCATGTGATATTATTTGCTTCAACTCAAACAAAATCTGTAACAACTCAAGGGCGAATAAATGTCGGAACAAGAGCATAGAATTCAAATCTGATCAAAGGCTGACCTCAGGTTACCTTGTCAAATTTTGACAGGGCATTCTAGCCTCCAATAAATTAATAATCAATGTGTAGTACCTATGCAATTCACTGTAAATGTTAGCTCAAGCACAATGTGTGACCATTTTTCATCCAAAAAATCAGCAGCATTTCCCCATAAACTGACATTTAAAAGCATGCTGTCTGGCTTGTAAAGACGGCCAGTCACATGCGCACATGTGATGATACATGTGTTTTACTTCAAATAAGGAGTTTTAAAAGATTATCTCTCATTAAAGAGAATTTAATAAATTAACAACTTTTTAAACACAGGCATGAAAGCTGGAGCTCTGATTATAAACCATTTTTATTGTGCAGTCATAAAAGAGAGAGTTTAGCCAAAATCATCATCAGGACTTGCCAGAAGTCTGTACAAATGTGACCATTTAAAAGGATTTCTGCAGAGCTAAGCCTTATTTTTGGGAAGTTTTTAGGTAAATCTTACTTACTGGGAGATAAAAAAAAAAAAAAAAAAAAAGTTTTAAAGACTGTTCGGAGCAGTAAACAATTAGATAAACAATTATTACTGTGGGTGTAGGTACAAATGAATTAGTGATAATTGCTGGTAAAACCAACAACTCGTCTTGAAATGGGACAGATTTGAGTAAATGTGCTATATGATTTCTTCAAGACATTAGAGTATGATTCTACAATTTGTTTTTACAATTCTTTGAATCAAGTGGCGATCCCTGCATTTTTAGTCAAGGCCTTCAATGTGCTGTAAAGAAAACTATTTCACAATGAGTAGGACATACTATGCCAACAGACATAATACAATGAATTGCCTGATGTCACAGCCAACTTACAGTATTACTTATAGACTATTAAAATTTCAGCAACACTCACAAAGTTAAGACATGAAAGCCTCCAACAAAAGCAACATGATAAAATGGGAAGTCAACATGTAGCAACTGAATGTTATGGCACCCATACATCCACCACATTTAGAGTTACTGACAAGCACCATCTCTCATCAGACATTTTTGCATTAAATTCAAATGTTTTGTTTTTCTGTGGTGCTACTGATTGTGTGTTGCACAAGCAGCCTCTAAAACACAGGTTATAGTCCCATGGAAACCAGGAAGTTATTGTGTTCATGCAATCAATGATGAGCGTTATTTGGAGGTTACATTTTAACTCCTCTGACAATTAGGTTTAGGGTTTGGGTTATCACATATGTCCTGTATCACATAATTAACAACTAAACACAACCTGCTTTTGGTGCCACCTTGTGAGCATTTCAACCGGGAAGTGAAGCTCACATGTGCCCATAAGTTCAACAACACTTTCAGCTTTGACCACTGGGGGCAGTACATCAAATTTGGTATTCAGCTGAAGAACTTTCAACCTACTGTGCCCGATGTACTTCCCCTAATGTGTGATTGCCAAACAAGGCAGTTTAGAAGGGTGATGTCTATATCAGTGTTTCTCAACCCCTAGTGGTCCATGGTGTAACTGCAGGGGGTCTATAGAATAATGTAAAATTGTTTGAAAATATCTTTGGTGTGTGTGTGTGTGTGTGAGAGAGAGAGAGAGAGATAGAGAGAGAGAGAGAGAGAGAGAGAGAGAGAGAGAGAGAGAGAGAGAGAAACCACTGACAGTGGTTTTATGCAGCAAGCATTAGGACCCAGAAACTGCCCCCGGACTTCCCTTCAGCCACTCAGATGTCAAGACAGCATATATTAATGGTATCACAGTGCATTGGGGCTTGTTTTAATTGGGATAATTTGCTTTAAGTAATGGTTAAATATGAAAAATAACAGATTTCTTTTTTTTTTCATGTTTCATGGGATACAACTATGCTGTATACAAATAAACAGCTTTTAGTTTGTGAGTAAAACAGTATGCCTGTTGTATTCTATTCATTCATTAACGTTAGTGACTGTCTATATATCTGTGGATATTGCTGATATTTGCAACCCTCTTTGCTATGCATAAATTATCCGGTTCACGGAATGTTTTTACAAAAATGAAACATAATTTTGAGGGCACTGGTTTGAGGCTTTGAGGCTGGTTGGAGATAAGATGGGGTCCAGGACTCAAAAAAAGTAGAGAACCACTGGTCTAGAGAATAATCCGCAATCTGCTGGTCTATTTTTTTTTTTCTCCTTCAAATCTCACACTGTCCCTTTAAGACACACGAATAGTCTTGCAAAGCCTTAAAGCTGTTGGTCAATGAGAAAGCCACACTTTAAAATAACAACAGCTTGAAAATGCATTAAATTAATTGAGCTGTTAAAGTTATTGCCACAGGGTTTGCAAAAGAAAAACCCAAACTATTTTTTCTGCTAAAAGACTAATCTGACTGTGGAGACAGTGGTTAACTTTTTACTAAGGCCAGTGTTAGTTAGCCTGCATGACCTTATTCCTTGCAGTAATTATGCAGGAATAGATGTTATGGGGAAGTAATATAGCATTTCAAGGTTTGCAGTACATCAGCCCACAAGAAGGATGCTGCAAAAGTGAGCTGGTGTCATTTACATGGATCTGCTTGAAAAAAAATAATTTTAATTAAAATTGATCATATAATTTCTATGGTGAATGCTGAGTATTAATATTCTACTTCCTGCATTATTTTGTTGTGTAAATGTTTTAACTCATGTGGATAGCTGCTTTGATTTAACAGATTTTTCCATAACCCTTTTCCTAGGTTTTAAATGAGACATTCGACGCTCTAGTTTACCTTTCATCAGCATCTGTGTGACTGCTATCATTGGCTGTGCTGAACCTATGGTATGCTTTTTACACTGCCTCTTTCATGTATTGAAGCTATGATTCAATATTTCCACAATTAACAACATCACACTTTAATTTTTACAGGCTAAACAGTTAAAACACAGAATAAAACAGTCCTGTATTTTTTATGTGCACTTCTGAATGGTTTTATGTAGATGTGCACTCTAGATGATGATGTCTGTTTGATTATATAGAACAGCAGATGAATCCTAATGAAACACTAGTTATTTATTGGCTCACAAGTCAACAGACTTGTGTTAGCTTAGTTCCTGAAAAGTTTAAATGGTGCATACATTCATCTGAGCTATACTAAGTCAGTGCCTTTTATATAGTTGTTGTTATTTTATTAATTGTTTCACTGTTTTTTTATTCTTATTACTTGATTATTTTCATAAAAAATATTGTTACTATTTGTATATATAATTCTGATTTTGTTTACACTAGTTCCTATGCTAGTTCATTTTAAATGGCGCTGTGGTGTGATAAATTATTATTTACTTAATTTTTTGAAGTACAAAAATTCTATGTAGTTTCCCAATTAATGAGGTCACAAAAGCTGAACTAATAATCTTTTAAAAGAAGAAGACAAAATCCATAATTATCCCCCCAAAAATAAAAAATAAAAGCCAATGAAAATGGCCAGATTCATTAATTTGAGCATGTTTGACATTGCAGACCATGCATCAGCTATTGCATTACTTGTACGTACTGTGAGACCTAGTCAAGAAACAAACACATTAAATAAAGGTGTTTGTATTGAGGTTGGGATGGGGGTAGCTTTGGTGGTTAAGGTACACTCAAAGGTAGCAATCTCAGTTCTATATGGGTTGATGTGGGAATAGGATAGTTTCTGAAATCACAATCCCAAATCCCATTGTGCCCTTAAGAAAGGAACATAATCAGTGCAACTCATTTTGGATAAAAAGTAACCAGTAAATCACAACAGCATTTTAGAGCAACTTGTGTGTTGTGACTTCTGTAATTAAACAGAAACATTTTATTTAGATTTCTGTATTTCTATTCCTGGGTGGAGTTGTGGTTGAAAGCTCTTGAGGTCAGATTTGCACAACATATCAATCTGCAGCCTGTTCCCATTCAACAGTTTGTGAGAACATGTTGTCTGGGGAAGTAAGCAAGCAATTATCAGCTCACATAGACACTGATTTGTTTAAACTATCATATTGGTTGAAAAATGCAAGTTCAGCAAACTCCACTACTATCCAGTGGAGTAGCCTACATCAAACAGAACAAGTATATTGAACCCTTAGAGCTTAAATTTAGTTTTAAATGTGCAGTTCTGTTAAATTTATCAGCAGGAAGGAAGAGCTAGACGGAAGATATAGAGCAAAGTTATTGAACAATTGTAGCAAATGCATCTCATTTTGGAGCCAAAGTCATGCAAAGACTTTTAAACGAAAGAGAGCAGCTGCCTCTCAGACATGTGCTTTCTCTGAGGAATATGGTTTTCCATCAAGTAAATATTCTCTCAGAGGGGCCCTCTTGAAGGAAAGAGTAGGCTACCTCTCAAAAAAATTTGAGGAAAATACTCTGTGGCTATGTTGGACCAATAAAATCCAATCTGATTAAAGCAGTGCTGAAACGTAAGCTTGGAGTTGTTGTTACTGTTTGAGTGCCATGCCAAAATATCTCACTCGCAACTTCCAGCCGCACGGTAGGGCCACAGTGCTAGTGTTTGTAGATTCATGACCAATAAGAGGTTTGTTTGGGAGTGAGGTTTTTCAGAGGTACTTTTAGTGGTCATAAATCATAATATCCATTTAAATAATACAGTTAAGGTCTAAATAGCCTGTATAATGCTGAAGAGCAAACAAAGGTGTGGCTATGATTTTCAAAAATATAATCTTTACACCGATCTCTGCCAATCTATCTGATATCTCATGCTGGATGAAGGAACACCAACTCCAGCTCAAACTTGCAAGTACAAAAATCTATTTCATCCAAATCAGCCCATCAATCAAACACATCATCATGCATCTAAGCTTAAATCAACACTGACAACACTGCAAGCCAGCCAGGTTAGCCTTAAAATTAGTTATTCAGCTGAACTTCCATCAACTGTCCATTGTCATGCATTATAATAACAGAAAAAACAGAACCTTCATGTTTGATTACAGTATGCTGCCTGCCCAGCTCCTGATACAGGCCCTTGGGAAGTGTTGTTGGACGTATGGGCATGTGGAGTAAAAATGTAACGTTAATGGGAATATACAACCTCGGAATTGTGATTGTCTGTGATTATGTGCAGGATCTGATCCCATGACTCAATGCTGCTTACACAATGTGCCACCAGTCGCATCACAAGGGAAGGTAAACATACTTGTTGGTAGTCGCCCATATCAATTTCAAAGCTGTGATTCATGATATTCTGCCCTATAGCATTGTACATTTCTTGTACTCAGTTGATATTTGGTATAGTATTGTTGTCTCTCGTTGATCAATGTTGATTCTCATTTGGATAAATAAAAAAAAAAGAATAAATCTAAATGTAATGTAAATGTAACTGTTATTCACATTAAAATAAATTTTAATTCATGCACCGCTATACTATTGATTATACTATTCATTAAATAATATTCACCCATCCAAAAAGACTTTTATGAAAAGACTTTTATTTTTAAAGATATTTATGAATTTGTATTTTCAGACATTTCATTGACTTATAAAATGAAAAGAAAGCAGCATCTCAAAACTTTGTTTAGCTTGTTTCTATTTTAGACAACAAAAACTTTACAAAAATAAATAGATTTACAATGATGTTATATAGTAACTATGCACTGTCCTTCACTGAAGGGATAATACATTTAGCTGAATTTGTAATATGACTAATATGTGAAATGTACACAACTGGAATGATCAATACCATATTATTATTCATATACAATAATTGTAACAGTTGCTGGAGCATTTTTTAAGCATTATCTGTGACGATCGATCAACCTGGTTTCATGCTGTACTGGTTTTGCTCAATAACATAATTACATTTACACTGCTTAATCAAAACCTCAGCAGACAAATCAGCTCTAACATTATTAGACAAGCAACATCTATGAAGCAGAGAAAAGAGCAGGAAAACCCTGCAAGGCCTCAGTTGATTGTTTACAGAGAAATTCCTTGATTTCATTTTTAGAGCGTTCCACAACTATTTGCTTTGTGCATATTTGAAGTAAACAGTGTTTATAAAGAACAGCCATAGTAACTAGTACATTGCGTAAAACCCTCTTAATGGGCACAAACATTTTAGTTGTGAATTTAAACATTCCTGAAGTATAAGGGCCTTATATAAAACACCTACAGGAATTTAACTTATCAATGTTCTGTAAATTAGCAGACTCAACCACTGTTTACCTCTTACACAGATTTCAATGTGTATTAAAAAATAAATGTTTAATCTATTTATATGACAATGCTTTAATTAAATATTCTTGATGTTTGTGTGAAAAATAAGTGCCTGAAAAATGCAAGCCAAGGCGAACAAGTTAGATCGAGGGTTTTCAACCTTTTGAAACATGAGCTCAAGCCCCCCACCATCGACATCTCAACCCAAAGACCCTGTTCTGAGAGCACATCATCCCAATACGTGGGTCAGAGTATGACACAGTCATAAAACATCCTCTACTGTCAATAAGCAAACGTGAGCTGTCCTTGCTTTTGCAGGTATGGAAAATGTGGCTTTGCACTGTGCTTTGGCTGGTCATTGTTAGTTTTTGGTTTGTCAACTTTTTTACAGCAGTCGGATAAATTAAAACCTGCTTATCTTTGAATGTTGGGTCTGTTTTTTAAATGTATAATTAATTTGACAGGTATTACAATTTGTCATTTTCAAGCACCTCGGGTCTCATGGCACACTGTGTATGTTTTTAGCATGATGCACATGAAAACGTGTTTTATCTAACGTACTGTTAATTATACGTTCGTTGTTTTTTCCAGTCTTGCTCTTTTCTTACTTTACTTAGGTGTATGCCTAAAACACTTCAATTGTTTCGTTTTTTATAGTCTGTGTTTTTGAACGAGCCTTCTAAGTGAAAAAATCATTGTTCACTTTCACTGTTTCAGTCATGGACGACTCTGTGTTTTAAACAAATCAAGTTTAACAAGTCAATTCAATGCTTCACTGCTCTTAACACATAAAATTTTAATTTGTCACTATACACTGGTGAAAAAATGTAATTTGCTGTAATGGTGACTGAACTAATCTAGTTTTTTAATTGACTCAAAAGACTCAAAGAGTCAACTCAATGGTTTTCAACCTGTGAATAAGCTAGCTGTCATTGCTGGGCACAATTCATCCCAATGCCAAGTAGCATTGAGTTGTGAATCTAAAAGCAGAACAAGAAGCTATTTAATATGCACCACTGCTGTGTCATGCACTACAAAATTACTGGCACAATCACAAATAACTACATTAAAGAAGCAAGTAGCACCTTGAAATTTTCCTAGTTTCTCATAATTAATTTCTTTGATTTTTCTTGTTTCTTTTTTTTTTATATGAATTATTTTGTTATTTTGAAATTTATGAGTTATAGCTCCTAATAAGATCTAGAAGTTCTGCAATTTTGCTAATCCAGGTTGAAATTAATTCCTTTTGTATTGTTTAGATGGTCATTACATTACATTATTTTTCTGTACATTTAAATGTACAAATCTTCTTCAAATCTAGGAATTTGAAACTAAACAAATCTGTCCTCATCCAACAGAGAGGAATGTTAATGATTTAGCTAATATGAGTTTTGTGAATTGACCGTAAACATAATTATTAAACATAGTAGAAATAAATTATTTGGAATTAAGCTGATAATTTTTGTAAAATAGTCACATTCAGAAAAAAAATTAAAAACATGATTAGTAGGAGACAGGAAACTAGGGAAATGGCAATAAAATATTTCTAGCTGAGGTAGATCTCCATTGGAAAATCTTCAATAGTGGTTATAAATACACACATTTAGGAAACAAGTGATCAATTCATAAATAATTCATGACCAATTTCACTCAGTACAGCTCAACCATTTTTTCCTTTTGAAACTACTGTGAATATTATCCTGCTCCAACCTGAAGCACTGTCAAAATTATCTGAATAATCTGTAAATTCTCCCTGAAAGTCAACACATGATGTTCTTCAACACTCTTGGTAGAAACACTTTTCAGGTAATGGTTCTGGCTTTTTTGCAGGATCGCAATTTTCTGGTTTCACAGCCTTCCCAGAATAATCAATGCAGAAAATACTGCGGTGGCGTTCCCCATGGCCACAAGTTTGTGAGCATGAAGACCAATGTCCTGATTGCCATATGGGACATGGCAGGTCTGCACAGGCCCTGATATCAGAAGGTCTGAGATCTTTATTGCAGTGGTTTGAATAAAAGCCAGCATTATCTTTGCATTCAACGCTTCGTCTGGACCATCCTGATCCACAGGTTTTTGAGCATTCAGACCACTCTCCAGTGACCCAACCTGGCACCCCAAATGGATGAATCAATTTACCATAAACAATTTTGTCTTTGGGTTTGCTGAATGACATGGTTTTGGGGATGTAGAATGTGTATTTGACCTTTGGTGGGAGGGTTTCTCCAGCTGTGGAAAGCAGCTGTATGGTGATTGGTTCTTGGAGATGACGAAAGCTCTGGATTCGCTCTAGTGTGGTGGACGAGCCACTGTACTTAAGCACAGCCCCATGCACTGGAATATACTGCTCCACTGTGGATACTGAAAAGTTGCCATTTAAGATATAGTCGCCATTTTCTCTTCGGACAGCTAAGTAATGCCCATCATGTGGTATACTTCCATGACTCTGCTGTTTGATGTTAATATTGGTGGCTCCACTTGGAATCGTCACAATATCCCTATATCCTTGGCTAAAGAAAGGGAATATCTAAATTATTGTGGGCACAATTCATTTAATTTTGTTACAGTAACACCATACACTTTTATAAGACATTGCACATAAAGTGCAATTTAACATTTTTACATTTGAAATATCCTTACACGACTTTGTTGAATGAGCCAGATATCATCCTGCAGCTCAAGCCATTCCCTCCACACAAGCCACATTTGTCCAACTTTTTACTTGAATCGATCTCCAGGTCACAACCAGCTTTGATACACTGGCCTTGCACACAGAATGATGTGGTATCTGGTCCACATGGGGTTCCATCAATTACCTAGGATTGCACAATGCTCATACTTACAGAAAGGGTAAAAAAACAACAGGCTAGAAAATAAGAATGTGTACTGAACTCTTGCATTAGGGTATGAATTACAATACCATGAAGAATTGTGAATGACAACTGAATTAAAACAATGGAAAAATATAAAACTATTAAGCTAAAAGTTATTGCAAAAAACAGTGTTATTAAAAAAATATATATAAATGGAGTGTCTCGAGACCGACTCGATTGTATCATTTGCAGTTCCTCATGGGGGTGGGTGGTTGCTGCATAGCACTTTTTAGTGGAATTGTTTTTTCTTTTTTTTTCTTTTTGCTGCGACTAAAAATGTATACCATAGGTTAACAACATAGGAGCTCACTGTAGGTCTGTCCTTAAATTTTAGTTTAGTTTACCCAAAAATAAAAATTCTCATCATTTACTAATCCTCATGATCAGGTGTGTATGATTTTCTTTCTTCACAAGAACACATTTGAAGGAAAATAGAAAAAATATCTTAGCTTAGTAGGTCCTTAAAATGCAAGTGGATGAAGATCAGACTTTTGAAGCTTTAACCTATGAATTTCATTGTTTTTTATTTTTTATTTTAATGTACAGTAATTTCAAACAAAATGATTGCAACACTCTCCAAAATTGTTTGCCAGTCGAGTGTTTACCACAGTAAAACATCACAATTTCTTCTAAAAACACTTATTAAGCATTTGGGCATTGAAGACACAAGTTTGTTAAGTTTAGAAAGTGGAATTTTCCCCCATTCATCCATTATGCAGGTCTTCAGCTGCACAATTGTATGGTGTCTTCGTTGCCGGATGGTGTGCTTAATAATGCGCCACACATTCTCAATTGGAGATGGTCAGGACTGCAGGCAGGCCAATCTAGCACCCACACTCTCTGCTTTCACAAACATGCACTTGTAATCTGGGCAGTATGTGGTTTGAAATTGTCCTGCTGGAAAATGCAGGGACGCCCCTGGAAAAGACGGTGCTGGATGGTAGTATATGTTGCTACAAAATTTGTACATACAGTATCTGTCTGCATTCATGGTGTTCTAACAGATGTGCAAATTACCCATGCCATGGGCACTGACACACCCCTGGCTCATACAGACAATGACTTTTGGACTTGACGCTAATAACAGCAACTTTTTCTTCTTTGGCATGACAGCTGTGATTTTCCAAAACATTTTGAAATGTTGACTCATCAGATCCAAAAAACACTGTTCAACTAAGATGAAACCGAGCCCAGAGAAGTCAGCAGCACTTCTGAACAGTGTTGATGTAGGGCTTCTGCTTTGCATAGTAAAGTCTTAACTTGCATCTTAGGGTCAGGGTTTCCAACTTTGGATACCAGGCTGAAGTGAGATTTTGTTGTAATGGCCACGGTCACATTAATGAACAGGCAAATCGTCTTTCAAGCCCAAGGGGCCCCGTGCCCATGGCACCTTAATGTGTCCCTGGACATATAGTGCATGTAATTGATACTAGTAGGCCTTCTATCTTTAATTTCTAACACCAAAACAAGACCTCATCCAACCCTAAATGGTAAATAGTTTATTTATTTATTTTGGCTTACCACACCATTTTACCTACCATTCACAATTTTAAAACACCTATACACTATGGAACAACCAGGGTTTTTCTTGGGCCCAAAAATTGTCTTCAGTGGTGGAGAGGTACCAAGCTCTGCCACAAGCTCAAAGTTGGTTGGTTACATAATTGCAATTAATTAATAATTAACAGAATTACTAAACTGCGTTTCATGTTTACACTGGAAAGTGGAATTTTCAACTTTTTTTATTTCAAAATACTATGGGAAATTAAACGTCAACTTAAGTCAACTTAATTTAAATAAGACCTTATTTTTATAGAGCTAGTTATAATATTCTGATGGATACCTATAGTATGAGTGGGCCACTTTACTTTGCTGGGACTGTTTCCAGTAAAAAAATGTGTCCTTTCAAAAAAAAAAGATTTCCTGTCATCATGCTCTTAATAATTTATTGCAAGTTATATCTTAAAATATCTAAAGGAAAACAGGACCAGTTTGTTAAACAGGAGGAAAACTTTGTCTATAATTTGTCCAGAATTCATAGAGGTCCAGATTCTAAACCCCTTCATTCTACATATTTCCCTTATGAATGTTTAGCCTCTTATAGTTCTTCCACTGTTTAATTGTCATTGGTATCCTAATAATAGGGCCAAAACCACAATGGAGGGCTCCTCGTCAAAGTTGCTAATCTCTCTAAAAAGACTCTAAAAAGGTCTCTGGGGCAAATTTGCTTCGGCGGCCTGAAAATTCAAGTCTCGGGCTGATGGAAAAATCCAAATGGAAGATTTGACGCTATGTTTTATTTATTTTATATGGAATTACATTTTCTTGTAATTTGTCGTGAGATTTACTTGAGAGTGAGAGCGCGAGACAGAGCCTGAAAGCGTGTGTCTCGTGCCAAATGTGTGAGTGTTAGCAACATTGCTGTGGATGCAACGGCGAGTGGTGTTGACTAACAAAGGTTTACTAAAGATATCCCAAGCCCATGTTCATCATATCCATTACAGATGAATGATGATTTTTAAGACAGTGATGTCTGAGGGATCAGAGATCATGCACATACATAAATGGTTTTTGTTTTTCCCTTTATGCAATGAGATTTGACCAGATTGCTTGAATCTTTAAACTATATTGTGCACTGCAGAGGGTGAACTGCCCAGAATCCTTCCAATTTGTCTTTGGGGAACATTGTTCTCAAAATAATGGATTATTTGCTGAAGCATCTGTTGGCAAATTGACAAATCTTGAATGATACTTGCTCTTGGAGGACTAGGCTGTTTTTGGAGGCTCTGTATATACTATGACACAAATGCCTCACCTGTTTAACATTTCCTGTTTCAGATTGCCTTGTTATTTCAACTCATCAATTTGTTATTAGCCTTTAATTGCCCCTGTCCCAACTTTTTTGTAGTGTGTTGCAATCACCTGATTTGAAATGACTGTACATTAAAAAATGAAATTCACAAGGTAAAACATCATATAATCTGTAGTTGTAGAGCTTACTTATAGCAAAGGGTGAATATAATTTACAAATCACTCATTTTTGCTTTTATTAGCATTTTTCATACTGTCCCAACATTTTCGGAATTGGGGTTGTAAAATCCATCGCTTCTGGTCAGCTTCACCAGAGGGTGGAGTTCACGTGGGCTCTTGTGTGATATATTTGCATTGCCATGTTACGGACGTAATCTTGCATTCTCCTCTCAGTTGAGTCTTCCAGGATAAGCACACAGACAAACTTTTAATAGTAAGGAAACAGATACAAATACAGATCTAAACCAAAATCAACGAAGCTTCTGTACAGTGTTCCTCCTACTCCGTTGTAAACAGCACTGCTCTTCCTGGTGTGTCGCACGTGCTTTAGTTCTCAATATCACACGTGCCAACGTGATTAAGTCACATGCACATACTGATACGAAGCAATGATTTAAGAGTTAAAAAGTACTTAAATATTGAACTTTTTTCCCTCCAAAAGTGATCTTGTCGTTTTAGAAGACATTAATTAAACAGCAGGACTTGTATGGATGACATTTAAGCTGACTGTCATTTTTGAGGGAACTAATCCTTTAAAGGTTTCTAAGTAAGCGTTAAAATTTTGGGATTTGTGGGATTTTTTTCTTCCGGATTCAGACTGTTGCACTCTACACATTTAAAAAAGAATCTAGACTTACTTTAGCTTCAAAAACTCTGAATTCACTGCTGCCTCTTGCTCTGCAAAAGAGTTTACACCTGTCCCGCATTGATACTCCAGCATATTTTGGTATCCATTGCTTCATGTTTCCATGAACATCAAAGTGATTGGGATTGTTGTGCTTCTCACATTGTTCCTCTCTAAATGATTTTCCTGCAAAAACAAAGAATTCCTCACTAGACTAATGACTCAATGGCAGTCACATAACAGTGGCAACTGAAACTGAATAAAACAATCAACTGTACCTTGGTTGTTCTCACAGGCCTGTTTGTTGCAGGACTGATACTTCACTCTCTGGCCCAGACAGTAGTTTCCGCCATTCTGAGGTGATGGCTGCGTGCACTCTCTGTAGGAGAACATCACTCCCCCTCCGCATGATCTGGAACACGGTTGCCATGGTCCCCACTCTCCCCAGCCTCCATCCACAGCCAACTGGAGCAGAGTCCAAACCATAACTTACAAAACCAAACTAATATTCTAGTATAAGTCCATTCTAACCACTGTATAAGATGCAAGTCAGCAATGAGATCATGTCCTTTGTGTGCTACCAGGACAAGGACTGTGTTCTATATTAATTCTAGAATTCTAGATTTCTAGTACCTTAAGTGAATTTAACTTAGGTGAAAGGTGTCATTTCTGCACCACTAATGTCACCAAAGTGAATTTTAAATAAGGGATTTTTTCTAGAACAGGTTTCTAGAACATTCGCTCCATCTACCATTGGTCCGGAAAAACAGATATTCCCACCCAAACTCAAGCCGTTGTTTGAGCCAATGTTGCTGGATGCTCAAAGAAAGAGCAGTTTTCTGATATCACCACAGAGCCTCAGCTCTAACACATTTCAAGGAAATCAACCTAGAAATGACTTATGGTTGTCTCTGCATATTAAGCATATTAAGAAATATTTTAACAAAATTACACACATAACCTTTAATAATATTTTGTAACCCCTGTACCGATATAATGAAAAACAGACAAAAAAATCCAAGTTATGTTACACATAGAGTTGTTTGAATGATGAAACTTCAAGTACCTTAGGTTTAATGACTTCTTCAGAGGACATGCATACACCATCCAGACAGGCCATGTTAGGAGCACAGCTTGTGCCATCTGCCCAAGGCAGACTTCCATTCCTAGTTGTACACATGGACTGGCCTTCCTCCTGGCACCAAAGTTGTCTGCACACCTCACTGGCTGAAGTGTTGGGACAATGTGAATACTCCTCTCCAAATATCTGTTGGCACTGGCGGTCCAGGCTGTAAGTTATGCCTGGCAGCTCAGTGGGCAAGGCCACAATCTTCTCAGGGGTGTCCAGTAAGCAGTCTCCTGTTATTATCCAGAGGAAGAGTTAGAGAGTAGTAAATCAAGAAATCAAAGGATTGTGTAACAGTAGGAACATTCGGGTCCTGGAGCTGACATTTAGGGAGACCTGTAGGAATGCACATCTGGAGGAGTAAGTTGCAAGGGGAAACACGAGTGAGCAAAAATGCACGTGGTGAACATAGGCCACTGCCCACTTCAAACGATGCAGCAGTTAAAAATGGAAATGTGCGAGACCAATACTACAGAGACATGGCCCGGTGGAAAGAAAACATTTGTTATATTTATTTTTTATGAGTTGCTATGAAGCGACAGGAATTCTTTCTTTGTGACTCAAAGGAAAGGAACTGAAAAACTATGAAGCAAAAGGTGATGCAGATGTTGTAGTGAATTACTATAAAAAAAGGGGTAATCCATACAATCAGTACCTAAGTTAAATAATTTTTTCAATGTTTTCTTTCTCATATCTCAGCCAAGGTCTATTCATACCATATCTGAGAAGAATTTGTGAGATGAACTGCCAACAAAAATTCTATTCACACCAAGTTTTTTCATCAGCTATATGAAAATCAAATTCACTCCATTAAAATTGGTGCCGCTTAATTATAAGCAATTTATTTTCTAATTTATTAAGTTTCTTCATTTTGATTTAATGTCCTCCACTTCATAAAAATGTGCTGACAATTTCATAATCACAAGACTACTTAAAAACTCACCATTGATTAAGATTGTTTTCTGCAGTTCGTTACCATAATAACTCCTCTCTGCATTTTTTTAGCCACTGTGGCATTCATCAAATTATTCCTTTTGCTCAGATACCAGGGACAAGAGAAGCTCCACATCCATCTTCAACCCCCATTCCTAGTTGTTATTTAGATGTTTAATGTCCAGCACACTCTCACAGCAAAATTGTAAGGATTCGTAAGACTTTTCTAAATTTGGCTAATTCGTATGATATCGTATGACTGTACTCGTATGAATTCGTACAACCTTCCCTACAGCCATTGATGTCGGTGGACATCGTTTTCATCTAATACACAACAATTACTTGCTTCTGTCACACATAACAGCTTCCTGTTATGTTTACACACTCTACTGATCAGTTAGGTTTAGATAAGGGGTTTGGGTAAGGGCATAATATTAATAAGCATGTCCTTGACACCTCATGCACGGAACTCGTGCTTACTTCCGCATTACACATCTGGGCATTTGCACGTGAAGAAATCGTATTAATTCATACAAACTAAACTGTACGAAATCAAGAAGTTGTCATGAAAAATATACCATGAGCCATAACAAGTGAGAGGGGATTAAACCAATAAGGATGAATTCTTTATAAAGAAGAAATGTGTACATACCATGTCCATTGTTGAAAAACTCTGTGACGTATAAAGCACTGCAAGGAGACCAAGGAGAAGTCTTATTGAACTGATTGAATACAGGGGCCATGATATGGTCCTCTCCCAGATGTCCAAAAAGCTGCTCACAGTTCTTTGTGTCATCATGGGGCATACTCAGAACATGGCCTGAAAGAGGAAAACTCTCACTATTGATAGTTCAAGAAAGGAATGTTCAACGTTTACCAGTTCAACTCATCAGAGCATATACACACCTAGTTCGTGGGCGGTTGTGAAAGCAGCCTGAAGACCATTGTCTTCAATAACAGAACAGCTCCTTTTAGTATCACACATGGTCCCAACATCAGCTACACCCAACGTGTCACAGCTCTGATGTCCACAGATGTCCTGAAAGGCAGTTTAGGATTTAAAAAAAAACATTTCTCAAATAAATTCTAATTGCTGTCCCAGAAATGTCAAGCTCTCTGGTTAATAGCAAGACCGAAAAACATATTGCCAGTGTTTCCATCATAAAAGCAAATGAATAGTTTTGGCTGACAGCAGACCTATGAAGTGAGAAAATGTAACTGTGTGGCGTCTCAAATGTATCTCAAAAACATGCCTTGAGTCTTTTCCATCCCCTCGCCCAGTGATCCGAGACTGAGACAAATGTTTCCAAAGCAGAATACAGGACCACAAAACACACATGATTCAAGACACATCTGGCCTTGGCACAGCCAGAGTCAGTCTCACATGTGTGCACCTTTCAGAGGAGCTGCTGTCTGTAGTAAGCCAACTCAAAGCGCTTCTATTTTCAGCCTAGACTACAGTTTCAGAATGCCCTGTCTGCTCTAGACAAACAGGTCAAGCTCAGGCTAAGCCATGGAAAATGGCTGCACATGCAAAACTGCTTTTCCATTTTTAGAGAATTATAACCAATGCAAAATTTACTTGTAGCTATTCTCAATTCAGCTAACCTCCGGACTCTCAAGGTATTCTGTTTCATCATGGAGATTAAAATAGGACCCATAAATGGATATTGCCACACTATTTTGACCCACCAAAACAATGTGACCTTGAAATACATATTTATTGCTTACCTCTCTAGTAAAAAGGATTGCAGTATCATAGTGCTCAGGATGCCTGTGGTTGAGTGGGTTGAAGAGCTGTTGCCAGGCACAGAAGTTGCGCAGCGCAACACCTCCATTGCTGGAGACGGATGGTCCAACCTCTTCATCCTCCACGATCAGCATCTTCACAAGCACTATGCTGATGGAGTTCTTAATGCTGGGGTGTTTGTAAATCTGAGCAGTCACTGACATCAAGGTCAGCATGTAGTGCTTAAGAGAGAAAATCACCAGTAGCTCAGTTTAGCAAGTGTGAAGCAGAATGTTAAGTGTGAATGCATGACTCCATGGCAGGACACCTCAGAAGTGCTGGAAAGAAATGCCTTTCATTCTACATACTATTACATATTACAGTAACAAACCGTTACCATATTTAAAGTAATAGTTCACCCAAAAATGAAAATTCTCATCATTTACTCAATCTCATGCCATCCCAGCTGTGTATGGCTTTCTTTATTCTGCAGAACACAAATAGAGGTTTTTAGAAAAATATCTCAGCTCTGTAGGTCCATACAATGAAAGCTCAAAAAAAAAAAAAAAAAAAAAAAAAAAAAACACACAGTGGCTTAATTCATGTCTTCTGAAGCAATCAAATTAGTTTTGGATGGAACCAGACAAAATATAGCACCTTTCACTGCACTTCTGGCCATTGCAGTCTCTAGGCATGATCATAAATTTGAGTGTTAGATGGTGCTAAGAAGTGTTATCAAGCTTGAAATCATTGATTGACAATGAGACTGCTGATGTCAAGATCTATAGTGAAAAAGGCGTTACATTTTTGTCTGTTCTTACCCAAAACAGATTGGATCACTTCAGTAGATATGGATTTAACCACTGGAGTCATGTGAATTAATTTTATGCTACATGTATGTGCTTTTTGGAGCTTCATAGTTTTAGCCACCATTCACTTGCATTGTGTGGACCAACAGAGCTTAGATTTTCTTCTAAAAATCTTCCTTCGTGTTCTGCAAAAGAAAGAAAAATCATACACATTTGGGATGGCATGAGGGTGAGTAAATGATGAGTACATTTTCATTTTTGGGTGAACTATTCCTTTAATGCAGTGTATGTAAAAAAAAAAACAAAAAAAAACTAATACCTTAAAAACAATGGATATTAGATTGCTTGTTTAGCTGCAATCTCATAATAATTGAAAAAAAATGTTTATCCTGGTTCCATGGTCTGTAAATGGGAATAATTGTCTGCCAATACAGCCAGAGACCAGTCTGTTTATTGCACTGCACTGACAACACAGTTGGAACGCCAGCCACTGGTGGTCCATGCTGACATGCTTTTCTTTATAAGGAATTGTGTTTCCATTACAGCAAATTAGGGCTTTTGGATCCCAGCAGCAACATCTGGGTTGCTATCTGCCTCATGATCCCTATCCAGACGGTCCATTTATTCACACTTCTGCCTTTTCCAATCATTTCTTTTAGATGACTCGATGAAGGAGAATTTGGAGGGGGTGGTAGACCATATGTGGGTGTGATGATGATCAATACAGTTCTAATGAATTGTGACTCATTCTTTTAATGCCTATGTTATGTACATTTTGACATGTCCCACAGAGTACATGAAATGCATCTCATGGTTTTATTTTATATATGACTATATATATATTTTACAGAATTTAGATGGGTGTATTAAAGCCTATAAGGTTAATTAGTAATTAAAACATTTAAAGGGATTATTCACCCAAAAATTACAGTTCTGTCATATTTACAAAACCAAATCTTGTTCCAAACCTAACTTAAAAAAATATATAAAATATATATACTTTTAAGAGATCCTTCTGTTAAAATATGTGTATTATTTGAGCTGTAAATTTGTTCAAATTGTCGTTTTTGTGTGTTTTTATGTAAGTAAAGGAGAGACCAGTCTAAATAATGTTTTGTGGTATATCAACATTGATTGAGCTTAACTTGTATTGAACCAGGAATATTCCTTCAAAGATAGTGACTGAGGTAAACTGCTTTTGTGTTCAACCAAAAAAAAAAAAAAAAAAAAGAAGAAGGAAAAAGAAAGTTAGGCCTATACAGGTTTGAAACAACGTGAGGGTCCGTAAACGATGACAGAATTTTCATTTTTGGGTGAGCTGTCTCTTTAATGGGCCATTACTTGAGGATTGAAGAACAAATTTGATACGTCTAGCCAAACATTCCCTAAATATTCCACATTCCCTTTTGCAAAGCCCGTGATAAAATTGTTCTAAGACACGTTCGTAAATATATATATAATGTATGTGTGTGTGTGTGTGTGTGTGTGTGTGTGTGTGTGTGTGTGTGTGTGTGTGTGTGTGTGTGTGTGTGTGTGTGTGTGTGTGTGTGTGTGTGTGTGTGTGTGTGTGTGTGTGTACTGTATCTTATTCAGCTGTCAATACAATATGTGCTCCAATGTGTTGTGCTGACTCCAAACTGTTTTATATCTACCCAAGACATCCCTTACCTTGATCTCATCTCCATAAAAATGTGTCAGGGAAGCGTCAGCGACCACTAAAGTCTCAATAAACCTGGATGTCGAGACAAACCGTCTACGCCTGGGTGACATCCGCCTCATCAAATCGTGATCATTTGCATCTTCTCTGAGATCAGACGGCTGTTCTGAGACCCGGCGGGACTTTGTAAAATGTCTTCTTTTAATGATATGCAACTGTTCGGTGAATGTTCCGTGTTTCCCCGAGCTGAAAAGTTTCGGTTCGATCATATATTCTTTACCATCTGTAATAAATGACCCTAAAATCCCACGACATAAGCTGACAGAGACGATAGAGTCCTCTTTGGAGTCAACAGCCCCGGTGTAAAAACAGCCTTTCAGTAATTCTGTCCCATCCTCTTCTTCGGTCTGATTCAAGGACTCTGTCGCGAAGTGTTTGGCTTTGATACGATAAACCTTGAGTGTTGGAGATATAAACGTGCTGTCCGGTGTCAAATTAAGTGTGAAATTCTTGCCGAAAGCCGTGAGTCTGAAGCTCGGCTGTTCTTCGCTCCTTTTTGCCACTCGTCCACCTGGTCGTCCCGTCAACCGCACAGGTATAATTTCCTCCGTCTTAAATGAGTGAGAAAGAGTGTCCGCGAAGAGGCAAACAATCAAGGTCGAAATGAACACATATGGCCACATTTTATTCATTTGTTGCTATTTCTAAAATAAAATAATGAATTAAGGTAGGCTTAATGGTGTATCTGACTATCTACAGTTATAATGCGGCTGTAAATGAAGTCAAAGTCTCGTTACACTGGACAGAAACGGGTCGTCTTTGTTTGAAAAGTTTTAAGATGACAAACTTTTTCAATTATATAGCACATTTCTATTAGCTTCCATCAATTCCGAAAATGAATAAGTGATTATTTATCAATATCCCTGTGTCTAATACGTGTACAAATAGAGCTGAAGGTAAATCGGAGTCAGATTTGTGCATGCGCTCTTAAGTCCACAGCACTGTCTCGGGGTTGTGGCGCTGGTAGCCTATTTATTCTTTCTGAGAAATGAGAGAGGTTGATTTTTGATATCCAGCGCTGTTACTCTCTCTCCTCCCATTGTGCGCTCGTGAAAAACCTCTGGATCGGGTTTGTCCGATGAAAACTAAGAGCACGCCCATTCTTAAACAGCAACAGTTTGTCAACTGAGGAGTTCATTTTAGTCTTGTATATTGCTAGTTTTAAGGTGTCGCTTGACTAGTATGGTCCTCAAAGATCTTAAACGTTACAGGGCTCAATATTGAATACTCTCGATTTGTAGGCGACTTGCACTGCCAGAATGTTAAGTGGCTCCTTCAAAAATAAATAAATAAATTGCAATGTATTTTTGTATTTCTGTGTGGCAGGAATAGTATTTGTGTCTTGCATTACATGTTACATTTCCTTAAAAATAAACTGCTTTTGCTAAGAAACAATGGCTTGTGAAAAACTATGCAGAAGTCGCAACAAGAATGCTCAACATTCCACAAAACCCCGTTTACAAGATCAACGAATGCAGCATTTAGTGACAACGCAGAACTGGACCGATCGGGCAAGCTCAAGTTCTATGAATCCTCCATGAGTTATTGTTCCTTTGAGCTAGACACTAAATCTTTGGATGCCCTAGTGAGGGTGTCCCTGTAATATATACACTGTATGTCGCTTTGGATGATGCATCAGCTAAATGACTAATTGATAACTCATTTACAATGCATTATAAATAAAAACAATGATAGTCATCGTTGTTGACGTTAGGATCGGACTATGTAGAGAAGGGACATTTTCTCTTATTCCCACGAGGTGTCAGTAAGATATTCTATACACACGCGCTCATTCGCATTATTTATTTTTTCATTCAAAGTGTATTTGCGCTGTCAGACACCAGAGGGCGACGTTGATCTTAGTGAGGTTGAAATAAGCAGAAATGCCATGATTCTTGAATCGCAAGCCCTTTTGATATTTAATTTTATACTGGACATGTGCCATTTTCACTAGTCAATGGCAATTCTTGATAGGCTATCAGTAATTACGTTTGCACTAATAAAAGCTTTTAAGTCTTGAAATAAAAAAGATGGCAATACACATGGGGGAAAAAAACATTCTTAAATTTTAACTAGTAAAAAACATAACTTTTGATGACTGTAACTGCATTATTACTGGTATAATTTCACAATGACCTGTCACTCACAAAACATACAATGACGGCCATAAGTTTTGAATAATGTTTTTTATTCACCAAAGTGGCATTCAACTGATCACAATGTATAGTCAGGAAATTAATAATGTGAACAATTACTATTAAAATTTGATAAAATTTTCAGAACTACTTCAATTAGAGCTCATCAACAAAAATCCTCCACATGCAGCAATGACAGCTTTGCAGATCCTTGGAATTCCATCTGTCAGTTTGTCCTGATACTCAGGAGACATTTCACCCCACACTTCCTGTTGCACTTGCCATCGATGTGACTGTCTTGTCGGGCACTTCTCACGCACCTTACACTCTAGCTGATCCCACAAAAGCTCAATGGGGTTAACATCCATAACACTCTTTTCCAGTTATCTGTTGTCCAATGTCTGTGTTTCTTTGCCCACTCGAACCTTTTCTTTTTGTTTTTCTGTTTCAAAAGTGTTTTTTTTTCTTTGCAATTCTTCCCATAAACCTGCACCCCTGAGTCTTCTCTTTACTGTTGTACATGAAACTGGTGTTGAGCGGGTAGAATTCAATGAAGCTGTCAGCTGAGGACATGTGAGGCATCTATTTCTCAAACTAGAGTCTCTGATGGACTTATCCTCTTGTTTAGTTGTACATCTGGTCTTCCACATCTCTTTCTGTCATTGTTAGAAGCAGTTGTACTTTGTCTTTGAAGACTGTAGTGTACACCTTGTTTGAAGTTTTTTGGCATTTCATGCATTGTATAGCATTCATTCTTCAAAACAATGATTGACTGATGAGTTTCTAGAGAAATATGTTTATTTTTTGCCACTTTTGACCTAATATTGACCTTAAGACATGCCAGTCTATTTCTTATTGTGGAAGTTCAAAAACAAACACAAAGACAATTTTAAGCTTCATTTAATGAACCAAATAGTATTCAACTGTGTTTGATATACAGTAATGTCAAGTGATTTTCTAGTACCACATTAGCAATTTAGCATGATTACTCAAGGATAAGGTGTTGGAGTGATGGTTGCTGGAAATGGGGCCTGTCTAGATTTGATCCGAAATTAGTTTTTTCAAATAGTGATGGTGCTGTTTTTAACATCAATAATGTCCTGACTATATTTTGTGATCAGTTGAATGTCACTTTGGTGAATTAAAGTACCAATGTCCTTCAGAAACAGCTAAATCTGTAAATTATTCCAAACTTTTATAGCACAGTGTATCTATAATTAATTTCTTATATCGGCTATATGTTTACAAGTAAAAATGGTAATTTCTGACATCAATAATTACATTGTTACTATAGGGCAAATGTCCATATATATATATATATATATATATATATATATATATATATATATATATATATATATATATATATATATATATATACATACATTTTACATATTATATAAACATTTTTACTAGAAAAAGTTAATTGTACATACCTATAATTCATATCCTGCACACGACTAAATTTCAAAAGTGCTTGCAATATACTTTCAATATATAGAACTGTTTGGATAAATAGAGACATACTGGAAAAGTTGTATTTAAAAAAATAGAGAGTACTGGCAAAAATCTTACCTAGTATTTTTGTTCAAATTAATTCGCAGGGAGCAGACATATCAAAAGTACAATACAAAATGTACTTATTAGTATTCTATAAGTATTTTGTAAACAGTCCACTCTGCTAAATTCATACTGATCATTGGTTTGTATTGCAATACATTTAATTTTACATTCATGTTTTTATATATAAAAAATACATTAGCGTTCCTTTACTACTACTACTACTTATAATAATAATAATAATAATAATAATAATAATAATATGTTTATTTTATGTAATGCCTTTCTGCCAACTCAAGGTCACTTTACAATTCAAACAATTCATCACATGAGAGCGAAAACAAACAAAGAGAAAGACTAGTACACAATAAAAAATAACACAATATAAGGATAGACATAATAGTATATCAGACAGGATATTAGAAATTAACCAAGAAAAGTTAAAAGAAGTTATATATCAGGGAAACAATTAATGAAAATGTAGGTTTTCAATTCGGTCTTGAAATCAGATATGGTGGAGATATCACATAGTGTTTTAGCGAGTTCCATAATTTGGGGACTGTGACACTAAACACCCCTCTGCCAAGTGATGATGGCTTAAATGTTTTTGAATATATTGAAGTTTGTTGAGTAATTACTTGGGGAGACCACAGAAAGAGCATTACAGTAATCGAGTCGTGAGTTGATAAAGGCATGAACAAGGGTCTCTGCATCTTTGGAACTGAGGATGGGATGGAGCCTGGCAATGTTACGGAGATGAAAAAAGTCAACTTTAGTGAGAGAGGAAATGTGAGAAATGAAAGAGAGTGAAGACACCTAGATTGCAGATTGTGTGTGAAGGTTGGGCCATAACTCCATCAATATCAATAGACAGATTGTAGTATGTACTGTTAAGATTACTGGTACCTAAAAGTATGTCTGTTTTATCAGTATTACGTTTGAGGTAGTTATGAGTCATCCAGTCCCTGATTTCTAGAATGTTGTGTGCTGTTAAGGAAGTGGGAGTAGATGGACAATGTGTTTGGAGTTGACATAAAGTTTGTATAATCAGCATAGCAGCAGAAATTAAGACCATGTTTCCGAATAATTTAGCCAAGTGGGAGCATGTAAATAATGAAGAGTAAAGGGCCAAGGACAGAACCCTGAGGAACACCTTGGGAAACTGGAAGAGCGGGGTACTTTGACTGTTTGCAGTATCTATTTGTGATTCACAATCTTAATGTAGAAAAGAAAGAAAAACACAAAACAACACACAAAAGAGAGAGTATACTATACATTGGTATACTGTACAGCATGAAGTGAACTCCATAAGAGCAAGAATATAAAGGATTTATATGGCATGCAGGTCTGCAAGAGGAGCAACGTCAAGAAAGATGTGCAGCAGCAAAGTGATGGACCTGTGCCAGAGATGTTCCTCCATAGCATCACTATCAATTGTTACTATTGTGTCATATGTAAGGGCAGTGTAGCTGCAATGCTCTATATGTTGGTCATCTGACAAGCATGCAGCAGTTCATAGTCAGCTGGTGTCATCATGGAAAGTCATTCACTGCATGTGCTGCTTCTAAACAGCTTGCAAGGCCCTGTCACCACTGCATGTGTGGAACACAGGAGGCAGGAGCAGCTGACAAGACTGGGGTTGAGGAAAATATGAAGGATGTTGGTACAGCATCCAGTAGCAGGAGTACACAAACCAGCAGGGCCTGAAGCTTCTTGGTCATGCATACATCCTGATTTCATTTTCTCACCAATACACACACACACTATTCACTTGCACATATTGTGTGACATACCATGTACTTGGAGCTCAATGTCAAACCAAGAGTGTGTGGAGCTAAAGCCTTCAGTCATTGTACTGGTTGGTGGTTAAATGAATTCATTCCTTTACTCAACCCTGTCCAGACCAGATTGTTCTTCAAGATGTCACCCGGGAAGACAATGACATCAATTAGTTGGTTTCTTTGCCTGCAATCGAGGAATGTTTTCAATATTTATGTTAATCCTTTAGGTTGTAATGTCCTAACTCAATAAAGTTACTGTAAAAATAAAGAAAATACTCTGCATGTATGCAAATTATGGATAAATATAAATATTATTGATATCTATTGATTCTGTTAGGTTTGACAACATTTCAACAACTAGGCACTGCATATGTGCAACTGCAAAAGGAAATGCATCATCAGAGCAAACAGAGGAATCTAGATCAATGTGGGAGTTAATGTGACTAAACTTTGTAAACTAAATCTATAATTTTGTCAGTTGTTGATAAATAAAATGTAACCCCTTGTTGTACAGGTTTGATTGTCTAGAGGATTAGAAGTATTCTTTCCAGATGCTTCTCCTGTTTCTAATATATCACTCTTTATGATGTTAAAAGCTCTGAAATGATCATGAAAACTTGGCTTTCAATCTGTTATAGAGTGATGTCTGGTAAATCATCTAGATAGTTATTAACAACTCCATGCACATCTTCCAGAATATATGTCACAAAAACAAATGTTTAAGCCAAAGAGCTTTTTAAATGCCGTTTATTTACAGTTACAAAAATAGGAGAGATGCGATCAAATTAGAACATGTACATGTAGTTTAATTTTTTTTTTTTACATTTGGGCCAAAATATATTTTTGGGTCCATCCTGGTGCTTGATATATTGTTGGCACATGACGCATTACCTGCCTTGTCAACAGTCTGGTTAGCTGCATCGCCAACGTTAGAGGTGTTCAGAGTTATATATAGACAACCGAGTAAGGGAGCAGGCAAGAAAGCCCCATTAAAGGGAATGCAGAAATTAGCAGAATATGTATGCTTGTAAAAAGTGTGGTGACAAATGAGTTTGGTCACAACTTCCAAGACTGAGGAAGCATGGAGAAGAGGAACAGCTGGACAGGGTCAGGAAAATTGCAATTTTTTTAGAACTCCGTATAGGTCATTATTATTCCATAGCATGGGCAGTGCTAGAGGTGGTCTTGCAGGGCTTAAAACCCACATGTTTTTAGTAATGTCCTCATTGTTTTTGAGAATCCCACTTGAGCATTTTTTAAAATCAAGTTTTAATGTACATTGTGTTAAAAGCATGCAACTTCTGATGCTTGAGCGTATCTGAGGCTGAGACAACATAGTGAAGCCTTTTTTTTAAAAGATTTAATATGTACTTTATTTAAATGAATCCTCACTGATGTAACATTTCATTTTTTATTAAAAATATATCATATCCCAATTTTTCATGAAAGGATGGTCCCTTGCATATCCACAGAGTTCAGAGCTAATTGGCCCCAAATATGCACTGACCCTAGGACAGCCCCTGTGGTTTCTTACAATACATTTTTTTTTCACTATTTCATATCAGATCACTTTATTGCCATTTCATCATGTACACAAGTGTAATGATGAGTGAAACACTTAGGTGTGCTGTCCACACATGTCAGTCATATAAATAAAGAATACACACAATGCGCTTTAAGTTTTAGCTCTTCTAAATAATAATAATAATAATATTATGGTAATTAATGAATAATTAGTGAATAATTGTATTTAATGAAAGAAATAATTAATAATTGTTTATTAACATTGTATTAAAGGCCTATTTGTTTCACAACGTTAGTTGTGCAATGCACTTTAGCATTGATTTGTTTATCTCGTGTTATAATTCTTACAGAATATCATACCTGTCTTATTTTATTTCTATATGATGACTCACATCACATGAGTCGATGAGTCTTTTTTTTATATAACTAGAAACTAGAAGCTAAATATTTTTCAGGCAGGAATGACCGTGAGTATTTGTGAAAAGTACAAATATGAAGTAATTTTTCAACATAGGCAGATACTTTTGAGACAAATTAAGATATATAAGAAATATCCACTTCTGGAAATTGTTCACCATTAGCTGTTAATTTCAATCCCATTTATACTTATATAACATCTCAAGTATAAACAAATTAATCTCCCTTGTGGTTAGATCAGTCACTGTGAGCCCACTTTAAACACTTTTCATAACAAACCTATTCCTCCCACTTAAGAAAAACAATATGTTTAATGTGGGCAATTAGCCGCTGCAACAGGGGGGCTTGTTACCGCAAATACTATCCTTTCACTTAGTGGACAGTTATTTAAAAACTTTTAATTTAATCAACTTTAGCAACTGAAAATGACAAAAATGCATTTTGTCTCAAAATGCTGTAAATCTGTTCAGGAATTCTCATTAGCTAGCCTACATAAATACAAACATTAGGACTACATAAAATTACCTAAAAATCAAACTTTAGACATTGTACGCAATGATCTCATGGATCAGGGATATTTTGCAATCTAAAGTGACAAATAGATGTTGAGTAAAGTAGCCTACTATGGTAGTTATTGCTACCCTTGGGGAGAGGAGGGCATTAGATTACATACGTGCAATTGGGTCCAAACTTACAGTATATGTTGGCCTAAAACATATTTGAACTGTTTGTTCAAATTTGAGGATTAAACAAATAGTTACGAATAAAAAGGCCTAATCATTCCGAATATTCCACGCTTCTCTGCAAAAGATACAAGCACATTTCTAAAGAGTGGGAGGAAACCTCTGAAGCGCGCGCGCGTGGGTTAGTGATGCTCGTATTTAGAGAGCCAGAAGTGAGCTGAAGTTCATGAACATGAACCATGAGCTCTCATCTGAGCTTGCTCAGAACTCTCATTACAATCTGCAATGTTTACATATGACGCATACATGAAGAATAAAACGGAGAGTTTTCATAGCATCAAATAGCATGGTGATGGACTATTGTGGCAATCCTTAATTCTCATGACGGATTTACAGAACCGAGATCGAGAGCATCACAGTGTGAGTGACACTTTGAGGGATATTTAATCACCACCATCAACGATGTCGGTTTTCCACGTGTTTTGCTTTGCTCTCTTACAAATGCTGTTTTTAACGAAAACATACCTCTGTGTGGAAAGTGACTTTTGTGAACCTGTGCTACTTGACAATGAACATTTCCCAAGTCACCTCATCCAAATGAGTGACAAACTGAGCAAAGAACATGTTGTTTACAGATTACGCGCTTTTAATCAGGAATTTTATCTTAATCTTCTGCCTGACTCCAGTTTTCTTGCTCCCGATGGCATATTTCAGTATGACACCTCGTCTTTAGGATCTGATTTTAGACGGTGCTTTTACTCCGGTGATGTTAACACAGACACGAATTCATACGCAGCCCTCAGTCTCTGTCGAGGTGTCCGAGGAGCGTTTTCTTACAATGGGATGGAATACCTTCTCGAACGCAGGTCGAGCAATGCAACTCCAGGACTGACTTCAGATGATGCTGAAAAAACGCACATCATCCGCAGGACAAGACACATTCACAGTCCATTCACTGCAAACTCAACCTCTCGGTGCGAAGTTGCATCTGGTTCAAACCAGAACGCTGTGGGGTCATTGGAAAAGTACAGAAAATTAAAGGGACATAAAAGGAACTTGACAGAAACTTTGTTGAAAACCATAAGCAGGTCGAAAAGATTTGCCTCTATACCGAGATACGTCGAGGTCCTGGTTGTTGCCGATGAGTCTATGGCGAAATTCCACGGTGACGACCTCAATCATTATCTTTTGACCCTTATGTCTGTCACTGCAAAGCTGTACAAACACCCCAGTATCTTGAACTCCATCAGTATAGTGGTTGTGAAGTTTCTGGTGATTAATGAGGCTGAGAAAGGACCTAAAGTATCCAGTAACGCGGCGCTAACCCTGCGCAATTTCTGCACCTGGCAGAGGAAGCTCAATAAGAACAATGACAAACATCCAGAGTACTGGGACACAGCTATTTTGTTTACGAAACAGGTAAGAAGGGATGCTCACATATCCGAAATGAGTCTCTTCTTACATTGGAAGGGGGGGGGGGGGGGGGGGGGGGGGGGTGTTTTATGTGCCAACATCTAAATATTTAAGTCAAATAATTATTGACCGTAATATGAATGAATCAACCTTAATACATCAGGTTACACAATCAAAACTAATTTTAAGGGTTAGATCAGGTTGACATAGCCCCTTAAGATAACAATTGCATGTCACTACTTTTACAGTGTTATTTTCGTAGGTGGGTTTGGTGCGCAATTGCGCATTTTCTCAGCAAAGAGATTTTGCTAAATAACATGTTACACCAAGACAGAAAATAGTAAAAAAAAAAAAAAAAAAAAAAAAAGTAAATATGTAATGGCTTGGGAGTGACTCTAAAAGAAAATGTAATTGGCTTCGTTACACTTTGATGCCAATGTAAACTTATAAGTGCACCATTACATCACACGAAAGTTGAGAGGACACGCTACGTGTCCCTGCCAAAACACTGAAAGTAATACTGACTTGAGCACACGGAGTGATCCAAGTCAACCGTCAACAGAATGGTATCTGCAGTGCAATGTCACCTGTCATTTTCACTACATTAACCTCGTGCTTTTATTTCTTGTATAAATAATATAAGCCACACTGTTTAAGGTGGAAACTTCAAGTTGTTATTATTTAACCCTTGAAAGTAGTTTTTTTTTTTGGTGTAACCTACTGTGTTGTGTTAAATAATATTTTTACTTGAATAATACCCAATTGTTACCACATGGAGCACAACTTTTAATGTAAAGGGATAGTTCACCCAAAAATGAAAATTAACTCATCATTTACTCATCCTCATGCCACCCCAGATGTCTATGACTTACTTGATCTGCAGAAAAGGAATTCACATCTGGAATGGCATGACATGAGGGTGAGTAAAAGATGAGAAAATGTTCATTTATGGGATAACTATCCCTTTACCCTTTTCAGTGTGTGAAATATATATATATATATTTTTTTTTTTTTTGTATTTATTTATTTATTTATTTATTTTATTTTTTTTGAGAAAGTTTTTGCTGATTAATATTTTCAGGAAAATATATATTTTTTTAAAAATTCTCATGCACAATTTCTCTAAAATGGCACTGTTTCTCAAATGTATGACTGTATGAGAAAGTTGAACCATCTAAGTAAAGAAAAATCTTGCAATGTATTCACTCTTCCCAAATGTTATCCCTAAGGGCACCAGGTGGCTGCACTGTGATGTTCTCGCTCTATAGTTCCATCTGTTCACTTAACTATGTCGTAACTACAGCTGTTTACAGGCATTTTTGACCACCCTTGCTGGTCCTTGCAGCCCTGTGCTTCTCATTATGTGGATTGCCAGTAAGCTTATACTCCAATCTGACAGATTGGTAATAGACGGTCCAGACACACACACTTTGAATCATATCTAATCACTGAGAAACGTACAATGAGTCAGTCTGGAGATTACAGTAATATTGTGATTACACAGGCTGGAATAAAGTTAGCTGATGTCACTCTGGCATTATTGTATTCTTAAAGAATTGATTAACTATTCCAGAATCATTTGATGCTTGTTATGTCACATTGTTTTAGATGTTTTCAGATCATCACTGGTTTCATACCATAATCATTGTCTCTTACAGGACCTGTGTGGGGCCACTACGTGCGACACTCTTGGTATGGCTGATGTAGGAACCATGTGTGATCCTAAAAGGAGCTGTTCAGTAATTGAAGATGATGGCCTCCCATCAGCCTTCACAACTGCACACGAACTAGGTGAGAACTCTGTTTGGCTTAAAAGACTTTTCATTAGAGACTATCAAAACCACCTTGAACAATGGTTGCCTTGAATAAGAGGGTTATATATGCCTGCAATTGTAGGTGGAATATGTGAGCCAAGTAAAAGGTGAACTGAAGGTTCCTGAACATGGTTCACCTCATGGTACTGAGTTATCTGGCCGGTGCCCACTCTAAAACTCTTTTTGTGGCGTAATTAGGTTCAATCCTTTACCGTGATGGAATTTTGACAAAGGCTTCTTACTCCTGAAATTCTTTCTTTGATTCTTTGATCTTCAAACATGACTTTTGTTCAGCCTGCAGTAAGTGTCAGCAGTTCCAGGAGAAAACTCCTATCAAGGCTTTATTATTACAGTAATCACTAAAACAATGACAACTACAATCAAGTGTTCTCCTCATCTCTTGAACCCAGTGAAAATAAGGTTTTAACAAAAGACAGATGGGAAAACATTTTCAGAAGTTGAAAGAATGGCAATTGCTGGGGTGATCCCATCAGCACTAATCTTATATAGTGTGTACAGGCCTATTAAATTCTTAGACATGCTTGTGTGTTAGTCACTCATCTGAAACCATCTTACACCATGCCAAAAGAGACCTGACGGACGGCCGTCCAACCGTCCGTCCAACCGTCCGTCCAACCGTCCATCATGTCTCTTTTGGCATGGTGTAAGATGGTTTCAGATAGATACTGTAGACAGACAGACAGACAGACAGACAGACAGACTAAATGACTGACTGACAGAAGGATGGCGTGACAGACGTACAGACGGACAGACAGACCAAAATTGAAAACAGATAAAGACTGACAAGGCTTTGGTTGGCTATTTCTCCTGTCCAGGACATGTCTTCAGTATGCCACATGACAATGTTAAGGCTTGTGAAGAGGTATTTGGAAAGTTAAAGAACAACCATATGATGTCCCCCACACTGATCCAGATTGACCACCAAAGTCCCTGGTCCATCTGCAGTGCTGCCATCATCACTGACTTCCTGGATGCTGGGCATGGTAAGTTTGGCTTCTCTGTTGTAATTACCTGTCACACATGATTATATTTAAGACATCCACAGTTACATTGGCAATGCTTCTCAAATGCTACGACACATTCAACATAAGTCCTAACTTGACATTAAAGGCATACATGAAATAATTAAATCAGTGACTGGTTAGGAGTTTGTAATCCCTTGTGATGATGATTTTATATTGTTATCGAATTTTTACAAATGCTTCATATTTAATAGAAAGATGTTTGTATCTAATTTTCCTTTTTGTATTTTTCTAGGTGAATGTTTGCTGGATCAGCCCCAGAAGCTGTTAGCTTTACCAGAAGACCCTCCAGGCGTCAACTACTCTCTCAGTCGTCAATGCGAGCTGGCCTTCGGAGCAGGATCTAAGCCCTGTCCATACATGCAGGCCTGCTCCAAACTGTGGTGCACAGGGAAAGCCAAAGGACAGCTGGTGTGCCAGACTCGCCACTTTCCTTGGGCCGATGGTACTAACTGTGGCACCAACAAGCTGTGCTACCGAGGGATTTGTACTGATAAGCAAAATGCCACCGAAGTCAAGGTGAGTGATCCCCGGTACTATAGAATTGATCTCTTTCCACTGCAACTATGTCTGACTGCAGACAGATGCGCTTGTATTGTGTTGTTTAGTAACATGCCAGTTACATCTGGACTTGCAAATGTATGGCCAGTGATTTTAATTTTAGTCATAATCTTTTGGCAAAAACGTCACATTTATAAATTCTACTCAGACTAAAATGGCATATCATTTTAGCCAACAAAAATAACATTGCATAGCCATACTGCTCACCAGCAAACTTAAAGGGGTAGTTCACCCAAAAACTATTTACTATTTACAAGATTTAGGGTTAAAAAGTACTTCAGTATTTATTTTTTCACACCAAATGTGATCGTTTTGCTTTAGAAAACATTAATTTATCAGCTGGAGATGTATGGATGTTGTTTAGGCTGACTGTCTGTGATTTTGGAGCTTCAAAAGAGAAATCTCCATTCACTTGCATTTTAAGGACCTATTGTGCTGAGATATTTTCCTATTTTTCTTCAAATCTGTTCTGGTGAAGAAAAAAAGTAATACACACCTGGGATATCATGAGGGTGAGTACTGTAAATAATGAGAGAATTTTCATTTTGGGATGAACTATCCCTTTAAGGCACTTTTCCACCATTGGGACAAACGGTTCTCATGAACGAACGGCCAGGATTGAGCTTTAATCAAATCATATCAAACCATGCAAACTGAAGTGGAAATGCTACTGTAACATTAGGTACCATGCTGAGAACTGGACAGATGGTGGAAAAGCACTTTTAGTTAGTGAAGCTGGTCAACCAGCATGGTCTGTCTAGAGAGGCTGTTTGACTTCCTGGTTAAGTTAGTTAAGCAGCTTGGTTGGGACACCAATACACCAGTATCCTATGCTGTAGATTAGCGTCCAAATCACCAGCTAAATTTGTCTTTTCAGCAGGGACGTCATTGTTTCTGAGCAATGGGGAATGTTTTTGCAGGTAGATGGCCTTTGGGGTCGGTGGGGTCTGTATGGCACATGTTCCCGTACATGTGGGGGAGGAGTACAGCTGGCTAAGAGAGATTGTAACAACCCTGTCCCGGCAAATGGAGGCAAATACTGCCAAGGATTGCGAGTGAAGCATCGCTCCTGCAACTTGGAGCCCTGTAAAGAGTCAGGTAAACTGTCTCTATTTATGTATGTCATGTGTAATAACATGGTTTAGTCAATATTCCATACTGATATTGATTGTTTCATTGATTCATTGGCAGGAAAGAGCTTTCGAGAGGAGCAGTGTGAGGTATTCAATGGCTTTAATCTCAACACGAACAGACTTAGCCCCTCTGTGGTATGGCTTCCTAAATACTCTGGAGTCTCTGTTAAGGATAGATGCAAGCTTATCTGCCGAGCCAATGGCACTGGATACTTCTATGTCCTCTCACAAAAGGTAAGTAAATTGATATTTCTGTATAAACATTGCTCAACATTCTCAGAGGTCTAAGTTCTTTTAACTTTAGTGGTTCATTTGCTCAGGAGAATTAATAACATCCCTTTTGCAGAGAAAAGAATAGACGTGTAAAAATGGTGGCCGCTTATCTCTCAGATATGGTCGTGTTGAGTGACGGAGTGCAGGTCACGTTGACTCTGTGATGGGAACAGAGCAACACTCACAGTATCAGTAACTAATAGAGCTGTAGTGTTTCAGTTTACAATGGTTGCACATCTCGTTTTATTAAACCTTTTAAAACTAGAAACAGGCGAGCCTCTCCATTTCTGTTTATCCCTTTACTCTGCCTCAGTAGTACAGGGGGGAACTCACAAAGAATGATTTGAAGCTGCAAATAGAGCTTCTTATTTACAAGCACTGTCTGTGTAGTTTAGTACCCGATTCACTAAAGAAATTATGCTAAACATAATTTGCCCAGCGCAATTCCCGAACTTTTCCAGACGGTTCTGAGTGCTAAGTTGTGATGGTTGCAAAACCTGAATCAGTTCTTTAAAATTTAGACAGTGCACTGGACTACAGTACAGCACACATCTCAATATATCCCGTTATATTGTTCTTTTCTATAAGTTGATAATGATTTGATGAACTACAACTGCCATGATCAATAGAAAATGTATCTTTTTAATAAAATTTTGTTTACCACCTGCTTTCCGCAGACGTTAAGAAATAGTTCACCCAAAAATGAGAGTTCTCTCCTCATTTAGTCACCCTTATGCCATCCCGGATGTGTATGACTTTCTTTCTTCTGTAGAACACAAACAAAGGTTTTTAGAAGAATATTTCAGCTCTGTAGGTCCAGACAATTCATGTCAACAGAACTTTGATTAAGAGCATATTAAGTCAGCATAAATGTCATCTATATGACTATGATGGGTGTGGGTGAGAAACAAATCAATATTAAGTCCTTTTTTACTATAAATCTTTCAAACAGCCCTTTTTAACCACTTTTCTAACCCTAAACCTAACCCTTGTTTTTGCCAATTTACTTCTTGCATATCACCACCTACTGGGCAGGGAGAATAATTTATAGTAAAAAAAATACTTAAAGGACTGTTTCTCACCCACACCCATCATATCACTTCTGAATACATGGATTTATCCACTGAAGTCATATGGATTACTTAAATGCTGCCTTTGGGGGCTTTAAGGTTCTGGTCATCATTCAGTTGCATTGTGAAGGCCAACAGAGCAGAAATATTCTTTTAAAAATCACACACATCTGGGTTGGCTTAAATGATGAGAGATTTTTCATTTTTGGGTGAACTATCCCTATAAAAAGAATGTCAACTTCAAAAAAAATTGATGGATTACTTTCAGGCTGACTTTATGTGATTTTTGGAGCTTCAAAGTTTTGGACCCTGTTGACTTGCATTGAATGTACCAACAGAGCAGAAGAAGTTTGTGTTCAGCAGAAGAAAGAAAGTCATTCACATCTGGGATGGCAACACTAATGCACATATGGGATGGTAAATTATGTAAATGATGAGAGAATTTAGATTTTTGGGGTGAACTATCCCTTTAATAGTGCAATGTGTGTGGGGGGGGGTTCGGCAGGCAAATAGCACAGATTTTAGTTTTTTTTTTATTTTCACCCCAATTTGGAATGCCCAATTCCCAATGTGCTCTAAGTCCTCGTGGTGGCGTAGTGACTCCATCCGGGTGGCGGAGGACGAATCTCAGTTGCCTCCGTATCTGAGACCGTCAATCCGTGCATCTTATCATGTGGCTCGTTGAGTGCGTCACTGTGGAGACAGCGTGTGTGTAGGCTTCACATTATTCTCCGTGGCATCCATGCGCAACTCACCACACGCCCCACTGAGAGCGAACCACATTGTAGCGACCACGAGGAGGTTACCCCATGTGACTCTACCCTCCCTAGCAACTGGGCCAATTTGGTTGCTTAGGAGACCTGGCTGGAGTCACTCAGCACGCGCTGGATTCGAACTCATGACTCCAGGTGTGGTAGTCAGCGAGAACAGTTTTTTTTTTATATAAGTCTGTCTTTAATAATAGGCTAATTTACATAAAAAGAAGGCATGTTTGAATTACGTTCTTGACTTAATTTAAATGTGCAATTTTATTTCTGCTCATTTAGTGCCTAGTTAAGTTGGATTGTATGGTATTGGTGAATAGGACACAGATATAAGACACTGATTAAATGCTGCCCCTCGTTATTGCATAAATTCACACCTTTATGTACTTCAAGATACAATGTCAATTTGCATAGTGCAAGTAGTGAATGTAAATGTTATTATCTTTGTGACAGGTGGTGGACGGAACGCCTTGTTCCCCCGATACCTCAGCAGTTTGTGTTCAAGGAAGGTGCATCAGGGCTGGCTGTGATGGCAAGCTGAGATCCAACTTGAAGTTTGACAAGTGTGGTGTTTGTGGCGGAGATAACAAGAACTGCAAGAAAGTCTCTGGAATGTTTTCAAAACCCATGTAAGTCCTTTATCCTTTTGAGTGTTTTAGCAGTGTCATAAAGAGTCTAAAGCAGTGGTTCTCAACTGGTTTCATTTCAGGAACCAAATTTTACATTAAAGTGATGACCCGAATTGCACCAAATAATTTTTTTTTTAGCACAATAATATATTCTTAAAGAACCATAACATTTCTAAAATCTATTGCCATATTATTATTTTTTCACATTGCTGGGCCTGTGGAGTTCATGGCAGTATATAACACATTTTGTAAATGTCAAATTTTTTTAAGTTGACATTCTTTTTATAGGGATAGTTCACCCAAAAATGAAAAATCTCTCATCATTTAAGCCAACCCAGATGTGTGTAATTTTTAAAAGAATATTTCTGCTCTGTTGGCCTTCACAATGCAAATGAATGATGACCAGAACCTTGAAGCCCCCAAAGGCAGCATTTAAGTAATCCATATGACTCCATTGGTTAAATCCATATCTATTGAAGTCATATGATAGGTGTGGTTGAGAAAATTATTTTTTAATTGTAAATCTACACTTTCACCTTCTGGTGCGGAAGTGACTTTCACATTCAGCCCCCTACTTGTTGGGGTTGGTTAAAGGTGCAGATTGAAAGTAAAAAGGACTTAAATATTGATCTGTTTCTCCAACACACCTATCATATTGCTTCAAAAGATATAGATTTAACCACTTGAGTATTATGGATAACTTGTATGCCTCTTTTATGTGATTTTTGGACCTTCTGAGTTCTGGTCACCATTCACTTGCATTGTACGAACCAACAGAGCTGAGATATTATTGTAAAATCTGCATTTGTGTTCTGCAGAAGAAAGAAAGTCATTCACATCTGGGATGGCATGAGGGTGAGTAAATTATAAGAGAATTTTTATTTTTGAGTGAACTATCCTTTTAACCTGATACAGCTGTCTAAAAGAGCAACACACCTGCAAAGATGCTAAAAAAGATGCAAATTTATTTTGAAATCATTCAAACTACACAGTGAGTTGCATTTTATTATTTGCATTTAGCAGTGTTTAAACAGCAACAGTCCCACCAGTTGAGAACCACTTGCCTAAAGGTTTAACATCACTTGAGGCAATATTAAAATATTAAACTCTTATTTTTTAGGCATGGGTATAACTTTGTGGTGACTCTACCTGTTGGGGCCGCAAACGTGGACATAAGGCAGCGTGGTTACCGTGGTTTGGTCAACGATGACAATTATTTAGCAGTAAAGAACATCTATGGCAATTATCTCCTCAATGGAAATTTTGTGGTTTCAGCTGTAGAAAAAGACATTATTGTCAAGGGAAGTCTGCTGCGCTACAGTGGAACCGGCACATCTGTGGAGATTCTACATGCCTCCAGACCTCTTAAAGAGCCCCTAACAGTGGAATTGTTGTCGGTGGGTAAAATGACACCTCCTCGTGTGCGGTACACCTTCTACCTGACTGTGGGGTATAAGCAAGACAAGATCTCAAAGAAGGAGGACAGAGACCATGCGCAGAACAGTGTGCTGGAGAATGACAAAAAAGTGGAACTAAAGAAGCCAGACTATCAGACAACCTCTTATAAATGGGTAGTGGCGGACTGGGAAAAGTGCTCTGTTACCTGTGGCAATGGGGTCCAGAGCAGACTAATACAGTGTCTGGACTCAGATGGACAAACAGCCACACACTGTGACAGCACCCAAAAGCCCAGTCCCATGCGGGTGTGTGGGGACCCCTGCCCTATGTGGAACACAGGTGAATGGTCCCCATGCTCTAAAACCTGTGGGAAAGGCTTTAAGAGACGTCCACTGCGCTGCATAACTCAGACAGGGCTGCTTTTACCCAGAGATCACTGCTCGAGCAAAATAAAGCCACAAGAACTGGACTTTTGCACTGTTAAGCCCTGCTAGTGACTATTTTAGTCTTTTGGAGTAAAAGAAGTTATCTTTTCAGCCTGATCTCATAAAAATAACATGACCGTGGCAAATATTTTGTAAAATGGTATTAAGTGATTTATTACACGTGTCACGGCAGTTCGTAGGTGAAATGTCCATTGTGTGACACTTAAAGCAAGATAAATGCATTCCCATACAGATGAGGTTTTTAGGGTTAATGCTCTTTCAAGTTTTAAATCAACAAAACCCTACCCTAAACCTTAAACATCAACAATAGTGTACTGAAAAGCAAATGAGAGATTTGTGAAATGTGAAACAGTTGCTAAAGCAACCACATAATTTTGAGGTGCTTCTACGACACTTTCAGCACTTCTGAACTCATACCTCAGTCATTTGCATTGCAAGCATAACACTAACGAGCAACTTGATTGAATTAGAAAAAGCTTGTAAATGTAGCTGGTTGTGTAATGCAAACTTTCACCAGGAAACTGCTGCGACACGTACAACGAACCATGTAAAAATCATTTTGCAAAAATGTAGGTATAGTAACGTGATGCTGTGAGACCAGGTTGGCTCTCTTTTTTTATGTGTGTTTATATGTGCGTGTATGTGCATATGTGTGTGTCCTCAGGTGCCTGACCTATGCAATTCAAATAATGTCAAAAAATCATGATAACAGATGAGTTTATAAGGGTGCAAACTGTTTTACCATTGTATGTTATGTTGACAGGTACAGTTCCATATCGCCTACCTCGAAAAGGACAACTGAGCAGCAAAATAACCCAGACCATGTAAAGTTGTAAAATGTTAAACATTTTACAATCCATTAAAAAAACAGACAGTTACAATGGCAACTCTTGAGTGTGATTTGTAGATGATGTGAAGATTGCAGAATTGTGGCAAAAATGTGGGTTTGTAGTATTCAGATATTGTTTAAATACATGTGAACAATTTGACCTGATGCATATTATATGCAAAAAATGGGGCAACTCGGTCCATGCACCAATAATTTGTATTAACTAGCTAATTGATTTTAAAAGTGTTCTGAGGGTATGAGGTATATATATATATATATATATATATATATATAATTTTGTGTTTTGGATATATATATATATATATATATATCCAAAACACAAAATTATATTAATAAAATTAATAATGTTAATGTTTAAATCTGAAGTATTAAGCTTGATGACATTGTGCTGTACACAAAGGGACAAAAATAGTTAATTTACAACTTAATCAATTTAGCTATTTGCATACAGTATGTAAGTATTCCATAAGAAATATTCTTGGTTGTCTTGATATTCTTAATGATATGGCCTCTATACTGCACATGATTGTACAGAAAGGCTTCACAAAATGTAATAAAAGCAGACCATGGCCTGTCATTACAGAAAGTGATTACTTTGCCACATCTGAAAGTATTAGTGATTGTTTTCCCCCTTCATTTGATTAAAAAATGTAGTCAGATGTACACATTTAATCTTTAATATTCCCCTCTATAACATGAAAAAAGTAGGCTATATTGTCTTGTCTGTCTGCGATGTCCACAATAACTTAGCTGTAAAATCACCATCTTTCCTAGAAAATTAACAATGTTTTATTTTATGTGTATTAGATCTATTCTCTGCTAGACATATGAAGATTTATGACCCATGTACACAGATCGATTGTTGCTGTTTACACATATTTGTCTGAAAGGTGCTTCCTTATTTCATTTTTTGATATTAATACAAAAAAAGGCACTTATGTTTCTATTGAAATCCATCGTATACTATGTATACATTCATCACTGTGCACAAATAAATACAGAAATTACAAATTGTTTCGAGGCATCTCATCGCACAACTGGGCTCTGGGGAAATGTGTATGCATGTCCTGTGTATGTTAACCCTACTCCTAAACTTACCCATACCTCAACCTCAATAGCAGCAAATGTGGATCTTGTGAGAGTTTTGCAGAACAACGTGACAGTGAATACTTTGTATTGTACTGTATGTATTTTAATGCTAGAACTTAGTAGTTAAAGACACCTAATATAAAGTGTGACCGAAAAACAGAACATACGTACAGTAAAAGGACCAAAGCAAGTGTAAAATATTTACTGTTATCATCTCAAACTTGATGGTTTCTATTGAAAATTCTGTCACTTTATATTTACCCTTGTATTGTTCCAAACCTGCATGATTTTCTTTCTTTTGCAGAACACACAAAAAGATGTTTTCCAGTCATTGTATGGAGAAAAAAAAAGATCTAATTTTGTGTTCATCTGAAGAAAGAAAGTCAAAGGGGTTTGGAACAACATGAGGGTAAGTAAATTTGTTAATAGCATAGGTGATTTTATTTTGAAATATTACCTAAAAGAACATGGAGGCTGTAAAATATCTGCATTTACAAGCAGACAGATAATGGGAGTTTGAGTTTTCTTTGCCAGCTCTGCAAATCTCCTGTCAATTACCCAGTGGTGGTCAGCTATTTCCAACTGAATATTGCCAACTCAGTGATTTAATAACAAATTAAATTCCCCCCTGCTAGGGTGATAACATTAGAAGCAGCAAGCTCTACTCTGGTATTCAAATCACAGCCGCAAAAAATCAACTATACCTTCTCCAGCCTAGGTTAAATAAAATCATATAAAACAAAGTAGACAGAGAAATACCACTCTACTTTATATTATTTCAGATTTCTATAGTACTATGATTACAAAAATATTGTTATTACAAAGTCAAATAGAAAGTTAAATTTGTTGCTTGATTTGTTGAATTCATGTGGAAGCATGTATCGTTAACACCTTAAATATCTAACAACTCTAAGAGTGATGATATCTGTCTATTCTGGCAATGATGAGAATATGGTGTCATTCCAGATACCACAAATAAAGAATATTTCCACTAAAGACAAAATAAATAATATGAGAACTGAGAGGATGCAAAGCAGAAAAAGAGTTTCCATTCAGTCACAATATCTGCTAATATGCACAGCTCTTACATAATGAGGATGATGCGCTTATACAGCACAATTGCAATAAAACATGTTTTTGGCAATGAAACCTTTAGCTTCACATTTCGGGTCTAACATAATAGGGACTGTGTTCAACACCTACAAAGAAAAAAAGTAAAGTTTTTTTAGCATTGCACAATGCACAATGCCCACACACACACACACACACACATACACACACACACACACAAAAACACATTGTTATAACCATGTTGCCAAAAACGTTAAAGCATTTGTCTAACTAATCCAGAAAACACTAGATGTATTGGATGAACCTGAAATGAAACAACTTTTTTTTTTCCATATTTGAATGACTTCCAGTAAAAATACTCAGTCTCCCATCCATACAGTGCACACAGTTTGTGCAGCTCCACTATATTAAAACTCTCAGCTGCTATGGATCTATTGTTCCACAGGATTGAACTCTCCTGCAGTTGAACTTTGAGAACACCCATGAAAATCTATAAGATAAGCATTGCTGAGGTTAATGCTTCAAGATGGAGAATTTGAAATGCCTGTTGTGTATTTAGGCCTATAAATAGCTAAAATATCCTTGAATTAACCATTTTATTTGTGATTAACTAAATGAAACCCCAACTCATCTCAAATCTCCATTCATTAAGTGAACACTAGTGGATGGCGTAGCCTCATTGTAAGCTTTTAACCCATTGTTAGCCATTAAGTCTTTTAAATAAAAAGCCAAGCGTGAAGACAGCCATAAGTTAAGCCCAAAGAGCTTTGTGTGAAAAGCTTTGTGAACCAAAAGGCCACATTTAGATTTTCTATGGCTATACTTGCCTGATTCAGGGACCTGCTTTCAATATATGTCATTTTAGACACAGCTTTTCCAAGGTCATTTGAGAAAATGAGCAAGACCTTTGTTATAAGGGTCAAACATAATGAGCTTCTGGACTGTTCAACACATAAAACTTTGCAAAGAAATCGGCATGATATCAAACCTAAGATGATCCTAAGATGATCCTTCCTATGGTTTGCTTACGACAGCCAGGCGTATCAGTACAAGGTCCTCCACTTTGGCCTGTCCCTGTCCTCTCGTGTTTTCACAAAAGTCACAGAGGCAGCTCTTGCCCCGGTAGGGAAGTGGGCTTACGCATACTCAACTATGTTGATGACTGACTGATTCTAGCACACTCTTGAGAGTTGCTGTGCACGCACAGGGATTTGGTGCTCAGGCACCTCAGTCGTCCAGGGCTTCGGGTCAACTGGGAAAAGAGCAAGCTCTCCCCGGTTCAGAGTATCTCTTTTCTCAGCATGGAGTTAAACTCAGTCTCAATGATAGGTCGCCTCACAAGCGAGCGTGCCCAGTAGTGCTGAACTGCCTGAAGTTATTCAGGCAGAGGACAGCGGTTCCACTGAAAGACTTTCAGAGGCAGTCACGCCACTCGGGTTGATGCATATGAGACCGCTTCAGCACTGGCTTCAGACTCGAGTACCAAGATGAGCATTGCGCAACAGCAAAAATCACGTAGCTATCATGCCACTCTGCCACCACTTATTCAGCCCTTGGTCAGACCTTGCATTTCTGTGGGTAGGAGTTCCCCTACACCCTACAAGTGTCCAGACGTGTCATGGTCAACACAGATGCCTCCAAACTGGGCCTGGGCCCTGTGTGCAATGGGCACGCAGCCACCAGTTCCTAATCAGGACCGTGACTGGGTTGGCACATCAACTGCCTACAATTGCTGGCTGTACTACTTGCCCTGCGGAGGCTATTGCCATTGATCCAGAGCAAGCATGTGTTGGTTCGGTCTGACAGCACAGCGACAGTAGCATCGCTAAGGCGGTGTACGCTCTCGTTGCATGTCATAACTCACCCGCCATCTCCTCCTTTTTATTCAGCAGTGGCTGAGATCACTGCAGGCCTTTCATATCCCGGGCAGACTCAACACCACAGCGGACGCACTGTTGTAGCATGCAATGCTCAGCGGAATGGAGACCCCACCCCCAGATGGTCCAGCTGATTTGGAGTAGATTTGGCAAAGCACAGGTAGACCAATTCGCTTGCTGGGAATCCTCCCACTGCCGTCTCTGGTATTCCATGATGGGAGCCCCCCTCGGGACAGACGCACTGGCAAACAGCTGGCCCAAGGGGCTGCACAAATATGTGTTTCCCCCAGTGAGCATACTTGCACAGACCCTGTGCAAATTCAGGGAGGAAAAGGAACGAGTCACCCTCATGGCCCCATACTGGCCCACCCAGACTTGGTTTTCAGACTCATACTCCCTGCGACAGCACCTCCCTGGCAGATTCCCCTGAGGAAGGACCTTCTTTCTCAAGAACGGGGCACCATCTGGTATCCGCGACCAGACCTCTGGAACCTCCACATCTGGCCCTTGGACAGGACCCGGAAGATCTAAGTGACCTACCACCAGCAGTCGTAGACACGATCACTCGAGCCAGAGCTCCCTCTACCATGCAGCTTTATGCCCTGAAGTGCCGTTTGTTCACAAATTAGTGTTATTCCCAAGCCGAAGACCCCCAGAGATGCGTAGTAGTTTTCTTCCTGCTGGAGAGGCTAGAGGGACAGCTATCCCCCTCCACCTTGCAGGTACATGTAGCCGCTAAAACAATCCACCACAATGCAGTAAACTGTAAGTACCTAGGAAAGCATGACCTGATCATCAGGTTCCTCAGAGGCGCCCAGAGGCTGAATCCTCCCAGGCCATGCCTCTTCCCCTCATGGGATCTTTACGCAGTCCTCCTGGGCCTTCAGGGAGCCCCCTTTGAGCCGCTAGAGTCAGTTGAGCTGAAAGTCCTCTCCTTAAAGATGGCCCCCCTGATTGTGCTCACCTCCATCAAGAGGGTTGGGGACCTGCAAGCGTTCTCTGTCAGCGACTCTTGCCTGCAGTTTGGTCTGGCAGATTCTCATGTGATCCTGAGACCCCGACCAGGCTATGTGCCCAAGGCTCCCACAACCCCCTTCAGGGATCAAGTGGTGAAGCGCTGCCCCAGGAGGAGGTAGACACAGCCCTATCGTTGCTGTGTCTGGTGTGTGCTTTGTGCACCTACTTGGATCGCACTCAGAGCTTTAAACTCTCTGAGCTGCTCTTTGTCTGCCTTGGTGGACAGTGGAAAGGGAACGCCGTCTCTAAACAGAGGCTTGCCCATTGGTTCATGGACGCCATTGCATTGGCCTTCCAGATCCAGGCCATGCCCTCCCCCTTTCAGGTTCGAGCACACTCTACATGGAGTTTGGCGTCCTCGTGGGCACTGGCCAATGGCACCTCTCTAGCAGACTATCTGCAGAGCAGCAGGCTGGGCAACACCCAAAACCTTCGCAATATTTTACAATCTCCGGGTTGAGCCGGTTTTGTCCTGTGTTCTTTCAGGTATGAACAGGTAGAGTTTGGTAATATGGAGCAGCTGGCCAGGTGTATCGCTTGCGTATAGCGTCTTTCCACTCCCCTGAGGCAAAAACGTGCGCGTTTACCCCCAGTTGAGTTCACGAAGTCATGGACCCTGGATGTCCTTCCTCCCGAGCCCTATGGTTCACAAACTCTGCGGAGGAGTTCGCATCCAGCCCCACTATGGGGAATAATATGTCCTGTACTGAGATAGGTGCTCCACAGATGCTGATTACTCCGGTAACCCCCTGTGATGTATTTTCTGCGGTACGGTCTCCCTGTCGGCAGACCCGCGTCTCCATTAGGCAGATCCCTTTCTGTGTTTGTAGAGCTCCTCCCCTTCACGGCAGGACCTACCACCGTTCCTTTTCCATGTGCAATTCTTGAGCCCACATGACATGTCACCACATGTTAACCTCCCCTCTGGGCAGGATATGGCCTCCAAGTGATCTTTTCCCCCTGAAAGAATAGGAAAGGAAAAGAACACCTTCCCCAGCACGTACAATAGTGTTAACTGGCCCCAGTCGAATCTAATAATCTCAGGAGAGAAAAACAAAGAGAGAAAAGGCTGTGGCTGGCCAGGGATGTGGGGAACTACAGTACATGACATCTTTTGGGCCGTTGGGAGAGTTTACGTGCAGACTGATGCTCCTGCTATTACGCATGCAGCAGCTTGCTTGCATCTGCATTAGCAGTTCACGTAACACGGTTCAGCTGATGTGACGTTTTTCTATAGGGAACCCAAGTGTCACTACATCGACGCAACGTCGAGTGAGTGACAGAAGGGGAACGTCATGGTTACTGTATTAACCTCTGTTCCCTGATGGAGGGAACGAGACATTGTGTCCCTCTTGCCACAACACTGTACAAGCCGCTGAAATGGCCGGAATGTCTTGGCTATTCAGCACAAAACCTGAATGGAGTGGGCATTCCAGCTCCTTTTATACCCATATGTCCGGGGAAGTGGCATGAAAATTCCACTCACCAGTTCTCATTGGCCATTTCTCAAAGAATGGGAGGTGCTCGGGGCTCTCAAGAGTGACCCCTAGTGTCACTACATCAACACAACATCTCATTCCATCCATCAGAGAATGGAGGTTAGGACAGTAACCATGACATATCTGAAAGTAATTTTAACATCTTTTGACTGTTTGAATAAAGATTATTATGCGTGATTGTTATTGTACAGTTGGCTTTTATAAAACAATACAAAAAAAGTCATCTTTTAAATGCTTCTAGAACAATATGAAAGCTAAATTAATAAAAGCTAAATCATTTCTATATTTCAGTCATAATTTAAAAATCATGGATATTCTTAAAATGCTTCTTGTTCTTTGAAGGAATAGCAAGTACTTGTTTGGAGAGAGAAAAATGGCAAAAACACCAACGCCCTCTTTATTATGGGTATAATTGGGGATTTTCCTGCAGCTATAAGTTGCTATGGTGAAAAGGTATGATGCACATAAAAATAAGGGATTTAAGGGATTGTGTTTAATGTGTTTGAAACCTAAGAGACATCAGGGACAGTGAACTGGAATTGGTGACATCATGGGCACTCCCTGATGATCAACACATTGAAATAGCCACATTTGTGATATTGTGCAGCTACAACCATTTACCCAATGGGTGGATGGGCACCTGCAGCATGCAGCAAAATGTACTGCTGAGATGGAGGAAGGAATAAATAGGTAATTATTGATATGTTTAATGTTGAAGTGGAAACAGTGAGGCAGCCTATTGGAGACCCCACCTTAGACCACAGAACAGGATGAAAGACGTTCTGATGTAATAAACTGGCATAACCTTTATATAGAATCATCTGACATTCTCTTCCCCTTGTTTTGTTAAACACAGAAGGAAGCATCCATTTGCAAAATGACTGTTTCTCTTTGTTTCTATGGGCCGTTCCTAAAACAAAAACGTTAGAAGCCGGTTCCTCTTTGGAGTAGCAGACAAATTTTAGATGATGCAAGTTACACTTACAGGAATCGATCACCCAAAAAATTACATTTATGTCATCATTTACTCGCTTTTATTTTGTTCCAAACCTATATGACATTCTTTCTTATATGGAACACAAAAGGAGATCTCACTTTAAAGTGATTCACTTTAAAGTTTAAAGGAATTGTTCGCCCAAAAATAAAAATGATCTCATCATTTACCCTCATGCCTTCCCAGATGTGATGTTTCTTTCTTCTGTTGAACACAAACAAGATTTTTAGAAGAATATTTCAGCTCTGTAGGTCCATACAATGCAACTGATTTGTGACCAAAACACTGAAGCACAAAAAAGCACATAAAGGCATCATAGAAGTAATCCATACAACTCCAGTGGTAAAATCCATGTCTTCAGAAGCGATATGTTCGGTGTGTATGAGAAACAGATCAGAAGTCATTCTTTACTATATATCTCCACTTTCAATCAGCCCTCCTATGTGCATTTGCAATAGGACTGAGTTCTTCTTCTATTTTTTTTTTTTTGGTGATTCTTTGTGCATATCACCATCTACTGGGAAGGAAGGGGGAATAAATAAAGGAAAGGATTAAGGAAAGGAAAATAATAAATACATCATATTTGCATTACAGCCCAGAAGGTGGTGTTATGCATGAAAAATGTAAATCAACAAAAACAAAAGCCTCTCATGAACGCACGTAGGAGGATTTTCAAAAAATCTTTGTGGTTAGCAGAAAAAAGAAAGTCATACATATCCGGGATGTCATGAGGGGGAGTAAATGATAAGATTTTTCATTATGTGGTGAATTGTTCCATTAAAAAAAGGCCAGAATGTATCATAAAAGTAGTCAATTCCATTCGTCTTGTGCACCATATTCCAGGCATATTAGGTTACAGGTAGAAATTTCATGTTGTGCTTCTCTTTCCACATTGATTTGAAGATGTGAAGCACTACTGCTTCGCTTGCCAGACTGTCTTTGGAGAATTTCAACTTTTTCATGCCTTTCCTTAACAAAACTGTCTTTTGTTATCTTAAGGAGATGGAACCAATGGATGCCAGGAATCCACAAGCAATGCCAAAGCTTTGATCCACTGGACTGTATTCACTGATGCTTGGCATTTATGAAGCTGAAAGCAGTAGTTCTTCAGTAAAATAAGCTAACTCACAAGTGCATTAAATTAGATGAAAATTTACATAAGGAATGACCCATACATTTAATACCAGCTAATCAGTGGAACAATTGTTTTACAAGGCATAATGTTCCTGCATTTCCACAGCTGGACCACTGGCTTGTTTCTGTTAGTGTGATTTAATCACACAGGGGAGAACAGCATGGGTTTAATCTTAATTTGTGGTGTTTTCATGGCAAGTTGACAAGGGGGTGATTGTCCTCCTCTCTGCTCAGATAAGGGTGCAGTGTAAAGGTATGTACTGAACAAAGATCTGGGCTTACGCAGCCATTACTGGATGGGCGTAATGAAATCGGTTGATTTGTATATATAAAATGTTATATGTGTGGTAATAAAAACTGTAGGTTGTTCTTTATCTATTGGCTATTAGCATACCATATATTTTACAATGTCAAAAAGTCATTATATCTCTCTTATTTGTAAAGTTTTTTTATCATTGTATTAAACTAATGCAAAATGACAAATGTAATTTCTCATCTTTAAGCAGGTAAAAGTGAAAACATGCATTTGTTGCCTTATGGAACTATTTCTACCTGATCTGACTTAAAAACAACTTTTCTGGGGATAACCGGAGATGTAATAAGGATGAAATGGGTCACTCGTGTACATATGATTGGGAAAACTCATAACAGAAAATATGGCAACTGAATGGAAGTCCCATCTTACAGCTAAAAGAGCCAATCACCTTTTAGAGACATTGCTTGTCGGTTTACTCAAGAATGTACATGTGTTTTAGCTAGCTGTAAGAGCACCCTGACAAAACAGCATTTTTTAATATTATTTCGATACCATGGGTGTCAGATTTTATTGTTGATTTAAAATATGTTATTTAAATGTAATCTTGTCCTACTATTATGGAAATTTGTTCTTTTCCCATTCAAGAAAATAGGAGCTGTACCTGTCCCTGTTGTACAAAGTAAGGAAGAAACATTTCTTCCTTACTAGAGAAACTATTTCTTTTAAAAAATGACACAAAAATGAAAATAATGTGGCCAAGTGAAGAAATTTCGTGTAATTTTAAGAGGTTTGTGACACCTGCTTTTCGGCACTCTCTCGTGTTAGAGACATGAGAACATACGTTTGTGCAAGAGAGCCCCCTGTTTTGTTCATTGTTTGAGAATTCTTTGGGTAAATATAAAATGTTACACAAAATGTTGATAAGTTGCTTTAAATATGTGTTCTGAAGATTTTTTATATATGTTTAAATTGAGTGTTTGTTATTGATTATTTTCGAAGGATGCATATGCCTTGCATTTGTGGAGTTTGACCACGTTTTACATACATGCAAAGACTGGGTATGTAAATTTAGAATTAATCATATCTTATTTAATTATCTATAGCCCAGAGTGTTTTCCAGTTTAGGGAATAAGAGTAATATGTGTTATATGTGAAAATATGTGTAATGAGAATTTTAATGTTTAAACTGTTAAATGTGTCCTTAAATCATTGTATACATTTCTTACCAGGCTTTGAGTATTTTAAGCAAGTACTTAAATGCATAAAATGCTGTGAATGATAAAAGCATTTATTAAGGTGATGCATGCCGAAGCATATGAGTAGGTTAATGCCCTATTTGTATTTTCTTTTGACAATAGCCTCTACTTTATTTCATTGTACCATATTCAATTTTTGCATTTCATCACCATTTTCATTTTTTTATTAATTTGTGTATTTTCTTTCTTATATATATATATATATATATATATATATATATATATATATATATATATATATATGGACCCATCGACCGCTGATTTAGATTTTTTTTTAGAAACAGCCATCAGATAAAACCCTCCAAAAATAGTTTTGTATCCTGTCTGTATATTCATTACACACCAGCTACAATAATATTATGAAGAAATCCATAGTTGTACAGTTACAGGGCTGTTAAGCAACAAATAGTTATCCTCATTTGACAATGCAATCAATAAGTTATACAGTAATTACACACTCCTGAAGCAGCCGCATCTTACAGTTGAAGTGATGATGCTGGCCGAAGCTGTTAAACTTTTTTTTTCAAATGGCGGCCAGCCATCGGGAGATCCGAGCGGGCTGGTGGGTAGGCCACGACACGTGCTGAATGGGCCACGATAAGCTAAAATTAGCCGCCGCATTATGTAGAACAAACCGCAAAACGGCGCCGCGATATGCAGAAAAGGTCAGCGAACAATGCCATGTAGTCGCTTTCTCTTCCCAATCCAGCCCTGGACAGAATAAAAGTAATCCACACAACTCAAGTCAATCAATTAATGGCTTTTGAAGCAAATCGAAAGGTTGGTGTAAGAAACAAATAGATAATGATGTGTCTTTAAATTATTTATTTACAGTATTTATCTATTGGTTATAGGCTTAATATTTTTTATTCTAAATACTATACTGGCTAAGAGCTTATGTTACTTTCACTGCCCTTGGATTTTGTGTTTTAAATTTGTTTTTCGTCCATTCAGTGGCACTGCAAAGTACAAACAGAACTGCTACTGAGCAATGTTGGATGTGACGCATCACAATAATTAGAAACTAATGACATTTTCCTGCTATATATTGATTCAGTTTAAATACTTTTGTCTGTACTACAGATGGTGCACTAGTGTAGTGTTCTACTGTATTTGAACGCTTCAGGTAATTTCATGATGAATAATCAGGGCTAGATTAAGACCCATTAGTGCCGCAGGGGATGAAGATATGGAGTTTTCTTGAAGAAGATTTGAGGATGTTTTTTTTCTTCACTGACTCATGTGCTATTTTCCATGTTTTCTAAAGTCATACAACGAATCAAAATTGTGAAACCGTTTTCTTTTAAACACAAAACTTTCTTCCTCTAGGTGGCGCTTGATGGCTCAGAAAACTGAATCTTCCACTGATCTGCATTCAAATCTCAGCATGTTTTCATATCTAATTGGAGAATTTTTTTACACTGAATAGTACTTTTTATTTAAAAACAATAATTGCAACGATTCGTACCTGTGGATGGAATCCTGCTGCAGCTTTATCTATACAATAATTTGTTATTTCCTCATCCATCCTGTAATAATAAAGGACTGTGACTGGTCTATCCCGACCAGCACTCAGGGACATAACAGGTGCCACATGACAGTGTTGCATATGTGCTGCTTCTGCAGTGGTCTGGACCTCTAAACAGTAATTTACAGCTTATTAATGATATTAAAACTTTTTCAATAAACATTGAACTAAAGATATAATGCACTGCACTGTATCATGAAGTAATCTGAGAGTAACTGACCTAAAGCAATTTTTTTAAAAAATTGTTGTTCAGTACTGTAGCTTTAAAAAGTATTTTTGAATATGACAATTTTACAGAGGTCCAGACCTTGGTGACCTAATAGTTGGTTACAGCCATGAACCTAATGTGGTCAGGTTGATTTAGTCATTTTAAATAATAGTTTTGACTGAAATAAAACTAGTCAAATTAGTTACTACATGAAGCAAATTTGTAGGTTTCCAAAAAAATGGTGTATTTGTTATAGTGCACTTACTCATTGAGTAAACCTGCCCAGGTTTTGTGAGGTTCAAGAAATTATATGATGAATGATATGAGGGTGAGTAAATAATACCAGAATTTTCATTTTGGCTGAACTATTCCTCTCAACATCTTGGTTGCTTGCATCTGTGTCATGTATGTTTGTAAAAGCCCTCAGTAGTTTGTCAGCCTTCTCAATCATTGGTCTGTCAGTATTCAGTATGAGGTAGTGCATGTACTAAGGCCTAGAGATATTTCAGTCTCAATTCAGAGCACTTTCACAACATTCTGTGGGTCTATTCTGTGCCAGGGTTTTTTGACGGAGGCAACACAGTATTATTCAGTCCCTCATGAGAGCTGTCAAATTTAAGATGCTTGCGGCGTCTACAACAAAAGAACCAATAGGGCATGTGTTTGACAAGGTGTGTGTGGCTTCAGGGAGGACTTCACCAATGTTTCTGGCAATGTATCATAATGTTAGTACAAAACCTATTAAGAGTTATATGTCAGACAAAAAAACAGATATGTTAGAAAGCCCAGTTGGCATGAGAATATTTAGAAAGCTAAACCTTTGTATTGCTTAGCTTTTCCAAGCTGCCTTAAAAAAAAGACTAAATACTCCAGTATTCTCAAGGTCAAACTACAAAGAGCTCATACTGCTTTATTTATCGCTTTCATACTTTATGTTGTGTAGACATGAACATTTATTTAAAAAACTACTCTCACAAAAATCCAATACCATTCCAGGCACACACCTGGTATGTTCAAGTATGCCCTAGTACACATTACAATCCCTCAGTACTTATACATGCACAGTTATAATCAAGCAACAGCAGGTTTTTTGCGTTGTCAAGCTAGTTTTAATCTGTATGTCCACTGTAAAAAATATAGAGGACACAATGCATAATCTAATATTTCCATGAAGGATGTCAGCAGAGAAACTGTTAAATACATGTTCCATGTCACCTCTGTCTTTCATACACATGATCACACAGAAAATCGACATTCTGCTACCAAATATTTGAATCCCTGAAACAACCCCATTCTGTCCAATTACTGACAAGCGGCATCTCCCATCAGACATGTTTAACTTTTACTCGAGCAACCACAGAGACATGGTTTGTGGTCCTGTGGGAAGCAGGAAGTCATTGTGTTCACATTAATAATGGTGAGTGTGATTGGGGAGTTTTAATTTTGCTCTAAAATGAATATTACTCAACTAACGGTTAGATATTGGGTTGGGGTTTGGGCTAGGGTGTGTGGTTAAAATGTGTTTTATGGTCAAAATATGCATTCCTGTTGACTGTATTACATAATTTGCAACTATAAACAACTTGCTTTACAACTCGCTATTGGCACCACTTTGTGGACATTTCACAAGGAAACTGTTGCTTACATATTTGATTAAAGGCATAGTTCAACCAAAAATTTAAATTCTCTTATTATTTACTCACTCTCATGCCATCTAATATATGTATGACTTTCTTTCTTCTGCAAAACACAAGCAAAGATTTTTAGAAGAATATTTCAGCTCTGTAGGTCTATTCGAAGCTGAATGGTGGCCAGGTCCTAGAAGCTCCAAAATGCAGATCAAGTCATTATAAGTATAATTCATCAAACTGCAGTGGTTAAATCAATTAATTCTGAAGTGATTTTGTTGGTTTTGGATGAGAACGGACCAAAATGTAACTCGTTTTTCACTGTGCATCTTGACAGCAGTCTCCTTGGAGATCATGATTTAAAGCTCAATTACACTTCCTATAAAACCATCTAGTGCTCTGAGCATGAGTCAAGCACTAGGAAGTGTAATCAAGCTTGAAATAATGATTGTGCACTGGCAAGGTGTACAGTGAAAAAGGAGTTATATTTTGGTCTGTTCTCACCCAAAACCAACTGGATCGCTTCAGAAGATATTGACCACGTTTACATGCACTTAAGAAAATTGTTTATTCCAGGGTTTTATGAGAAAGCTGTGTTCTGAAACGCCATGTAAACAAGAATGCTGTTTTCTTACACCACTTATGGGATTAACGTGTGTAGATGCTGGACGAAGCTGAGCAATTGCATATTGCGATTAATACAATCGCATTATCTACTTCTGTTACACTCCGTCCACACATAGCAACAAAGCGACAGGATGTCATTCATTTTCAATTAGAGCATAGCAACTTCCGACAACATATGGCAAGCAACATAGCAAAGTTGAGAAAAGTTTAACTTCACGCAAATGACAAATAACATTCGTGACGGACTGCCAATGAGAGTGAAGACAGCAGTATGTATATGTATATATTATTGCTTTAGTCTAACTGCTGACTGTGAGTTGACTGCCAGCCCATATCCAGTACACATCTTTAACATTACCTCAACATAACAAAATGACAATCTTGACTTTCAAAACAATTAAAATGATGTTGTTTACATTTACAAGCCACCATGTAGTTAATTTATCTAGTTAAAATTTGTTCCCTTGACATCCTTACATCACAAGTCTCAACTTCGGCCACTAACCAGCTGTTTGTTTCCGTGACAGATCAGTTGTGAATCACAAATATAATGTAGTGTTTACAACAGTGCAAGAAAGCACAAGGATTATACTATACTAAACAAATTAAAGCCTTTGAATCAAAACATGTTGTGTTTAGACTAGAGCTTTTGTCCATCAGTTCGACATGGTAATGGTAAAGCACAAGTAAAGCCAACTTGAGACCTGGCCACCCATGCTCAGTAATATGATAATTAGTCACGCCAATGGTCCCTATCCATTTATGAGAGCCTTTAGGTCTAAACATGAATACCACAAGCTGTCACCACACATCTCTCAGCTGTAACAACCCATCAGTCCACAGTGGTCATGGAACATTTTTTTTCCCTCTAAAATCATTTTTTTTACACTACTGACTACTGTGTTTACCAAAGCCAACCAACTCAGCTCAGCAGTCATAGAAGACAGCAGTAGGAACCTCCTAAATGAAAATGAAGCTGTCCTAAATAGGTGGACAGGGAAAGGCGCTTCTCTCTGCCAGAGAAGACGAGAGTCCATCTGTCCTCAAGGAAGTGTACAAATAGGCCATTCACACCTTTAAATCAGGGTGTAGACAACATTCCAGCTGAGCTCATAAAAAAGTGCAGTGACAACCAATGCAATTACTGAGTTGTGTCAAAAGATATGGGAAACCAAAGAGTTGCTCAAGGAGTGGGCTCAGGCCCATATCATCACATTTTCAAAGAAAGGGAACCTGAAAAAGTGCCAAGACTACCCTATCAGTTACTTGTTGTCTCCATCATGCTTTATGGTTGTGAGACATGGACTCTCCTGGCAGACACCAAAAAAGTAATCCAGGCTTTTGAGAACAAGTGCCTGAAAAAGCTACTCCGCATCTTATACTCCGAGGGAAAGACCAATGAATATGTGCGGAACAAAGTAACACTGTGGCCGGCCCACAAGATCCACTTCTGGCCACTGTGTAGAGCTGGCATGGTTTGGCTACATCACCCGCCATGACAACCTTCCAAAGACTATTCTTCAAGGAACATTGGAAGGGAGTCGAAGATGTGGGAGACCAAGAAAAACATCAAGGAATGGACTTCAGTGGCTATGTCAGATCTTCTGGCAACATCCTCCGAAAGATGCAAGTGCTCCCCAATGACGAGCAAGATCACAGGAATGATGATTGGATAAGGAGTCATTTTTATATATGCATTCCAGTTGACTGTATTACATAATTTACAACTAAAAATACAAATTTGGTGACACTCTGTGGACATTTCACATAGAGGACGGTCAACAAGACTTTCAGCTTCGGCCACTGGAGGCAGTGGTTGAATTTTGTTAAGCACAGACCGGTTTCAGCAGCAGAACATTTGACCTACAGTTGCAGAATTTACAGTGTGATAAATCTGGATGAAAGAATGTCACAAAGGTTTGAAACAGCAAAGGGTGAGTAAATGATGACAAAATCTTAATTTTTGTATGTACTAGTTTAAAACAACGAAGAAAAGGAGGACAGGACTTTATGCATTCATTCATGTACTTTAAACCCTCCATTTAATACTGCAATGCTGTATCTATGACAAGACAAACAATCTTACACAGTAAAAACTAAATGTATGTGCTTTTCCAAAATGAAAGTTCAGCCCGAATATAAACACTTTGTGCAGGGAGAGTGAGGTAAATGTAAATGTAGCCTATATCTTACTTTTGAAATATGACTGCAGCCTGCAACCCTTTAAATTACTTTTCCTTTGAAAGTCTGAAACGACACAATTCAGCAACTTCTAATGCATCAGCATTGATAAAAGGCATCACATCAAGAGAAGCACAATTCTTTCTGTAGAAAATCCATCTGTGCTGCTTATTCCACTTTTCTATTACACTCAGATTTTCTGAAGAGACTACTGAGCATTTTATATCTAACTTTCCTCTTGAGAAGACCACATATATTTTCTGGAGTAGGCTTCATGAGCAATTTAACAAAAATACAGCAAACACAGTGAAGCATTTTTAAAGGAGCAGGCAACAAAATATAAACCAATAAAACAGTTTCCAAAAAACAGTTCAATGGTTGTTTAATAATGAGGTTTGAGATGAGATGATGATGTTTATCAAATCCATTTTCATCTTTAAACTATAAAATACAGGGACTAATAACATGGATGTGGAAACTTGCTATTTTATAAGTATGTAAATATAATTTTAAAGTTTTCCTTTAACAGATAAGAATCAGATTTTTTTTTTATTAAAAGGCCAGTGAATCTGTTGGAGGTGGAAACCTGGAATGCTCAAGTAAACGCTATTTCTTAATGTAAATTTTGTCATTGATACATCTGTGAATTTTCAGACACATGCTAATCAAAGTATGTTCATTTGGATTATGTTTGGAACACTGGCTGAAGGTAGTTCTTGCTGGTGCATACCAGAGGACTCTAATGCACAAGCAGTTGGAACACTCACAGCTCAACAATAAAGTCTTTGCTCAGAGATTTTAGACATTAGATTCTATACTGTTGCTAGTCTGATATTCTGTAATATTTTTGTTTCTAATTTATGTGCAAACATTAATTGGATTAAAGGAATAGTTCACCCAGTCTTGTCATTATTTACTCACCCTTATGTTGATCTAAATCCATATGACTATCTTTCTAATGCAAAACACTAAAGGAAATATTTTAATGAGAGATGCCTTGATTTTAACTTAAAAGTTACATTATTTTGGGTTGATTTTTTTACCAAAACCTATTATAATGCTTCAGAATACTTGGTATATGATCCACTCTTTGCATGGACTACTTTTATAATACTTTTAAGTCCTTTTATAGTCTTTAAAGTGAGGCAATATCCAGTGCTCAAGTAAAATTTCTTGTTTTGTGTTCGGCATAAGAAAGAAAGTCATTCAGGTTTTGAATGACAATAGAATTTTCAGAAATTTGGGGGTGAACTATTCCTTTAATTAATGTATCACTAGGCATTCTTTAGAGCAATGACAATAGACTAAAATACTAATAGTACTTAATATTATTACTTGGTCATACCGAATGATTTAGCAAAACCCTCTGTCTTTCAAGTCTTCATAAATAATATATTCAGAGTCATAAATAAATGGGCTGTTCAGAATCAGAATCAGCTTTATTGCCAAGTATGCTTACACATACAAGGAATTTGTCTTGAAAACAGAAGCAAGACATAGATAATTAAAACAAATTATAATAATAATAAAAATAAAAAAATAATTATATATATACGTATACACACCTTCATACATATCTACATACACACACGTAGTGCAAATCTATTACAAATCTGTTATATAAAGAACAAAAATACAGTATATTATGTACAGTGCAATGTATGTAATGGCAGAAGTGGATATGTTGGATAATATAAATAGACATAACTTTGTATTGCAAACTGTTGATTACATTAATGACATGCTAAGACCTCTGGAGACTCATTGAAAACCAGCTGTATGTCACTGTATGAAAGTGTGAGTTCCACTGAACAGAAATCTTCGTCTTGCATCCCAAGTCCTTTTGGGGTTATAATTAAGTACTTAAGTACCAAAAGTTGATTAGGTCACAACCAAATGCAAAAGCTACTCAAAATTACACGTTTTTTAAACTTGCATAAGGCATTCTGTAACCTTATGCTTTAGTCTTCAAACCAGCTAAAGAATCAGCCATAAAGCTAGTTACAATGGGCGGATGCTGCTCTAACAACTATTAGTGAAAAAATACAGTTGAAACGAGAGGGGATACTCAGATATCTTTAATCCAACTTTCACTATTCTCACTATGGGTGGCTCAGAATTTTTTGACCAATGCAAGAAATATTTCCAGTTAGGCCAAGTTAGCTGTCAAATTTGTCCGTCTAGTGGAAAAACAATAAAAAAATTAATGCAGAGGTTCTCTGTTTTCCTGATCTGCAGAGATCCCTGGCTGTAGATTATTGGATGCTGAGAAGAAAACAAATATGAGGAGCACAAAAAATTATATAAAGACTATAAAGATCTTTTTGACACCAAAATATATACACTAAATTAAAGTTATAAGTCAAATCAAAATACTTCATTGTCACTTAGATCGTCACATAGCAGATCACCTGGCAGCGGCACACTTCAAATCCTTCATGTGAATTGAAACCACTCACACTCCAACCACTCACGAAACTGTTGCTGCTTGCTGAAGTCAGCTAATTAGAACTCTTTGTGATGACCAAAAGACAGCATTTGAATTCAGTCAAGACAGTACTTGAGGAACCAATTATACTGTATTGTACTAAGAGCTCCTAGGAAGATAAAAGAGGATTTTCTTAGTTGAGTGTCAAGTGAAGTAAAAAAAATATCTAGCTTTAGCTTAAATTTCCTGTGGCTTTTAAAAACGTCCTGGTTACTTCTTTAACTTCTAGGTTACTGATGTAACCTCTGTTCCCTGATGGAGGGAACAAGACGTTGTGTTGAAGAAGCGACACTAGGGGTATCTCTTGAGCGCCTTTTGCATCTCTGATCTATGAGAAAAGGCCAATGAGAAATTGGCAGACAGAATTTGCATGTCCCACCCCTGGACATACGGGTATAAAGGGAGGGAAATGCATCTGTTTCATTCAGAATTTTTCTGAGGAGCCGATAAAGGTTCAGCCGCAACAGTGGTTCGGTTCAGTGGCCGGGAGGACACAAAGTCTCGTTCCCTCCATCAGGGAATGGAGGTTACATCAGTAACCTAAACGTTCCTCGTCTGTTGCTCACTTCGACGTTGTGTCAAAGAAGCGACACTAGGGGTCCAATTTAAATCACGTCATGCGCTGAGCCGTGTACGTGTACGTGTTGACACAGGAGCGGGCAGGTATTTTATGTGCCAAAGCGACCGGCTGTGTCAGACTGCACGTCCCCTTCCCCAACGCCACATAAAATCGTCCGAGCCTTCTGGTTCTTTACCCCCAACAGGAGGGAACAAGGCGACGCTGCCAGGCATGGGAGCAGGCCGTGCCAGCTGCGCCTTTTCTCTCTCTATGTTTCTCTCATAGAGCTAAAAGTGGCAGTTTCCTATTCTTTCAGGGGGAAAAGACCCTGCGGAGACCACACCTGCCCAAGCTGGGGGAGGTAAGAGTGGTGAATTACATCACATGGGATTTTAGGTCACATGTGGAAAGTGGCGCGGTGGTAGATCCTGCCTCATTGGGAGGGAGGAGTTGCTAAAAACAAGGCAACCGGGGGTCCGTGACCGGGAGCCGAGTTAGTGTGATTGCCTGGGATAAGAGCACACGATTTTACCTCAGCGGAGGGAAAGGGCACTAGGTGCAAACGATCCACCCGGTCAGTTTGTCAGCGTTTTACCGAGTTCTACTGGCTCGGACCTGAGAAAACACAGGACGAAACCGACTCAACCCTGAGATTGTAAAATCTCGCAAAGGTATTGGGTGTTGCCCAAACCGCTGCTCTGCATATGTCTGCTAGAGAGCTACCCCTGGCCAGTGCCCACGAGGACGCATCACTTCTTGTTGAGTGTGCTCGGACCCGCAAGTGGGGGGGCACAGCCTGGGTGTGATAGGCCAATGTAATGGCGTCCACTAACCAGTGGGAAAGCCTCTGTTTGGAGACAGTGTTCCCATTCCGCTGTCCGCCAAAGCAGACAAAGAGCTGCTCAGAGCATCTAAAGCTCTGCGTGCAGTCCAAGTAGATATGCAAAGCACATACCGGACACAGCAATGAAGGGGCTGGGCCTGCCTCCTCCCTGGGCAGCACTTTCAGTTTCACTACCTGGTCTCTGATGGGGGTGGTATGAACCTTGGGCATGTAGCCCGGTCACAGTCTTAGGATCACATGAATGTCTGCCGGACCGAACTCCAGGCAAGTGTCACTGATAAAGAATGCAATTAATGGTGGCGAGTGTGATCAGGAGAGCTAAAGTCTTGCCATCTACTGTGTTGTGGTGGGCCGCGATAACGGCTACATTCACCTTCAAGGTGGAGGGGGACAGCCTCTCTTGCAGGAATGAGAGCACTGACCTTACTGCGCACCTCTGTGGGTCTTCAGACCGGGAAGAACACCAATTCGCGAACAAGCGCCACTTCAGGGCATAAAGTTGCCTGGTAGAAGGGGATCTGGCTTGGTTGATCGTGTCTACGACGGCAGATGGTAGATCAGCTTGATCTTCCGCATACCGTCCAGTGGCCAGACGTGGAGGTTCCAGAGGTCTGGGTGCGGATGACAGAGCGTGCCCCGTCCCTGAGAAAGAAGGTCCTTCCTCAGGGGAATTCGCCAGGGAGTGGCTGTCGCGAGGAGTACGAGATCCGAGAACCAAGTCCGAGTGGGCCAGTAGGGGGCAAATAGAGTGACTTGTTCCTCATCCGCCCTGACCATGCACAGCACCTGTGAAAGAAGGCTCACTGGTGGGAATGCACATTTGCGCAGCCCCATGGGCCAGCTGTGTGCCAGCACGTCTGCCTCGAGGGGAGCCTCCATTCGGGCGTACCAGAGCAGGCAGTGGGAGGTCTCTCGGGAGGCAAACAGGTCTACCTGAGCCTTGCCGAACAATTCCCAAATCAGCTGGACCGACTGGGGGTGAAGCCTCCACTCTCCGCTGGACAAGCGTTGTCGTGATAGCGCGTCCGCCACCGCGTTAAGGTTGCCCGGGATGTGAGTGCCACGCAGCGACTTGAGTCGTTGCTGGCTCCAAAGGAGGAGATGAAGGGCGAATTGTGACATGTGGTGGGAGCATACATGGCTATTTATGTACACTACCATAGTGGTGCTGTCTGATCAGATCAAGACGTGTTTGCCCTGAACTAGTGGGAGAAACCTCCGCAGGGCAAAGAATACAGCCAAGCGGAGCGGGGCCCCTTTCCAATGGCCCGCAGCTGCGTGCCCGTTGCACACAGTGCCCAAACCCAATTTGGAGGCGTAGGTAGTGACCACGACGCGTAGGGACACCTGCTGAAAGGGGACTCCTGTCTGCAGAAAGCAGAGGTCTGTCCAGGGTTTGAACGTTTGGCGGCAGGTGGCAGGCGGGGGTGATGATCACACAGTGCGTGCCGTGGCGCCATGGTCGTCTCGGAACTCGAGTCTGGAGCCAGTGCTGAAGCGGTCTCATATGCATTAACCCCTGTGGCACGACCACCACGGATAATGCCATATGCCCCAGGAGCCTCTGGAAAAGTTTTAACGGGACAGCTGTGCCCGGCCTGAAGGTGGCGAGGCATTTCAGCACTGACTGTGCACGTTCGTTGGTGAGAACCAGCACGAAACCTCCCCTAATGCTAGTATGAGTGTCGAACAGCCCTTTGGGGATGTGTCGACTACCCAGAGGATAGGGACAGGCTAGCTGAGTCATGCCTTGCTCTTTTTTCTTTTTCTCCCCAGAAAAAGGGAGAAATCGTTATCTGACCGGGATATCAGTATCTCACTTCCAAGGGGAAGACACCGCAGAGACCACACCCTGCCCAGGGTATTTCGAGTGGAGATACGTCACATGGTCTTGCAAAAGTATGTCATGTGGAGAGGTCCCATGGTAGGTCCTACCCAATGGGGGAGGAGTCACTACAAACATTGTGACTGGGGCAGACCGGCCTCTGCCCAAGGAAGACAGTTTACTAGCAAACCGGGAAACTTTTTCAGCTGAGATATGTGTTGCAAGGGGTTACCTACGGGAACCAGCGCATGGAGCACCTATCCCAGTACAGGGCTTAGATAGCACATGTACTAGGCCGGCAGTGAGTTTCTCCATAAACCTCAGGGCTTGGAGGAAGTCAACCAGGGAACACATTTGTGAACACTACTGGGAATCAACAACACAGGGAGGTTATAGAGCCTCACAAAGGTGTTGGGTGTAGCCCAGCCAGCTCTGCAAATGTCTGTTAGAGAGGCACCACTGGTCAGAGCCCAGGAGGCTGCCACACTCCTAGTAGAATGGGCCCGTAGCCCTGCCAGGGGGTGGCACATGCTGAGCTTGGTAAGCGATAACTATAGCGTCAATGATCCAGTGGGCAATCCTCTGTTTGGAGACATTGCTTCCTTTCCGCTGTCCGCCAAAGCAGACAAAGAACTACTCAGAGGCTCTGAAGCTCTGCATGTGGTCCAATTAGATGTGTAAAGCGTGCACCAGACACAGCAGCGTAAGGGCTGGGTCTGCCTCCTTCTCCTCTCAGAATCATGTGAGAGTAGCCCTGACTGAACTCCAGGCACATTTTGCTGACAGAGAACGCTTGTAGGTCCCCTAGCCTCTTGATGGAAGTGAGCGCTATCAGGGGGGCAGTGAAGTGGAGTGCCTTAAGATCCGCTGACTCTAAGGGCTCAAAGGGAGCCTTGCAGGACTACAGAGAGGTCCCACGAGGGAACAAGGTGCGGTCTGGAGGGATTCAACCTCCTGCGCCTCTCAGGAACCTGATGATCAGTTCATGTATTTCTAAGGACTTACCGCCCACTCTGTCATGGTGTGCCGCTCTAGCTGCTACGTACACCTTCAAGGTGGAGGGGAACTGCCGTCCCTCCAACCTCTCCTGCAGAAAGGAAAGCACTGAGCCGGCTGCTCACCTCTGGGGGTCTTCGCAATCTGGGAAGAACACCATTTAGCGAACAGACACCACTTCAAGGCATACCGATGCCTCGTATTAGAGGGTACCCTCGCCTGAGTGACCGTATCTAGTACGGCGGGTGGTGGGAAATTTCTTCCACGGGGGCCAGACATGGAGGTTCCAGAGGTCTGGTTGCTGGTGACAGATGGTGCCCCGTCCCTGAGAAAGAAGGTGCTGCCTCATGGGAATTTTCCAGGGAAGGGCTGATGGCGGGGAGCGTGAGGTCCGAGAGAGTCTGGGTGGGCCAATAGAGTGCTACTAGGACAACCTGCTCCCTGGCTTTAGCTTTTGCGTCCAACTGGACGAGCCCACTCTCCGATGCTTGTTCCCAGGAATAACACACAACCAGAAAGGTATCTTCAAAAAGATATTCTGATGTGTGCCACTCTTTTAGAATATACTCTTTTAGGTGGAAACTACATTTTTAGAATATATTCTTAGTAGATCTACCAAAGTGCCCAGGGTCGATCTCTGCAGTGCACCCATGCAGAGAGGGGAGAAAGCCGCTGTAATGTGCCGTAAGGATCCAGCAGATGTGAATGGAAGCTGTGGGGATTCAGCTCGCTTATTTCTCAATTAAATAGCGACCACTCGGCTCCGAAGAGAAAATCTGAATGAGCAATATGCACGCCCCTCCTTTATACCCGTATGTTTGGGGGAATGGCATGCAAATACCACTCGCCAATTCCCATTGGCCTTTTATAAAAGATCAGAAGGTGTCTCAGTCTCCCAAGAGTGGCCCCTAGTGTCACTACATCGACACAACATCGAGTGAGTGACAGATAGTGAACAATGTTTGCTTGATTCAATGTGTATTTAGCAGCATATGCAGTATTTCAAAACAAATATTATGAACCACTTTTACTACATTCTAATGGTATCATGACATACCAAGAAATGAACTTAATATTTTTTTCCATCTGTCTTCCATGCGCATTGGTCAAAAAAATCATGCACGCTGTCCCTCTATATTTTATAGAGTGTCAACAATATGGATAATCCTTTAGCCTACCGATAATAGAATGTAAGATGTGTCATACAAACCATTTAGTCCTGAGTTGCAAAGGAAACACACCTGTTCAGAGCTGAGACAATAAGCCCCTTTTCCTAGTATGTAACCATGGTGCTTGCTCACAGTTATTGTAAATACTGATTCTGATTCGTCTTCTCTTTTCAATCACTTTGTGTGTGTTCTGTGGTTTGGTTATGCTTCAGTGTGAAAAGTGAAGCCCCAGAGACTCTTACTGCACATCAAATTCTAAACAAAAGACACCAAAAACATAGCACTCATTGTAAAATGAAGTACCATCATGACCTTACTTATGCATCACATCATTGTGAAAAGCTGTACCTGTGCATTAAAGGAAAAGTTTAGTCAAAAATACAAATTCTGTCATTATTTACTAACTCACCTTTATGTCCTTCCAAACCATTTTTATTAAAAAAATAATAATTTTATTAATATTTCTCCACAATTTAGAATGCCAAATTCCCAATGCACTCTAAGTCCTCATGGTGGCATTGTGACTCAGTCCGGGAGGTGGAGGATGAATCTCAGTTGCCTCCGCATCTGAGACTGTCAATCTGCGCATATTATCACATGGCTTGTTGAGCGCGTTACCGTGGAGACGTAGCACATGTGGAGGCTTCACGCTTTTCTCTGTGGCATCCATGCACAACTTACTACACACCCCACCAAGAGTGAGAACTACATTATAGCGATCACGAGGAGGTTACCCCATGTGATTCTACCCTCCCTAGCAACCGGGCCAATTTGGTTGCTTAAGAGAACTGGCTAAAGTCACTCAGCACCCCCTAGATTCGGACTCACAAATCCAGGGGTAGTAGTTAGCGTCTTTACTCATTGAGCTACCCAGGGCCCCCATTTTTATTTTACTTTCTTTGGTGAACAACAAAAGTTTTTTTTTTTAATCCAGGCTGCTATTTTACATCAAATGAAAGTGAGTGTGCACAGGGTCTGTCAAGCACCATAAAGACAGGATAAAAGTGATGATATCAAATTATATGACCACTGATATATGATATACAGTATGATATCCATATGACAACTTTTTTGTGCACTATATTCGAAGTCCTCTTAAGCCACACAAAAGCCATACAATGGTCTACAATGACTTCAAAAGTCGGTGGTGAGTAAATGATGACAGAATTTTCATTATTAGTTTAACTATTCCTTTAAAATCATATTAGTTTCTACTAATAGTGTGATAAGATATACAGCAGTAGTGTATGCAGAATAATTGATTACTTATTTTTATACAAAAATAATAAAATATAAATACTGCAACAAAAAAAATAAAAAATCAAGACAACACACACAAAAAAGATATATTGAAAAAGTAAAGGTGAGGTAACTTTCGTCTATTTGTGGTTTGTAGACCTACTTTTTTAAATTTTTTAAAGTTCTGTTTCGCTGATGTTATTGTAATTAACCTTGTCCGTATGTACCTGAACTTGTTACATGTTAACATCTGTTAATTATACCGCTATACTTTTCATAAAACATAGTTCATACAAGTCACCTTAAATGCCCTAAATGATCAGGTTCACCAGACCTTTTGAGTTTAAAGAAGTGGCAGGCCTCATATTCTGTCCTGTATTTAGCAATGTTATTGATTAAACTAGCACCTAGACTTGCTAGAATACGCAGCTGTCTTCCTGTGCAGAGTAACAAATAAATTACATTTGGATAAAATGACTAAACAAATTGAACTGGGGACCAGATCTACTTAAGTATTTAATATATACAAGATGTTGAGAAAAAGCCAAAAGTGCTGAAGAGCATGTGACTGGCTTAGATATGAGACACACAGGTTCAAAACATCCTAACATTTAATAAAAGATTGAATAAATCCTTCTGTGGGGGTAATTTACTAGGAATTATCTGCACCAGTGTATTGTTTAATTGCACATGCTGTCTGCGTTGATTAAACATGCAATTCAGTAAAGTAATTATGCAAATCAGGTAACGACACAAACACGGACAGATCATCTGTGCTGAACACAGTTTGCACAGCACAATTCCCGATCTTTCCTGGCAGTTCTGAGTGTTCTATTGTAATGGATGCACTCGACTACCACGATCTGTACAGCATTGTTCCACCACTGTGATCCAGACACCTGAATCAGCTCTTTAAAAGCTGGAAGTGCACTTAATTACATGGCACATCTGGATATACGCCATGGTTATAAAGCTCTTGTCCATCATTTGATCACTGTTTAATCAAACACTGCTGCCATGGATCAATAGACAATGTACACAAACATCATTATTATTTTAACATTGACATAGTGTAACAATTGTGCCAGAAACATTTGTGAATAAAAAGTGATTTCAAATATATTTTCATGAAAAACATTTTCTGATGTATATCATGCAATAAAATGGCACAAATATTTAGGGAATTCGAGATTTCAGTGGTCATTCCTCACACATTTACTTGCTTGCACAAATTACAGGTATATATGACCACGACTGAAAGGACAAGAAAATGTGCCTTTATGTTTGGATTTAATCCAACATACGACAGGTCTTTAACACCACATGGAGCTGGTTAGACTGTGAAAGCCAAAACATTGATTCTAATTACCTCACAACCAAATACTGACTGTTAAGTTCATGACCCACATGGGAGAGTGAAAGTATTAACATTTATGGTTAACAGCTGCCACCTACAAACTACACTATCAAACTGGAGAATGCAAGCCTGATTGCGACAACTTTACAGTTCGTTTGGGCTAATTTTATGGTAGAATCACAGTTCTGCAATTCAAAAAACTGAGGCTCATTCATAAGTGCCACACAGTGTCTTTGTGCAGTTTAGAGAAGGCTATTTTTCTAAGCTATCATATTAATTCAACCTGCTGTTCTTTGTTCAATTTTCTGTCATTCTCGGCTAGGTAAAGAAAGGAGGAGAAAAAAAATGAGTCTCAAGTAATTCTAAACAGTCAAAGAGCTGCTAATTTCGTGACTGAGAGATTGATTCTTTTGCCAGCCCATGCTTAGAATACCTCTGTGTTCAGTAAACACAAAGGCCCCTGAACTCAACTGAAGCAAGGCCCAACAGGCTAGGAGGGCCAAACTTTGACTTCAACACAGCACTCAGAAGAACTCAGGGACAACAGAACTTTGAAAGCCCGAAAAATCAAGACAGCATTCTGATCTGTCCACCATGAGACCAGAGGACAGCTTGTCTTTATGACTGACAATCGCTGTCAGGCCATAATCTTTTTTTAGTCTCAAGCAATATTTACAAAGGTATTATATGACTGCCCTCGGGTAGTGTGCATCTTTGTCCCAGGAGCAGGTTTCAGTCACTTCACATTATTCTTATGTTTTCAGCAAGGACTCTTATTTTGAAGTTTTGTAGCTTCCTCTTATGTCTGTCATCCTCTTCTTTGCCCTAGTTGTATCCCAGGTGTTCCTCATCTCCTTGTTATCCCATATGTATATATATCCTCTTGTTCTTGCTCCCATGTCGGTTCTTGTTTGTATGTTAGTGTGTTATTAGCCAGCATATTGATGTAGTGTTTGTGTTTCCATTCTTCCTTGAATATCAAACTTCATAGTTTTATCACAAAATTCTGCGTTTGGGTCCTCTCCCTCGCCTCTTCCCTTCGCAATCCTGATAAATGTTTGTTTGATTACTTTTAAGTGGGATTTTATCAAAATAATAAAAAACATTTTAAACCAGTTGTTGCCAGGTCATTTGAAATAATAATAATAATTACTTGAGTTACCCAGAGAGGATCAACGAAGTGTTTTTCTCTTTTCAAGTGACAAATAATCATTTGCCTTGATTCTGATTCAGTCTCCACAGTTTTTAATCAAATTATGGAGTAATTTACCTATTTCTTTTACACAAAACGTCTGAAAAATCTGAATTGCAATGTCACTCTTCATAACAGCCCACCTAAAAATATTATCCATTCCGTTTATGGGGAGTTTATGGGGAGTTCTGCAGAGCTTGTCAGTGCGAGCGACCGTAACCAAGGGGGGCGGAGCTTAGCGAAGGGTCAATTGCACTATGCATGTTCTTTTGCTACCGAGTTTATAAATCATATGCTATACCTTGTAGGTTCATTGCTTTTCTATTCTTTTTGTAATGGCTTTAGTTTTACTAATGCTCAGTCTCATATTCTGTGGCCTTAGATTTAGCTCAAATGTATGCATTGAGCGAATTGAGGGATGTGCAGTTAAAAGTTTGCACCCTTTGTTCAGGCACTCTAAATGACTTTCATATATAACAGAGGCCATACCAATTATCTAGTGTTCCTGCAATGATGGCCTATTGATGCTATCACAAATGTTTTTTCTACTTATGATTTGTCCAGGTAATGCTGTCTGTTTAAGTCTTTTTTAAGTCATTGAAGTTGTTAACTGAACTTTAATGTCCATATGACCCCAGACACCACACATCCATACAAATTTTTCACAATGTTTTAAGGTATTAACACAAGGTTTCAGAAATCTCTATTCATACCCCACTTTTTAATTGCTGCTTTTTAATTGTAAATTTATTAAATGTAAAGATTACTCAGTCAAGCAGATCATATGTTTTTAAATTATGGTTAAACAAAGCAGAGTATTATAGGATTATAGACCTATATAATTCTGAGTATAAGGCGAAGCAGAATGAAGAACTGTATATGAATTGGACTGAAATGGGGATTTCCATTACAAAAGTCACTAATGCATTCTACTGCCAGCGCAATGACTCAATGGAACATCCATTACATAACTGGGCTATGAAAGTGAATCATGTATGATGTTGTGCGTGAATTAAATCATAGTCATGCTGTCATTGCACCCAATGTGCATATAAATGTGATTCTGCATCATCAGCAAGCACATGGACACTGTTTAGAAATGTGACACAAGAATGTTACCAATATTCTGTATTGATCATTCAGTTATTATTATTATTATTAGTTATATATGGTACTATGTACTGTATCATCTATTATTCCACCACATTGCAAACCTAGCTTTCTCTTTTTGAATCTCTGGTTAATTGAGTTTAGAGCATACTGGACCATCAACCGATGAAGAGAGTAAATCATTTGAAACCCAACCTCTTTGAAAATCCTAAAGGTCACTTGTTATCATTCTCATTAACAATTCCAGTCACTGCAGGGAGTTGAAGAATGAAGTGAGATCAGATAACCAATTTGTGGACTGATTGTTCAAATTACTCCAATAAGTATGTCTCATTTAATACATAAACATCATCTTAAGACATGAGAAATGCTCCCGTTTGACTGCGCATTACACAGACTGTCATAAGAGCCTTTGATTTTAATGTTAAATGGCAAAAAGTTTAGTGAAGTGGAACCAAACTTCAAAGTTAAAACATTCCATAAAGAGCAGCATATCACTGACATCAGTCTTCCACCTTAGACCAGCACAGGCATGTTTAAACTCAGAAGCATATAACATACTACACAACTAAAACTAAACACTAAGTAAATGTATCATCCTCTTCTGTTTTCTGTTTTCTGTTTCCATATTTCTTCTAAGTGACTTAGTAAACAGTTCACACTGGTTTTGCAAAGAGTATCGCAATGGTACAAATAAAATACCTGATAGACAATTACCATTGTACCACCACGCTCCCACACCAGCTGCAGTTGGAAATGTGGTCACTGTAGTGCTCAGGTGTTTCCCAATGATTCCTGGGAGAGCATGGAAGACTGTTTTTTTACATACATGTACTGCATATTGAAGTGGTATTTCAAAACCTTTCTCAACAAGAAGGGACTGACTCATTAATCAAGTTCAGAACTGCGCTGAAGTTGCTATAAGACCCATATTGACCAGTGACATACCATTCCATGCAATGCTGAAAATAATAGGGTTGCTGTTTTCATTTAGGTCCTTCATCCATCATTGGGCGCTCATGGGAGTGATTTTGCAAACTCCTTTAACTGTGTTTTAAACTTTCTTGGAGAGCACTCATTCATTCACTGCTCACAATGTTCTTTCAGACTTGACATAATGAAGTGCTGTTAGCTATTCATGACTTTGAGGTGCTACACGCCTTTGCTGCATTCAACAGCATTTAACATCTAGCTTTTCTGCAGGTGCAGACTTAATCCTGAGAAACCAAATCAAATATTCAATTAAACTCGGTCCAGTCATCTTTTACTCAGCCCATTGTATAAAACCAAAAAGACTTTGGTTGGTTTAAATGATCATAACAGTATAAATTAAACAGATCAAAAACTAGCTCTGAGAGGCAAATTTACTAAAGAGCTCTACATACTTCTGCTTTCTGCCTTTCAGCTTTTGTTTAATTCCCTAACAACCTGCAGTCCAGTTAACCAAACATTAAATGTGCTGAAAAGCTCTGTGCTGTTCAAAAAGAGATTTTGCATTCGTATTCTATTGTTCAGAAGTAATTTATAAAATGATGATTAAATGATGGAGAAGAGTTTTATAACTGACCATATATCCAGATATGCTGTGTTGTTGAGCAAACTTTTGCCATTTTAAAGAGCCAAGTCAGGAACTTGGATCGTAGTGGTGAACCGATGATGAACAGCCCTACTAAACTATGCCAGATTGTCATAGTCTGCTGCTCCCTCCAGACAACATACTGTAATCACGCTGAAAATCAACATGTTACTAACAAATGTTCAGGTACCCTGAATCGACCCCATTCTGCCGAGATACTGACATGCAGCATCTCCCATCAGACATTCTTCCATCAATTAAAATATGGTTACCTTTTCCTGTTGCACAAGCAATCTCAGCTACAAGGGATCTGGTCCCATGAAAATCATGAAATAATTGTGTTCTCATAATTAATGAGTGTAATTTGGTGGTTGAATTTTTCCTCCTCTGACAGTTAGATTTAGGGTTAGGGTTTGGGTGAGGCATTCTTATTAAAGGGATAGTTCACCCAAAAATGAAAATTTATTGATAATTTACTCACCCTCAGGCCATCCAGGATGTATCTGAGTTTCTTTCTTCATCAAATCAGAATTTAAGACTTTTAGGATTTTATTCCAGGCCTCCTCCTTTAAACAATGCAAGTTAATGTACTTAATACATATTTAGGGTGCATCAAAATAATCTACACAACTCCAGTCGACAAATAAAGTTCTTCTGAATGCAAACAATTGATTATTTTGAGAAACAAAACAATACTTATATACTTTTTAACTACAAATGTTCAGAAGATCTTTATTTGTCGACTGGAGTCTTGTGGATTATTTTGATGCACCTTAAAAATATGCATTTTGGACCGTGGGTGGCCTGAGAGTAAATTATCAGCAAATATTCATTTTTGGGTGAATAATTCCTTTAACTGTATTAAAAAATGTAATAACTACAAATACACTTCGCTTTGCAACTTGCTTTTGGCACCACTCTGTGGATATTTAACGTGGAATTTGGAGCTCAAATTCCTATACATTCAACAACACTTCCAGCTTCGGACACTGGGGGTAGTGGCTTGAATTTCAGTAATCACATACCGATTTTAGCTGAAGAAATTTCAACCCACTGTTGCTGAATTTACAGTGAGATCAGTCTGGTCCAGAATCTAGCACTCAGAACTGACCCACAAGATTGAGAATTGCGGCATGCAAATTGTGTTCAGCAATACATTTTTGGTTGTATTTGCACCATTACTTGAGCTGCCATTAAATTAATTTCCATTAAATCTTCCAAGTTGTTACAATTTGTAAAGAGTTACTCCTTGAAGTAGAATCAAAAATACTGTTTGGATCACATACTGAAGATAAAATGTCAAACTAGTAACTAGTAATTGTTTTAGTACTTGGCTAGTACACAACGATCATATCTTTAAACATCTGTAAGAGATTTAGCACTGGTACAACAAGATTTTCCCTTTTTTGAATTATAAGCATGGCTCACACACAAAAAATGCTGTGACCACAGATGTTTTAAAAGCTGTCAAAACAACTATGCTAATACAGTCACGTGACTCTCCAAGGTCAATAATTACACAAAGTCTTTTAGATGGTGGAACAGCAATGTTCTTGAGACATCACGCAGGTTAACTCTCAATTTTCCCTTGACCTTTTTCTTACATGTCACCATCGTTTCTCATTTAAATGTCAACACTTTGATTTAGACTGAACATGGTTGCTGGTTGAATTTTTTGAACATTTTGAAAAAGCATGCATTACACTTGGACCCTCAGAATTTCAATGGTTAAGAGTGAAAGAAAAAACTTTTACAAAATGTAATTACTTTGAAAGTAGAAAGCCACTACCATGGATTATGCATACAGAACACTAGCTTCATCTGCATGGTCATGAGAACATGTGTTGATGGAAAATATATATTCTGCCCTTGGAAAAAATTGAAAACAGATTTGCACAATCTACTTAAAGTTAGTAATGTATAACAGCTGAATACCTGCAATATGTTATTCAATACAATAAAGAGCACAGCCTAAACTAGTGAAGCGTTATTGCTTCACCACTGACTCATAGTTCAGACCGAACACGTTCTTGTGCTAATACAAAGCTAGGCACAGTGCAACAAACAGAACAGAATGCAAGTGTCTCAAGTTTCTTTTTTTTCTAACCTGAACTGGCATCTAAAAAGTCTGGCACTGCCACACGAGAGGCGGCGCAATGGTCAAAGGTGTCTATCTGATGCACATTTACATAGAAAAATGATTGAAAATTAGTGCAGAATCAGATGGATGCAAAAATACAAGAATTATAGTTAGCATTTTACAATAAGTTTCCATTTGACAACAACATTAGATATTGTAAACAAACAATGAACTACTTTTACAGCATTTAATAATCTAATAATCTTAGTTAATGTTCTTTTCAACATGTACTAATACATTTTTAAAATCATATTTTAAAATATTTGTAAACATTAGTAAATGCACTATGAATTAATATGAACTAACAATGAACAATTACATTTTTATTTTTATTTAGAATTATAAAATAAAATATCTAATATATAAGAAGTTATTAGATATAAGAATTAATTCATTCTTAATATACTATTAAGTGCAAAAGTTATGCAGCACTTAACTGCTAACAAAAATACTAATAACTGAATAATGTAAATGAATGCAAAAATCAGTTAAAATTTATTTATTTTTTTTGGTATAAATGGTTCTTTGAAGCTGAGCAAAGAACAATTGGGGTCAAAGATTTGATTTGCTTAGTGAACCATAAATAAGGGGTTGAAAATGAACTGCTTATGTGGAGGGTCAGATGCCTCAAGACAAAGTCTTTACCAACATACAGCAACAATGTCCCGCTCAGAGGGAGTATAAAGAGTGACATCCTCTCCATACTATGAAATGTGGCAAAGCAGATAATCAATTTGTTGTTGTTTAAACAACTTCAAAAATGATTTAACCGGGTCAGTGATTTGTGATCTTCCTTTCAATTTACTTTGGTAAGAAATTGCTTGCCAAAATGTATGTAATTGGAACCAAGATATTAAATGTACCAAGTATAAAATGTAAAAGTATGACATTTTGAATGATTTTCAAAAGTATGGTTACAATTACAATAAGGTTCCATTTGTTAACTTTAGTTAACTACATTAGTTACTGTAACATGAACTAACACTGAACAATAATTTGACAGCATTTATTAAGCTTGGTTAATGTTTTTTCAACACATACTAATACATCTTTAAAATTAAAAGTTTTATACGTTAACATTAGTTAATGTCTTATGAATCAACATGAACTAACAATGAACTATTGTATTTTTATAAGGTAACATAACATAAGATAAATAAATGCTGTAAAAATACTGTATATTGTTAATTGTTTGTTCATGATACTTGATGCATTAACTAAAGTTAACAAATAGAACCTTATTATAAAGAGCTACCAAAAGTACAAACTCGCCTAATGTATTCAACTTAAATTTGTGACTTTGCTATCCACACATCTTGGGTTTATTTGTGGTATTGGACTATTTATGTGGGTCCCACAATAGGCCTGTCATGACTTGCAATTCCCCTGTGAACTATTCAACAATAATTCAGTTTAAAATATATGACATTGTGCTTTAACTTTTAATTTTTTTTTTTTGGCTCAAAACACTTGTATATCTTTTGTAAACGTTTGTATTTTCCCATCAATCATTTACTTTGAGTGTATGGGTGCAGAACTCTGTGCTTGTTTTGATCCTGTAAGTTGATAAGACTTGTGTAAAAGCAGTTCTGTAAAAGCAGTTGACGATCTGTTAAACAACACAGGCTTTTTGGAAAGAGAGAGGTCAGATGGCCCATTAGTGTCACTTATGTTATGCTAAGTACCCCTCAGTAAAAACAAAACATTACTGGTCACCACACCACTGCTAATAGTGTTACAAAATTAGTGTTTATTGTAGACATTTAAACAGTGCAGAAAAAAGTAGGTTATTGTTCCCCATCTGTTGCTCACTTCGTCTTTGTGTCGAAGAAGCGACACTAGGGGTCTCTCTTGAGCACCTTTCGCATCTCTGATCTATGAGAAAAGGCCAATGAGAAATTGCCAGACTGAATTTGCATGTCCCGACCCCCGGACATATGGGTATAAAGGGAGGGAAATGCATCGGTTTCATTCAGAAATTTTCTTCGGAGCCGATCGGTGGTGTATGCACTGAGCTGCCAGTCACAGTCTGTTTCCTCCCATCTCTGAGCGATTGCTGTTGGATCTACAGCGCATATCAGCGGCTTTCTCCTTCCCTGCACGGCAGTGCAGCTTACCCCTGGGCGCTTCGACAGCGCAGTTAAAAGAGTTATTTTCTCTAAAAGAGTTATTTTCTCTAAAAGAGCAAATACACAGCGGCGTTGAACGTTCTTTTCAGGATGCGTCTTTATAAAGATGCCTTTCCGCCTCTGTGTAGTTCCTGGATGAGGTAGAGTGCTCTCCGCAACAGTCCCAGCACGTCTGTTCCCTGGCCGGCCGGTTCTGACGAGTCCAGAAGATGCCTCCATGGGACCTCCTCCTCAGTCACTAACCCGGCCCCTGCCGGATGTGTCGTGCCGCTAGGGTTGATGCATATGAGACCGCTTCAGCACTGGCTCCAGACTCGAGTTCCGAGACGAGCATGGCGCCGCGGCACGCACCGTGTGGTCATCATCCATGCCTGCCGCCAAACGTTCAAACCCTGGACAGACTTCTGCGTTCTACAGACAGGAGTCCCTTTGAAGCAGGTGTCCTGATTCGTCCTGGTCACTACCAATGCCTCCAAATTGGGTTGGGGCACCATGTGCAGTTGGCACATCAATTGCCTAGTGGAAGCTCCACCCCCAGTCGGTCCAGCTGATTTGGGAATGGTTCGGCAAGGCACAAGTAGACCTGTTCACCTCCCGAGAGAGACCTCCCACTGCCCACTCATTACGCCCGAATGGAGGCTCCCCTCGGGGCAGATGCGCTGGCACACAGCTGGCCCACGGGGCTGTGCAAGTACGCATTTCCCCCAGTGAGCCTTCTTGCACCGGTGTTGTGCAAGGTCAGAGAGGACGAGGAACAAGTCACTCAAGTGCCCCCCTATTGGCCCACTCAGTCTTGGTTCTTGGATCTCGAGCTTCTTGGGACAGCCCCTCCCTGGCGAATTCCCCTGAGGAAGGACCTTCTTTCTCAGGGACGGGGCACCCTCTGGCATCCGCACCCAGACCTCTGGATCCTCCACGTCTGGCCCCTGGATGGGATGTGGAAAATCTAGATGGCCTACCACCTGCCATAGTCGACACGATCAACCAAGCCAGAGCTCCCTCTACCAGGCAAGTTTACACCCTGAAGTGGCGCTTGTTCACTAGAGGCACCTCCCTAGCAGACACATGCAGAGCAGCGGGTTGGGCAACACCCAATACCTTTACGAGATTTTACAATCTCAGGGTTGAGTCGGTTTCGTCCCATGTTTTCTCAGGTCCAAGCCGGTAGAACTCGGTAACACGCTGACAACTGACCGGGTGGACTGCTTGCACCTAGCGACAATTCTCTCTGCTGAGGTAAAACAGTGCGCTCTTATCCCAGGAGATCCCACTAACTTGGCTCCCTGGATGACTCCTCCCGAGCCCTCTGGTCCACGAATTCATTGGAGGAATTCGCCGACCAAAAACCAATGCGGGTTTTCAATCTACCCTGTACTGGAATAGGTGCTCCACAGGTAGTGCTCATACGTGGACTTCCCCCTGTGTGTATTTTTACTGTGTGAAACGAGACAATGTTCCTCCAGGACCATGGTGCTAAATAAAACAACATAGGTCAAACACAGAAAACATGAGACTAAACAAACTAAATAAAATACCTATAAAAAGAGCACGAGGAAACGTGTGCAAAGTACGGGACAGTACAATAAATTACTAACAATGAACAGGACAATAGGCACAGTGAGAAACAGTGCAGCGCCGAACAGTACACGGTAGAGCAAAAAGATGACAGTTTGTAAAAATGCCAAATGTAAACAACATACTATGAGATAGTGTTCTATCTCTCACTCAGGACACGTGTGTGTGTGTGTGTGTGTGTGTGTGTGTGTGTGTATATGTGTGTGTGTGTGTGTGTGTGTGTGTGTGTGTGTGTGTGTGTGTGTGTGTGTGTGTGTGTGTGTGTCAGTCCAGTCTCTGAGTATTGAGGAGTCTGATGGCTTGGGGGAAGAAGCTGTTACACAGTCTGGCCGTGAGGGCCCGAATGCTTCGGTACCTCTTGCCAGATGGCAGGAGGGTGAAGAGTTTGTGTGAGGGGTGTGTGGGGTCGTCCACAATGCTGGTGGCTTTGCGGATGCAGCGTTTTTTGTAAATGTCTTTGATGGAGGGAAGAGAGACCCCGATGATAATCTCAGCTGTCCTCACTATCCTCTGCAGGTATTGCAGTCCGAAACGATGCAAGTCCGATCGCCTGCAGGAACTCTCTTCGTGGAGGATTGTGAAATTATTATTATTATTACAGCTCTTGGGTTTCTGTCTTTTTCTTCTGACAGTTTTATTCAAGTCAAAAATATTACTTGGCATGTTTAAATCAACCTGACTACATAAGTTTACAACAGGGCTGCTCACATTCTTATGGAATGTGGAATTGGAATTTTTCATAATGTTATTATTGTAAGATCTACCATGCACAACTTAAATAGTCCTACTTTGTAAAAATAGCAGTGTTGCCACAATTCCAAAATTTCAGTAGTGTGTGCCAATACCATGGGCAGCTGTGGCTCAGGTTGTAGAGCGGGTTGTCCACTAATCGCAGGGTTGGTGGTTCGATTCTGGCCCACATGAGTCCACATGCCGAAGTATCATTGGGCAAGACACTGAACCCCAAGTTGGTGCCAATTGCAGGTTAGCACCTTGCATGGCAGCTCTGCTGTGAAAGTGTGTGTGAATGGCTGAACGAGACACAATGTAAAGTGCCTTGAATGCTGCTACAGTTAAAAAGGTGCTATATAAGTGCAGACCATTTACCAGTGAATTTAAAATACAAAATATAGTAACTGTATTCCACTAGTTACAATTTAAATAATTAGTAATCAGAATACAGTTACGTTCAAAAAGTATTTTGATTACTGAAGAGATTACTTTGCATTTTATTGTCATTTGTTTCATTTAATATTTAGTTCTTTCAGATGGAAAACATTTATACAAATAAATGATGTGATCTAAAGTATATTTGAACAGCAGTGAAACACTTTCTGATGATGTTACATTCATACGATCAGACAGAGATATACGTTTGAAGTTTGGAGCAGAAGAAATAGAAATAAAACTAAACTAAAATGCTATTTCTAGCCATTTTACATTCACATGTTACCAGGCACTATCATATTTTTTTATCAAGAAAATTTACATTGGATCATAATTTCTTTTGTCTAGTAAGATCTTTGATATTAGGGCAAATTGTATTCTTGATAATAATCTTTGTATTGTTTTCCTGTAAAAATATCTAAAAATACTTAAAACAAGTTCAATTTGATTTATCTTGTTTTAGAAGCAACACTGCACAAGGTAATTAGGTTTTTAAGAGAATGTATTTTTAACATGTGTATTTTGTCTGACTGTACCGGCAGAGTTTTTATAGTCAAAACAAGTGAAAAAATCTACCAGTGCTGAAGAAGTAATCCAAAGTATTTATAATACATTACTGACCATTATATTTATAATACATTACTGACAAAATACGTTACAAATTACATTTTACAGCATGTATTCTGTAATCTGTAGTGGAATACATTTCAAAAGTAACCCTCACAACCCTGTTGATATAAAACTACTTATTTTACTGGTCTTTACTTTATGATTATAATACAGGAATACTCTTTAAAGACACTAAATTAATCTAGCCAAGATCTGTGTGTTGTTTTCCCATTATTGTTGTTTGATTTATATTCACGACAGACTAGACAGTGGCTGATCTGTTGGGCTGTAGTTACACATTTTCAAGTCCAATATTTTGAGACAAATTTGCTATTTTGTTCCACTGTTCACGTTCACTTTTGGACTGACGAGATCGACATAATGTGGACCCCTGCATTACAAAATGGAAGTAATCCTTCAAGGAAAAGTTCACCCAAAAATGAAAAGTCTCTCATCAATACCTCACCCTCATGCCATCCAAGATGTGTATGACTTTCTTTCATCAGCAGAACACAAATTATGATTTTTAGAAGAACATTTCAGCTCTGTTGGTCCATACAATGCAAAAAATAAAAAAGCACATAAGGGCAGCATAAAAGTAATTCATAAGACTCCAGTGATTAAATCTGTATCTTCAGAAGTGATATGATAGATGTGGGTGATAAACAGATCAACATTTAATTCCTTTTTTATTGTAAATTTTCACTTTCACATTCTTCGTCTTGTGTTTTTGGCAATTTGCAATCTTTGTGCAAATCGCCACCAACTGGGAAGGGAGAATTTATGGTAAAAAGGACAAATTCTTCTAAACATCTTTGTTGTGCTCAGCAGAAGAAAGAAAGTCATACACAACAGGGATGGCATGAAGGTGAGTAAATGATGAGAGAAGTTTCATTTTTGGGTGAATGAACACTTTAAGTGTCAGATCAAGTAGAAACATCTCCTCAAATGTAAAATACCTTTTCAATATAATGACAAACTTTTCCAACAGGTTTGCCTGAGTGCTCCCCTCGTCTTCTGTTAGTCATTAAACAATGAATCTTGCCCCAAACTCACACCATTGGTGGAGCCTATGTTGCTGTTTTAGCCTGATTGGGATTCTCAAACAAACAAATGGCTTAATTATGGTTTTCTCAGCAAATTAAACTGGTACAGGATTTTAACGTATTTTAACACACACACACACACACACACACACACACACACACACACACACAAAACATGCATATTGCCAGTAGGGCACGTTTTTACTTTTTACAATGTGTAATGAGTTAAGATCTCACGTGATAGATACAACTTGATATGATTTTTTTTCCAAATAACTAATGTCTGGATTCTGTGACAGCAATTTCTTGGGCATGACTCACAACTACAATTTCCCATAAAGCACTGCCGACCTCCTCCAGCTCGCCTTCATTAGATGATCTAACTCACTGACTCTTCTCTGACCATGTCATAATAACGGCGAGCTGGTGGAATGCAGAGAGAATGAGGCCTGTCATCTCTGAGCTGGAAGGTGGGACTCATGCCTGAACAGGGCTGGCCTGTTTCCCCAATGCTGAGAGCGAACACCATGGCAACCCACTGTTTCAGCACTCAGACTGGGTGGAGAGGGTTTATATAGCAGAAGGGAGAGAGAGAGGGGCAGCTAATATCTGGCAGATATATGTTGAAGTTCAGCTGAACACCTGTCTCCTGCTCTTGGCTCTCAACACACCAAATGTCTCACTCATTACTCACAACACCAGTTATGTACATATAGAACCAGGGGCGGACTAGGAAGAGAAATGGGACTGGGATTTTACATAAAAACTTGCCCAAAATTTGTTGAACTGGTCCAAGTTATCCCGATGGCCAGTCCGCCCTTGTATAGAACGCATATTAAGTGTTGTTTTAGTTCTCCACAAGCCTAATAATGTCATTGTGATTTTTAAAATCAACAGACAGATGATTTCATACATAATACTGTGCCATCACAACTACAACAATTAAACATCTAGCACTCCAATTTCACACATTTTTCATTGTCAAAAAAGAGTCCTCCTAACATGACCTACTTTATGTCATTCAAAAGGAATGTTTGCATTCCTTCCTGCATTTCCAATGTTTTTTTATTCCACTGATATGGCACTTTTATAGTGCCTGAAAAGACTCACATGCCACTGTTCAGTTTACCTTTGTCCGAGGTAAATTCGAAAGAAAAAAATAGGCAAGCTGCCACATGTGAAATGTCATTGCAGTTTGAATATTACAATCTTTCCAGTGAGCTTGTTTAAATTAGAGCTTGTTTGGTACACTCTGTGCTCTGGATAAAATGTGTTTGTGACCCCAGAGTGATGGGCTTCATTTTAATGAAGAACATAAATCTTAAAACAATCTTTTCTTCAAGAATTCTATTGCTGGGAGTCGCATGGCGCCGTGTGAGGAGCGGACGTGCAAGCGATGATCTCTGCGCACTTTGCTAGTTTTAATGCTATTTGTGTCATAAACCAGTGAGATTCGATACACCCTGGTTCTTAACTGTTCTAGGAAGACAATATGTCAAAAAATTCAAAATCCTCGGGCTCTGGAGACATTAAAAGATACTTACGTGCTCAAGCTTATTCCCTGCAGCAGCGGGCCGGAAGCCCAGCATTCAATTCAGGCAGTAAACTGAAATCCTGAAATCCTGCATGAATTGATGAACATGTCAGCAATGATGATGAAGGTTGTTGCAGACTTGGATGATTTGGCTGTAATATGTCGATCGATTACTTCTATGGAGATACAATTCTCTGAGTTGGTTACAAGATTGTTGGACGTCGAAAAATGTATTGATTATCTGTAATCATCGGAGAGGGAATAAGCTGATAATCTGCTTGTGACTAAAACAGACTTGCAATGCGTTTGAGAAAAACTGGAGGATTTGGAGAATCTTAATCGTGAAACAACTTCCGAATTGTTGGAATTTCTGAGCACGAGAAAGGAAGAGATATGGTGAAATTAATAGATGGACTCTTCCCGAGTCTGCACAACATAACATTGAGCGAGCTCACAGAGTCCCAGCTCGGAGTTTTGTCCCTGATCAGTTCTGTCCAAATTTCTGAGATCATCTGATAAAGATCTCGTGTTATGCAAGGAGAGGAGCAAAGCAAAGCTTTCTTGGAAGAATGACAGTATTTTCTTGTTCCCAGACTTTGCGAATTTGACAAGAGAGAAACGTGATCGATTCAAGGAATGCAAGAAACTCTTACACCAATAGATGGTCACTTTTGCACTGATGTTTCCGGCCAAACTGAGAATAGATACTAAGGATGGACACTAAGAATTTTTCCTTCATAAATACATTGGAGTGAGTGAGCCATTTGGTGATTTTCATGTTGTCGCCTAGTGGACCGTCTCATTGAACATACACTCGGACTACCTGAGGAAGCTCAGTGCCTTTTTAATTTCTCTTTGTGCTGGTTCCCATTAGCAGCTGGAGTTTGTTTTGTGTAATATAATTTTAAGGGACAGCTTGTGGATGAATCTGCTTGTTTTGGGTGCTTATGCCTTGGTTTTGTGTGGAGTGAGTTTGACAACCAGAAGAACTGAACTGCCAGCACTAGGGGTCTCTCTTGAGCGCCTTTTGCATCTCTGATCTATGAGAAAAGGCCAATGAGAAATTGGCAGACAGAATTTGCATGTCCCACCCCCGGATATACGGGTATAAAAGGAGGGACAATGCGTCTGTTTCATTCAGAAATTTTCTTCAGAGCTGATGGTTGTGTATGCAACGAGCTGCAGGTCACACACTGTTCCTCCCATTTCTGAGTGTGATTGCAGTTCGATCTACGGCGCATATCAGCAGCTTCCCCCTTCTCTGCACAGTTGTGCAGTTTTCCCCTGGGCGCTTCAACAGCGCAACTAAGAGTTGATTTTCTCTAAAAGAGTTATTTAGCTAAAAGAGCAATAACATAGCTGGTGTTGAACATCCTTTTCAAGACGCGTCTTTATAAATATGCCTTTCCGCCCCTGTGTAGTTTCTGGATGCGGTAGAGTGCTCTCCGCTTCTGACAGCCACAGGCGCTGTCCGTGTGTCTGGGCTGCGATCACACCAAGGCAGCGTGACCTCTAGAGCCTACAGTGCCACTGGACAGGCCGCTTCTGCCCTGCATGCCATGGCCCTCCAGCAAGTCCACCAGGCCAAGGCACTTAAAGATCTGCAATTGGGTATTCCTGATCCCGACGTGCTGCAGGAACTGTGCTCAGCGACTGACCTCATCCTCAGGGCCACGAAGTTCACAGCACGGTCACTCAGGCAGGCGATGGCCTCTCTTGTGGTTCAGGAATGACATCTGTGGCCGAACCTGGTCGAGATGCGCAAAGTGGACAAGACATGCTTCCTTGATGTGCCGGTCTCCCAGTTCGGCCTTTTCAGCGACACCATCGAGTACTTCACCCAGCAGTTCTCCACGGTGAAAAAGCAGATGGAGGCCATCTCACATATCATGCCACGTCACAGACCTGCCGCCACGGGCCATGCCCCGTCTGCTCGCCGAAGGCGTCCTCCTGTGGCTAAGAAACATGCAGCTCCGCCTCAACCCGGGCCCAGCTCTCAGCCCCTGCGTCGAGCACCCCGCAGGAAGCGCACGCCCCTCATCTCCCGGACCCCTTCGAGGACCCGGAAGGCTCCCAAGTGGTCGTGAGATGCCCGACCCAGAGACCACGACATTCGCTCCGGAGCTGGTAAGAAGACCACTCCGTCCCCCGTTGGAGGGCCGGGAAGAGAATCTTTTGTTGAATTTATTTCATTTGCCACCCACGTTCTTAATAAAAGAGCTATTTCGTTTGTCTCTGGGTCGCCTTTGCCCGCAAATGCCGTTCTCACAGCACTCTGCCACCACACCTCAACAGTCCCAGCATACTGGACGTGGACCTTTCGCCTTCAGCCCCACGACTGTTCCCTGGCCGGCCGGTTCCCTTCGAGTCCAGAGGATGCCTCTACGGGACCTCCTCCTCAGTCACTAACCCGCCCCCTGCCGGGTGTGCAGAGCAAGGTAAGTACTTCAAGTCTTCCCTCAGCACCAGAGCCTCAGGCCGCATCCTCGCCTCCCGACGCCACATTACCTGCTCCGCCCCGCTGCTCCGCCCCGCCAGGTACGTCAAAAATAACCGTCCCCTTAGTGCCCCTAAGTTTGGACGCGTGGCTCTCACTTCCCAATCCGTCACGCTGGCTGGCCAGGACAATTCGACTCAGTTACGCCCCCCTCCCCTCCCTTTGGGTGCTTCCGCTTTACCGCAGTTCACGGCGAACTTGCCAAAACCATGCACGCGGAAATCGCGACTCTCTTACTCAAAGACGCGATAGAGCCTGTCCCTCCAAATCAGATGAAGAAGGGTTTCTACAGCCCTTACTTCATTGTACGCAAGAAAGGCGGCGGCTTATGACCGATCTTGGACTTGCGAGTTTTCAACCAGGCCTTGCACAGACTCCTGTTCAAAATGCTCACGCAAAAACACATTTTAACTTGCGTCCTGCATCTATATTGGTTCGCAGCGGTAGACCTGAAGGACACTTACTGCCACATCTCAACATTGCCTCGACATCAACCCTTCCTATTGTTCGTGTTTGACGGCCAGGCGTATCAGTACAAGGTCCTCCCCTTCGGCATGTCCCTGTCCCCTCGCGTCTTTACGAAGGTCGCAGAGGCAGCCCTTGCCCCGCTTCGGGAAGCCAGCATCCGCATACTCAACTATCTTGATGACTGGCTAATCCTGGCCCACTCCCCAGAGTTACAATGCACACACAGGGACTAGGTGCTCAGGCACCTCAGCCGTTTAGGGCTTCAGGTCAACTGGGAAAAGAGCAAGCTCGCCCCAGTTCAGAGCATCTCTTTTCTCGGCATGGAGTTAGACACAGTCTCAATGTCATAACACCCAATACATTTACGAGGTTTTACAATCTCAGGGTTGAGTCGGTTTCATCCCGTGTTTTCTCAGGTCCGAGCCGGTAGAATTCAGTAACACGCAGACAACTGACCGGGTGAATCGCTTGCACCTAGTGCCCATGCTCTCCGTTGAGGTAAAACTGTGCGCTCTTATCCCAGGAGATCCCACTAACTCGGCTCCCTGGATGACTCTTCCCTAGCACTAGAAGGAATTTGCCGACTGAATCCAATACGGGTACTCAATCTACCCTGTACTGGAATGGGGATCCACAGGACGGGCCCCTATGTGAACTTATCCCCCAGTGTGTATTTCCGCGGTATGGTCCACTTGCGAGCCGTGTCTCCCTTGGGCAGTCCTCGCGAACCCCCAATCGTCATGTTTGTAGCAACTCCTCCCTCCCATCTACCACCGCGCGATTCTCCACATGTGACCTAAAAGCCCATGTGATGTATTTTACCAATCTTTACAGGTGTGGTCTCCGCAGGGTCTTTTCCCCTGAAAGAATAGGAACTGGGTAAGATCGCCTTCCCCGATGCGTATGATAACGTTAAGATGGCCCCAGCCACTTTAACTCTATGCGAGAAACATAGAGAGAGAAAAGGCATGGCTGGCGCGGCCTGCTCCCATGCTTGGCACGTCGCCTTGTTCCCCCCTGTCGGGGGTAAAGAACCAGAAGGCTCTGATGATTTTATGGGGCGCTCTGGAAGGGTACGTGCAGTCTGACACAGCTGGTCGCTTTGGCACGTAAAATACCTACCCGCTCCTGTGTCAGCAGTACACGTACATGACTCAGTGCATGGCGTGATTTAAATTGGACCCCTAGTGTCGCTACTTCGACACAACGTCGAAGTGAGTGACAGACGGGGAATGTCTAGGTTACAGATGTAACCTCCATTCCCTGATGGAGGGAACGAGACGTTGTGTCCTCCTGGCCACGTCTTTGAACCGAGCCACTGTTGCGGCCGAACCATTGTTGGCTCCTCAGAAAAATCCTGAATGAAACAGATGCAACCCCCCCCCCCCCAACCCGCCCCTTTATACCGGGGGCGGGACATATGCGGGGGCGGGACATGCAAATTCTGTCTGCCAATTTCTCATTGGCCTTTTCTCATAGATCAGAGATGCAAAAGGCGCTCAAGAGAGACCCCTAGTGTCGCTACTTTGACGCAACATCTCGTTCCCTCCATCAGGGAATGGAGGTTACATCCGTAATTTAGACTGGGTTTTTTTTGTTATGTGTGCTGGTTCTGGAGCTTTTTTTGTGGAGGAACGCACCTTCGAGACAATTAAGTGGATGAATCTACATGTTTTTTTTGTTGTTGTTTATTCCACTTATGAGTTGGAGTTTGTTTTTTAGATTATCTTCTGTTGTATTTGTATAGAAACACCATAATTGAGCAATCAGACGGCAAAGTTGTAGCGGGGATTCTCGTGAGTTTAGAGGGATGGACGCCGGTTGATATTGTTGTGCACAGGGTTAATGCACACTATATTATTTTTCTGTTTGTTCTGTTCTGGGGAATGTTCTGGGGTTGATTGTTGCACTAATGTTGGAATGTGGTCTTTATAATTTTAGTTTTGACACACAATCTGTTTTTTCTTATATGTCAAAATCTCAAATGATAATATGAGTGGATTGTCTCTCTCCACGTGGAATGTGAATGGGTTGGGGCACCCCATAATAAGAAGGAAGGTTATTATTTTCTTAAACGTAAGAAATATGATATAGTGTTTCTTCAAGAAATGCATCTTTCCTGGCAGGAAGCTGAAAATTTGGGAAGATATGGAAATGTTTTCTTTAGTGTTGGGTCAATTAAGAATAAGGGAGTCATTACATTGATATGTCAGCAAATATCTATTATTATTTTTATTTTATTTTTTGCGTGTGTACTCGGTCTTTGGCCACAGGTATGTTTGTTGGGGGTCGGGGTGGGGTTCGGGATCGGGAGAGGGAAAAAATGGGGTTTGATGGTTGACTGTATATGAATGTTTTGCTTTGTTATGTGTCATGTTGAGAAGCAACCAATAAAATGGTAATCTGAAGAATCCTAACGCTGCTCTTTTCCATACAAAAAACAGTTCATATTGACCACTGCTGTTAAGGTCCAAAGAGGTAAAAAAAAAAAAAAAAATCATTATAAAATAATACCATAAAAGTAGTACATACAACATATAGCTGTTGAGTGGCCCCAGAAAGATTGGAATATAATGCACTTGTCATTTGGACTACTGTCATGATGTCTTTAAACTGAATTTAATATTGCTTTATAGTATTTGTCCTTTATGAATATTGAGAGCTCCTGCTCAACTGTTATTCTATGGAATAGAGCTGCTTAAAATATCTATTTTTATGTTCTAAGAAAAATGTAACAACATGTGGGTCTTGAACAACATAAAGGTGAATGAGTGAGTAAAAGTACATTTTCCATTTTAGGTGAATTACTTGTATTAGGGACAATTCTTTTAGGCAATGGAGGAGTCAGGAGACAACGAAGCATTGCAGGAAAGTCTTTTATTGGATTTCTTTAATGCGCTCAATTCACATAGATTCACAACACTCAATAAGATAACAGAAAACTTTTCAATACACTCTGTAGTGTCGAGTTTGTTTGCTCAGGTCACTCTCTCTCTCTACTGAACTGATGCGCTAGAGCGGCCTTTAAGTCTCCTTCTGCCAAAAAAAAATGGAAATTGCATAAAAAAATGCTAATTGCATAAAAAAAATATGCTACTGTCCTTGCCAAAACCTAAAAACTAAATTGTATACATTGTATCACAAGTCACAGGTCTTACCATGTTCTAGTTCTAATCTGAGGGTGAAAATGCTCTACTTTGTGTTATAGATCATTATATTAGACAATATCTAGTGAATTTTCTAATAAGCTACTTCAGAAACTTACCAGACAACCACATTCATTAAATTCCTTTGCAATATACACACATTCGCTCTTTGTCTTAAGCCTGATATGCTGAAAACTACTGTTATGTTTTCACATTCACAGTTATTAATGATTTTTGAATCATGTTCTGTTCATTAAATATTTTCAATACAAAATGGCAAATTTCACAAAATGGGAAATAGTTTGAACCCTTGGAAATTACTTACGGTTGGTACAGCATTTCAATCATAAAATAGTGTTCAAATTTAGCATGTTAAGTTATGTACTTTCATCTCACACAAACACTCTTAACCTGAACTGCTTGCTAATGCGTGGCGCTGGGATAATCCACAAGGTTTCTGCTCAGCTTCTTAAATTCAGCTTTCATCGATTTGATTGGATATGACATTGATGAGCGGTGTTATACTACTATGCACACTAAAAATGTTTTTTAGTGTTAACAAAAAATCTTAACTTTTTTCAACCATTATGTTATTTCTGCAACAACTTAATGACAGCGGTGCACACTGGACTGCAGCAGAACAGCAACAAGGATGCTAATTACTGGGGGGACAATCTGGTCATATCTGATTATTGGATGGTACTTGTCCCCCTCAATGTATATTGCGGTTACGGCCCTGCTTCTGACTACTGCATGTTTATTGCATTCTCATCAAGCAGTGGACAAATGGATATGACAACCTTTGAACTCTTGAACAACTTGCATGTCACCGTGACAGCGGGATGGGGTGGCAGTGCTTTTTTAATTTTAAAAGGAAAATTATGTACTGGGATGCTGTGCACAGACCTAACAGTGACTAAATAGCCTATACTTTGTTATCTGGTCATTATTGTTGTTAAAAAAGGACACAAAAGGAACATGAGATTTTTTGAGGGAAGGGCTCAGCCCTTATTGTTCACGTATTATTATTTATTTTATTCTCTCTTTCGATTCTTTATTTATTTTTTCATTCATAGTTACACCTTTTGCTTTCCAGTCTTTATTCGGCAAGTTTTAAGTTCATTGTCAGGGCAGCATGATCACATGGGAAGTCAGCATGCTGTTTCCGAAATTTCCAGTATCCTAGGATCGGCAACTGTATGCCGACTCACTGACATGCCCTGTCTCCCATCGGACATATTTTGAACAGCTCAACAACAATTACATTCCATCGTGGCACTATTGTGTAGACCACAGTTCAATCCCCATTCGAACGAGGAAGTAATCATGTTTGTATAAACAATCAGAAGTGTATTAAGGAGGTTGCATTTTTATCCCTAACATTGCATTTTGTCTCTACTAATGGTTAGGGTCGATTTGGGTTTTGTTTGTGGTATAGATTAAATAAAATAAGCATTTATCTTCACTGTTTTACACCCTGTTCTGTTGAAAATTATTATTTTTAAATTCATTATCATTATGTTTCTGGTGACCTCTCCTGGATATAAATGGATGTCACACTTGTTTATATGTTCTGAAACACTTCTCGCTTTAGCCTCTGAAGGCAGTGTTTTAAAATTTGGTCAAAGTATACCGATATTGGCTAAATAAAAATCGGCACACACCTGCCAAATTGTATGTGAGTTCAGGCAGATCGTGGCATGAGCCGTGCGCAGTTCTTCACTTACAGCTGATCCGAGGCCTGCCCGCCGTTCCATTGAATTTGTGAAAGAAATGCAATGCATTTTACTTGATTTATTAAAAAACAAAAATCATTAGACCTACCAACTTGAATCTGAAAACGGCCCTCTCACAGGCAAAGCATTACTGCATTTCGTTGTCTTTGTACTTGTACTCTGCACAATGACAATAAAGTTGAATCTAATCTAATTAATCCCTAGTGTAATTAATTTACTGATCATCTGAGAAAATGTATCATCTGTTATATTAAACGTTTTTTGTATCAAAAAGTTACATTCATAGGCCTACACCAAAAGTGAATTAAAAGTGTTGCCTGTTAATCTAGTCTTAGAGAATCACGTTGCCGTTAGGCTACATCAAGTCAAAAATCCAAGGCACTCACATAGTGGATAGGCCTAATATTAATAAGGCTGGCTATTATAATGGGGAATAATATAAAAAAAAATAATCACATTGTGGCTAGAAGAGACTTACTTATATATAAAAAATATTTTACTTAATTTTGAATAAGTTTTAAACACATTCGCTGTCCATAAATATCATTTTGTTGCATAATGGTTTAACGCATTTAGTGAAGGTGACATCTTGTTTATGCAAATCATATAGCCGAGATGTTAAAGAGAGACAATTGCATAATAGATAAGGGTGTCATTTTACTCAATCAGTTCATTGTTAGTTGTATCCTAAAAATAAAATGAAAACTATTTGTTGCCATAAAAATGTAAGGTTCATTCTTTTCTCTTTAACACATAGCCTACTGTATATGGACACAAATTTACACCCCCACTGAAATTTCACTTTTAAAAAGGAATACAGATTGACATGTCAAAATAAAGTGCTTTTTGACTCTAGCCATGGCAACATGTACACCTGAAACTGTAATGCAAGCACTGCATTTACGGTATAAAAATAAAACAATCTGTTCTCAATGTAGGCCATGCAATAAACTTGCAGTAATTCAGCTCTCGCTATGTCCCGTGTGAAAAGGCTTTTATTCTGAAGAAAAGGCATGAGGACGTAATCGAATCCCACTCAGAGCGGATTGAGCAGGTTTGATTATGGTAACATCTAAATAACATTATTAAATTTGATTTAAAACCATGTTAAAAAATGACCTGATTCAATTTAGCTGACAAATTAGGTTACACCAAAGAACATAATTTTTGTGGGATACATCAAGTAGAAATTGATCTTTGAGGTATCAATCGCAGGTTACCACATTTTAAACAGTCAGAATAGACTTAATATAAATTGTGATAAGTCACAAGATACACCATCCAATGCCGTTTGACACCAAACCTGGAGCGACACATCTTGTGGTGCCAAGTTTGAAGATTTTCAGTGAATAAATACTAACATTTTGATCTGCTCCTCACAAAAAGTTATAAGTTATAAGGATGAGTACATTTTAATAAAAGTTTTCATTTTTGGGCAAACTGGTCTTTTAAACGTGTCTGACTCTGTGAAGATCTTTTCTCACTAGCTGCTGTAAAGTGTAAGAAGAGTGATTAAACTGAAAAGTATCTTAATTTATAAAAAATGTATGTTCTTTCGATTCCAATACTATCAAGCCATTTATGGCACGTCTATGTTAATCCATTCTCATTTGATTAATTTAGCATTAATTACATTAATTTACATTAATTTAGCTATGTTTACGCCTCTCATCAACACTAAAACAGTGTAATTCCCCATCTGTGCCACTTGAACACGAATGGTACTTATGGTCATTTGCAGCTCAGAAGAAGATAACAAGCATCTAGGGAGAAGGTGAAGAGGAAGGTAATGAAATCTGAGAGTGTCCTTTCAACTCATATTTGGGAGTATGCTTTTAACACACAATTATGGAGATTAGCAATGAAAATATTATTACAATATTACATGATTACGCTTATCTCATGAGAGCTTTCTCCCAGATTGAATTTCTAGTGCACTCATTTCAAAGAATGTGCAAAGATTACATACAGTATAATGCTCAATTCAGCAAGCACTTTGAGGATTTGGAGGTCTTGTGGTAATTGTATTGGTCTCATATACAGTGGGCAGGGTGGGCTGGACATGAATCCAGGACAGTGAGCTCCATTCAATCTATTGCTATTTCTCCATGGTGTGGCAGTTGCACAAAGTAGGCCCACATCTGCATGACCTACACAAGCTGCAATCTTTCCCATGATGTCATAGGCAATGAGGTCACTGTTGTCATTATATGTCCAGAACAATTAGGGGTCCTGCCTGTTTGTCTATATGAACAATTGTGCAGTGGGCAGGGAACAGCAGCATGCAACCAGGCTTCTCTCTGTCATGCAGAGCAGAGGTTCATTGGCAACAGAACTGTCAAAAGCAATAGTTGTTAGCTTGTGTGCCTGCATTGCTTACACTGATCTGGCGTCAGCCACAAAGCATATACAGCAAGTCTCTCAGTCCAAACACAGGAAAGAAAATTCTTCACATGGACATAGAAACTGCATATTTTATATACGTTTACATGCATACCAATGTGCTATAATCAATTTATTTAAAAAATCTGACAACACATGAAAACATCTTGTTACTGTCGTAACCTCCACTCCCCGATGGAGGGAACGAGTCGTTGTGTCGATGTAGTGACACTAGGGGTCGCTCTTGGGAGCCTTTTGGAATTTGGATGCCACTCCCCTGGACATATGGGTATAAAAGGAGCTGGCTCGCAACCACTCATTCAGGTGTCCCGGACATTTCAGTGGGTAGTACAGCATTGTGGCAAGAGGGACACAACGTCTCATTCCCTCACTCAGGGAATGGAGGTTACGACAGTAACCAAGAAGTTCCCGATCTGTCACTCACTCAACGTTGTGTCGATGCAGTGGCACTAGGGTCCCTACACAAAACGCCACAACTTGGTGAACTGCGCTAAATGAACTGCCGATGCAGGTGCAAGCAAGTTGGTGCGTGTGAAATAGCAGGTGCACTCGGTCTGCACGTAGCCTCCTTCAATGTCGCAAAAACGCACTATACCTGGCCAGCTGTCCCGTAAAGTTATCTGTTCGTACCTGACAACACACGTGATGAAACCGGCTCAACCCAGAGACAGTAAAATCTTGTGAAGATATTGGGTGCTGCCCAGCCCGCTGCCCTGCAGAGGTCTGCTAGAGAGGTGCCATTGGCAAGTGTCCAAGAGGATGCCACACTCCGTAGAGTGTGCTCTTAATCCCAAAGGAGTGGGCACTTTGCCCTGTGTTTGGTATGCCGACGCAATGGCATCCACGGTCCAGTGGGCAAGCCTCTGTTTGGAGACCACGTTCCCTTTCTGCTGTCCGCCAAAGCAGACAAAGAGCTGTTCAGGGCATCTATAGCTCTGCGTGCGATCCAAATAGATGCGCAAAGCATACATCGGACACAGCAACGATAAGGCTGGGTCTGCCTCCACCCGGGGCAGCTTCGCTTGCAGGCTCATCACCTGATCCCTAAAAGGAGTCATGGGAACCTTGGGCACATAGCCCAGTCGGGGTCTCACGGCCATGTGAGAACACTCCGGACCGAACTCCAGGCAGGTGTTGCTGCCAGAGGACACCTGCAGGTCCCCAACCCTCTTGATGGATTTTGTGAGCACAGTCAGGAGGGCAGCCTTCACTGAGACCGCCTTCAGCTCAACCCAGGAGGACCACAGAGAGACTCTATGAGGGAAAGATGCATAGCCTAGGAGGATTCAGCCTTTCAGGAACCTGATAATCAGGTTGTGCTTCCCCAAATACTTACCGTCTACTGCGTTATGGTGTGCCACTCTAGCGGCTACATGCACCTTCAAGGTGGAGGGGGACAGCCGCCCCTCCAGCCTCTCCTGCAGGAAGGAAAGCACTGACCCAACTGTGCATCTCTGGGGGTCTTCGCCCCTGGAAGAACACCAACTTGTGAACAAACGCCACTTCAAGGCATATTGTTGCCACGTAGAGGGAGACCTGGCCTGAGTGACCGTGTCTACCACCGCAGGCAGGCCACTTTGATCTTCCGTGTCACGTCCAGGGGCCAGACATTGAGATTACAGAGATCAGGGCGCGGGTGCCAGATGTTGCCCTGTCCCTGAGAGAGGAGGTCCTGCCTCAGGGGAACTTGCCAGGGAAGGGCTGGTGCGAGGAGCATGAGAGCCGAGAAACTAAGTCTGAGTGGGCCAGTATGGCACCACTAGGGTGACCTGTTCCTCATCCTCACTGACCTTGCACAAAGTCTGTGCAAACTGGCTCACTGGGGGGAACGCATATTTGAACAGCCCCCGGGATAGCTGTGTGCCAGTGCGAGCCAGCTCCTTTTATACCCGTATGTCTGGGGGAGTGGCATGCAAATTCCACTCGCCAATACCCATTGCTTTTCTCAAAGATCAAGTTTAGGGCTCCCAAGAGCGACACCTAGTGTCACAACATTGACACAATGTTGAGTGAGTGACAAATAGGGAACCGCATTTACTTTTAATCATCTTTAATCAATTTTTAAATCATCCCCAATTTTCATATTTTTAAATCAAAACTTAAACAGACATGCGTACAACAACTGCGTACAATGGAAGCCCCCATCGAAGAATACCAGAGCGGGCAGTGGGAGGATTGCCGGACTGGAGGTGTTGTCCATCCAGACCAACACGTGCTTGCCCTGGATCAACGGCAAAAGCCTCCGCAGTGCGAGCAGTACTGCCAACAACATGCTGCAGTTGATATGCCAACACAGTCACTGTCCTGTCCAGGAGCAAGCGGCAATGTGCCTGTTGCACACGGCACCCCAGCCTAGCTTGGAGGCATCTGTCAAAACCACAACTTGCCTGGGCACATGCTGTAAGGGAACAAGGTCTCTCCAAGGGCTGAAGAATTGCAGTCTCAAATGCATCGACCCGAGCGGCGCAGCCGGCCCAAGGACATCATATGCCCAAGGAGCCTCTAAAACTGTTTCAATGGGGCTGCCGTACTCCCCCTGAATGACTTCATGCAGTTCAGCACCAACTGCACACTCTTGCTCGTGAGGTGTGATATCATTGAGACTGAGTCAAACTCCATCCCGAGAAAGAGATGCTCTGAACCGGGGAGAGCTTGCTCTTTTCTCAATTGATCCGAAGCCCCAACTGGCTGAGGTGCTCTAGCACTGTGCGCATACAACAAATCTCGAGAGTGTGCTGGAATCAGCCAGTCGTCGAGGTAGTTGCGGACGCAAATGCCCACTTCCCTTAACGGGGCAAGGGCTTCCAGGGATCGACCAAAGGGGAGGACCTTGTACTGATACGCCAGGCCCTCGAAGGCAAACCATAGGAAGTGCCAGCCATCGCGATGGGTTGGAGAGAAGCTGGGCTTCAATTTAACTTAAATTATTAATAAATGTTATATAATGCTTGAAAATACTCCAAGAGTATTTAACCAGTCACTAAAAAAAATAAAAAAAATAAAAAAATAATTAACAATTCTTGTTGCACTTAAATCGGTTTTGTATACTGTTCTGATGATAGTGAAACTTTGTAGTATGGCCCTTTTCGTACCACTGTCTCCTTAAGATGATTTGCTTATGTTTTTCCTCTTTTGTAAGTCGCTTTGGATAAAAGCGTCTGCCAAATGAATAAATGTAAATGTAAATGTAAATTTTGTTCATGTACACTCACATACTGTAGGAATTTATAAAATATCAGGACTAATTTATAACAATCAGCATGTAAAGATCTATATAATGTATAATGCCAAGCAGTCTACTGTATAATCTAACTAGGAAATATAATTAATGCTTGCTGGTGTAAAACTTGTCATATTGTCCCTGTACATGACTTCTTCAAAATTAATATATAGGACATGGCCGAGCCACATCTGTGGAGAGTTAGGCCAGGAGAGAAAGAGCAGTAAGGATTAACTCCTGTGGAAAATTACCTCTAACCGTTGTTTTGTGTTGCACTGAGTGCTGGAGGAGGTCAAAAGGGCAGTCCAGACTGCCGGAGAGAGAGAGAGACGCACAAAGCATTGTGTGTTCCTGTGTGTGTGTGACATCAAGAATGCTGAAAAGCCATTTAGTTTTGTATGTATTAGATTGAAAAGGTCTGGCAATAAACAACCTACGTTGGATTGTTTATCTGGCTCGCACTTCCTCATTCAAAGAGACGTAGAGTTTTGTCACAGCGTTATTATTTATTTAATTATTTATTTATTTATTGCCTGTTGCATTGTTCAGTTTAAAACTGGTAGGTAAGTCTGAACTGCTTACAAAAGTAATAGCACACCTGTCCTCAATATGTCACACAATTTGAAGTAACATTCATATCTGTAGCACAAAGTTAAAGGAATAGTCAGGGTTCAAGTTAAGTTCAATCCACAGCATTTGTGGCATAATGTTGATAACAACAAAAAATTATTTTGACTTGCCCCTCCTTTCCTTTAAAAAAAGCAAAAATCTGGGTTAAAGTGAAGCACTTACAATGGAAGTAAATGGGGGCCAATTTTTGAACGTTGAAATACTCACTTTTTCAAAAGTATAGCCACAAGACAAACAATATATAAGTAAACATGATTTTAGTGTAATAAAATCACTTACTAGCCTTTCTGTGTAAAATTATAGCAAATTTTACAACTTTGTTGCCATGACGATGTAATGTCAACAAACCCTAAATCTATAAACAACTGTTTAAAAATTACAATTTAAAAACTTTACAGCTCAAATACTAAACAAGTTGTAACACAATAATTTATGTAAATGCTTTTATAAAATTATTAGCTTCAAATTTCTGCCTTTAACCCCTTTAAAAAATTGTCCCATTCACTTCCATTGTAAGTGCCTCACTGTAACTTTCTTTTTATTTATTTTTTTAAGAAAAAGAGCGACCAGTCTAAATATTTTTTGGTGGCAATCAACATTATGCCACAAATGCTGTCAATTGAGCTTAATTTGTATTGAGCCTGGAATATTTATTTAATTGCGTTAATGTTTTTTTTACGCGTTAAACAAAAACTATTAATTCAATTAACATGTTAAATTTCCCAGCACTAAAAATACATTGCAAATGTAATTCAAAAAGTTATGCAGATATATCCTTGGATGTACTGGGACACATCATCAGTGATGTATCCTGTGGTCATAGGGTGTTTAGCTTGGAATATTCCTTAAAATGCTCATGGTTAACTCTCAGTATGAGCTATAGTAATAGTGATGCTTGCAAGTGTTAGACTGATATATCAGCCAGGCTATTACAGCCATAGCCAACAGTAGTCTGGATTTCAGAGTGCACTGCATTGGAATAAAATTAATTTGTTCATTTTTCAATTGCAATTTTCTGTATGTAACATATGTACAGTCATTGTATTGCATTTTATATGGTGGTCGATATCTGTCAACCTTCACTATAGATTGGTCTCGTTGAAAAAACAGACTGATCTAACAGTGAATTCAGAAATTGTAGGTGGAATTTACTTTAGCTAAACTCTATCTGCTTATCGAAATTCAAAACACTGCCCCCCAGTGGCTCGGAGGGGCATCAAAAGAGAGTACAACATGCCGACCTCACGTGTGATCGTGTTGGAAAAACTCATATTGTCGACCACTAAAGCAACACTAACAGTTTTAAATGTTTGAATGTAATTATAAAGTGTTATCTACTGCTTTCTGTTAGACTGATCCATTCTACACAGGGTAATTACTATTATTGCACAAAGAAAGTCTGATATGGTGCTTGTATGTCTCCTTGATCCACACACTGAGATTGGCATAATGCATAACAAATTCCATGAAATGTGAGTCACACTAATGCAATCATTTTCATGTGTGATAATTATATCTTGCTCTGTTTCCTGTTGAATGAGGAGGAGACATGGGGGAGGGAGCTCCCCTCCTATTTCACTCAGGATGCCAATAACTTATCATTGAACTGGCAGTACAGGACACTCGCTTATTTCCAGCCTGTCTCCCACGGCAAGAGTCAAAGCTCACAGTGGGAAGTTTGATTGAGCCCAGCATAATCGTATCATTCAGCTGAAACCTGAGACACACTGGAGGAACTGTTTCTATGAGTCATATCTACATCCAGCATCCCTCGGTCTATACGCTAGGTCAGAAGGCCACTGTAGTTTTGCAAGAACACATTACACCATTAACCAAGCATGTGAGTTGACAACAAATATTTCCATTTAGTGAACTAACTTGTGATGCCAAGAACATTTCACATGATAAAGACTGACACCTTTCAACACTCATTAGGAAATATAGTGACATGCTTCTTAAATGCCTCTTAAAGGGATAGTTCCCTCCCAAATAAAAGTCTGTCCATCATTCCACACTTGTTAAATTATGTCATTTTTTTGTAAGAACTATCCCTTTAAGTCCTTGCACTGTTTTCATGTTTAGTATGATCAGGAAGTTCTGTGACAGTAAAAATGTTAAGGTAACAACATTTAAATAGTTTAAATATTATGGATCATTAATCATTTAAATAGTTCCTGGAAGGTTTTTGTGGTAACAACAACCAAGCCAAACTTGGATCATGTCTGCTGCTGCCAGATTTTCAGAAAGTTCCTTTCAGAACAGCTACCCGAATCCTTTTCTCCCAGAGGATGATGACAAAATGTTAAAGCATTTTCCCACCAAGGAGCTGAGAAGCAGGACCAGGTGCAGTGGACAAATAAATTGAAAATGTGATCAGAGGAACATCGTGACTTTCTCCCAGACTCCCACTAGGATCATGTTTTGTATCGTTCTAATGCCATTTTGCTAATGACTTCTGGAATTGTCAGCTGAGCTGTTTGAAATATAAATCATTCCCTTTCAAAGCAGAACATTTTACTTCAAAAGTTGAAGAATAAATATGATGTAAATACAAATATGATAGAAATAATAAATTATTTTTGTTTCTTTCTTTGGATTGTTCATGTTATATTTTATCAGTATATATGAAGATTTTGGTAAATATTAAGCATCTACATGCACAACATTTTCTGATTAAGTCTTTATTCTGAAAAAATGAATGGGGAAAAGAGCTGCTTACATGTTCCAAAGCTGTCGGATATTATTATTACTTTTCCACATGCATGTCTTTCCCCCTGCAGTTCTCTTTTGGAAATACTGGAGATATTTGCTCTTAACATTTTAGAAATCTTGGACAATAACTTAACATACTCAGTAGTTCTCATTCATGTCCCAAACAAGAACACACACAAGTGTGTGATGATATACACTGGTGGCCATATGTTTGGAATACTGTACAGATTTTGCTTTTATGGAAATAAATTGGTACTTTTATTTACCAGAGTGGCATTCAGCTGAACACAATGTATAGTCGGGACATTAATAATGTGAAAAATTACTATTTCAATTTGAACAAAAATTTAACTACTTTGTTCTCATCAAAAAATCCTCCATGTGCAGCAATGACAGCTTTGCAGATCTTTGGCATTCTAGCTGTCAGTTTGTCCAGATACTCAGGTGACATTTCACCCCACACTTCCTGTAGCACTTGACATAGATGTGACTGTCCTGTCAGGCACTTCTCACACACCTTAAAGCAGTGGCAGGCTGTACATTTGAAGTCTAGTCCTTCAGTGTGATTCATGCCATTAAGAAAACACAGTTTCACAATGAATAAGACACCCTATGCCTTTGGGCATCATAAATTATGTCGCAGCTAACTAATAATACCAATTGACACTTTAAAAACACGTCCATGTACGAAAGTCAGAACTTGAAATGACACTTAACTGAAGCAAGCCTAATTTTCGAGAAATGAACGTCTCCCGAACAGACATTCAAAAATCATAATTATTCATATGAATCTACCAAGGAGGTCTGTAATACCTGGAAAAACTTATTTAATAATATTTGCTATTTAAATGTTGCTTGCAATTAATTTAGTTTCATCAGGGTACACGGGTATGCTGCGTTACATTCAAGTTGGATGTGGGATATTCCTACTTGATATCTTTGAGTTTTTTGATGAGTTTTTAGAGAAAGCTGTTTCTTTTTTGGCATTGTTGACCTAATATTGACCTTAAGACATGCCAGTCTATTGCATACTGTGGCAACTCAAAAACAAACACAAAGACAATGTTTAGCTTCATTTAATGAACCAAATAGCTTTCAACTGTGTTTGATATAATGGCAAGTGATTTTCTAGTATCAAATTAGCAATTTATCATGATTACTCAAGGATCAGGTGTTGGAGTGATGGCTGCTGGAAATGGGGCCTGTCTAGATTTGATAAAAAATTAAAAATTTCAAATAGTGATATTGATTATATTCTTTGTGCATATCGACACCTACTGGGCAGGGAGATTAATTTATAGTAAAAAAAGGACTTAAATATTAATCTGTTTCTCACCCACACATTTCATATCACTTCTGAACCACTGAAGTCTTATGAATTACTTTTGTGTGGCCTTTATGTGATATTTGGAACTTCAAAGATCTGATAGCCATTCATTTGAATTGTTTGGAAATACAGGCCTGAGATATTCTTCTAAAAATATTTGTTTGTGTTCAGCAGAAGAAAGAAAGTCATACACATCTGGAATGGCATGAGAGTGAGTAAAAGATGAGAATATTATTTTTTTTTTGTGAACTATCCCTTAAAGGAGAGAAAAAAAAAGAATATATATATATATATATTCTCAAAGGAAAAAACATATATATTATGTACCTTTAAATGGTACACAATAGGTCCTTAGGGTACAATTATGTACTCAAAACAAGTTATACTGTACATTTTAACTGGAACAAAAAAAGGTGACAGCACTTGTCTCCTAAACATTACCATTTTTCAGAGAGTGTACCATCCAACAGAACAGACACAAAAATGCAACAAATTAAGTTCATTTTAGTCAGAGCAGTTTATTTTTGTTAACATAACTGTAAGATACACCATCAGCTAATAATTCACATTTTGGCTGTTAGTGCACATGGTTAGCAGCATGCCAGTCTCTGTTCTGCCTTATGCAGGTTTTTTTTTTTTTTTCAGGGTTCTCAGAGACACTCAGCCAGACTCTGAGCATAAGAGACACACTAGAAATCTCATTAAATTATGTTTTGTTGAACGTTTTTAGACACAAAATATCACACCCATCTGTGTTTGTTGAGTGTCTAATTACAAAACCATTGGAATTAATAGGAAGTTGGTCCTCCCTAACAGCTTCCACTTTTCTGGGAATGCTTTCCACTAGATGTTTGAACATTCAGACACAAGAGGATGGATAATGGATAATATGAGTTTGGTGAAGAAGTTTCGTTATTACCTCATCACCTCATCTGGTCACAACGCCAGATGATCTAGAGTGCACATGTCTGCCTTCTCAATGACCTTGAGTCTAGGAGAGCAAGAGAACTCTCCAGGAAAAACAGAAACACACAGTCAGCGGGCGTGGAGACAACACTGTTGTAAGGCATGATGACTGCATGATTACAAATACACATGATGGAGGACAAAAGCTTGGTGAGCTTTGACTTATACATACAGCAGAAGAGTTGCCGTGCCAACCAAGACCTACTGGGCACAACGAACTCTATGCAATACCTGCAGTCTAAACAACTTCTCTCCAAAACAACACCAAAACCAAGCTTTGTGCCTGAGATTGAATGTTCTCAAGTCTTTTAAAGGGTTATTATAATAAGTAAAACAGCAGAGTCAGTATTTTTTCTACTTCTTTTTTATTTATTTTTCAAATTTTTTGCTAAATTTCCAGAACAATGGACCAAAAATAAATAGAAAGTGGAGTTCCATATGTAAGCAGTGCACTAATAAACAATATGAGTGGTGCTTGCTAGTGCAAAAGTCACTGCTACATATTGTGTTGTTGGTGATTACTAGGTGATTGCTTTAATGTATGTCTAAGGATAATTTTCTACTGCCCAGGTAAAAATCGCTAGTCAGATTGCATAGAAAAGTAATAGTGCACACCTCCAGAGACCATTTAGCAGAGACTGGCCACTTCTATTTAAATGAATGGGAGAAATTGGAACGCCCAACCAAGAAGCTCAATGGTCAACGGATGTAGAAATGAAGTCCCGCATGTCCGTCATGACAGTAACTGACTTGAAAGAGAAAACTCACCATTGAAGCAGAAAATTCCCATTAATGCCTGCTATAGCACCCCTTGTGGCAACGTTGAGAATGCAATGCATGCTTACATTGTGTTATGAACTGCAGTCTAACACATTTTGGAACTGAATCAAACTAGCGTAATTAGAAGTGTCTGCATTCACATACTTGCCTAGAGTATGTTTCAGCCTTTAGACTTGGTCTCAGATGATGCAGGGCCGTTTCTAGTCTTAAGTAGTATAAGCGGCTGCTCAGGGCCCCTAAGCCACCAGACAGCCCCGAAAAGCAAGATGTTTTAATTTTTTTTTAGATATATACTTAAAGCTGTGAGTGAGACTCAGGCAGTTATTATGGCTAAATTAGTCAGTTATGGGTGGCTCCCTTGTGGCCTAATAGGGGAGTGAGAAATTCTGTTAAACATTAATGCACGACGGCGCTGCGTCCGAATATCTTCTCTACTATAGTATTATAGTATTGTACAATAGTATGCCAAAAACAGTATGGTAATTGAGTAGTATGTCCGAATTCACAGTATTCATGAAGCACTAAGTGAGAAATACCTGAATGACCTACTATTTCTGGCAAGATTCTAAAGTCCGGATCGATTGGACCATAACGATCCCATAATCCCTTGGGAGCTGAGGCGACGTTACATTCAAAATGATGGTCTGAAAAGAACAGCGGTGAACCATGAGTCAGAGAGCTCTTCTCAACTGTAAGTGGTACAAATAGCAAGATAATTGTTCCTTGCGCTTAAGATAATTTTCATTGTTGTTCTTACGTCTTATATGCGGGTCACGGTTCAATGCCCACATCCTCCGATGAAGTATGCCTGAAATCTATTCATTCTTTTAGGTATGCATGCGAGTAGTATGAAAAGATTTCAGACATATGTGCGTCCTTCATCAAATACAGTACATACTGTGAGAGTACTAGGAATGGGCGATACTACTTATTTTCTTTTCGATCCGATACCAAGTGCTTTTAGGCCAGTATTGCCAATATCGATACCTGTAATGAACTGAATTTTTACAAATTCTTTGGAAAAAATGTGTAACTTAAATTATTACTTCACAATGAATAAGACACCCTATGCCTTTGGGCATCATACATTTTGTCACAGCTAACTAATAATACTAATTGACATTTTAAAAACACATTCATGCACGAAAGCCAGAACTTGAAATGAGACTTTATGCTCAAGCAAGCCTAATTGAAAATGCATCATGACTGTATTCTGAAATGAACGTCTCCCAAACAGACATTCAAAAATCATAATTTTTCATTTGAATCTACCAAGGAGGTTTGTAATACCTGGAAAAATCTATCTAATAATATTTGCGATTTAAATGTTACTTGCAATAAATGTAGTTTCTTCAGGGTACACGGTTATGCTGCTTTCCAATCAAGTTGGATGTGGGATATTCCTACTTAATATCTCCATAAATGCATTCCATTCCGGATATTCGGAACTGCAGTGCTCCCGTTAATTTAGCAGGGGTTTGACTCTCATTAGATATGTCTCCTAGCAACTCAACTGGCAAACAATTCTTTCGCACTCGCTTTCAAGTTACGTAACTTAAAGCGTGATTGCATCACTCAAGGCTAGCTAGAAGGCCTCGACTAGGACATATCCTAAAGATCACACCTAAAAAGAACAAATAAATCAATCTGATTGGCTGATGAATCTGACACTCTGACTGTAGTTGCACATTCGTTTACACTGTTGAGGGATTCTGTGGGTCTGGAGTCCAGACACACATGCTGCTTTGGGCGTGTGATTTGCGAAACAGTTGTCACACTTTGCTTGTAAGCATCAAGGAATAAATTCTGAATGGATAAACTTTTTCTCTATTTGTTTGCAGATTAATTAAAAGTAGAAAGCGATTAAAAATACATAGGCAAAAAGGTGACTGAGAATGAAAGGATGAGAAATATTTATTTATTTATTTGTCATGTTAGGCCTGCAGAGAAGGCTTTGAGAATTTGCCACTGGTTGTTATCAAGTTGCACAAAAAAACTCAATCTGTACTTTCTCCACATTATGATATCACACTGATATCACACATTTGCATCTGACTACCTCACAACGACACATCAACGCCCACTGTACCTTGTTACTTCTATAGTCCCACCCAGTAGCTGTGAGATGCCAGCTCAGTCAAGAGCATTATATGTTATATTTCAGGTAAAAAAAACTGAATTTTGACGATTTAAGTGACCCTCTGAAATCTGGCTGTGAGAGATCATTGCTTTAATTGTCTTACTACACAGCAATGGTATGTGCAGGAGGAGCAGTACCACTCTAACGCTGCATCTGTTTGCACTCCTCAAGAGATGCAGTTCTCTCTGGAACACTTCTTTCTCTAGCCAGCCTCCCTAGCCAGAACTACTCAGTAATCAGCAGATAAACAACATACTGTCTGCTTCACACACCCTTTTCACTCTCACACATCTAAAGCAGAAGCACATCCACGCAAAAGTCAAGGAAAACATGCCATGATGTGACGCAAAAGCACTGAACTTCCCCTGCACACATGCCAACATAGACAAGGGGTACGCTGCTAATCACTCAAACATATGACAACACTTGTTTCCTTCCCAAAGAAAGCATGATGTCATTGTAAACGTTAAATCATATTGTAGTGTTAGACTCATCTGGACCTCTGGTAATAAGTATTCTCACGTTATTTGTCATAACAAAGTGACATAACAATAACTAAAGCGAATTTGATAGCCATTATTCACCATGACTGCATGAAACAATTACTGTTAAATTAAAGGAAATTATTATAAATATACCTGTAATTGTTTTTGGAATGGACACATTAGGAGGAAAGGAGGACACAGGGAACCAGGTTTCCCTATCTGTCACTCACTCAAAGTTGTGTCAATGTAGTGACACTGGGGGTCACTCTTGAGGGCCCGGAAACACCTCTGATCTTTGATAAAAGGCCAGTGGGAATTGGTGTGTGGTATTTGCATGCCCCTCCACCGGACATACGGGTGTAAAAGGAGGGGACGTGCATACCTCTCTTTAGTTTTTCTCTTCGGAGCCGAACGGTCTATGGTTCAAGCAGAGCAGATCTAAAAGAGTATATTCTGAAAGAGCATTTTCCCTCACAAAAGACAATATATTCCTAATAGAGCAGCACACATCGGATCGTCTTTTTCAAGACACAAGACTTCTGGTTGTGTGTTATTCCTGGTTGTGGTCAATACCTTTTGCCTTCTGACAGCTACGATTGCTGTCTTTGCTGAGACATATTTTGTGGATGCGTCATGCCCTCATTGTGAGGCAATGACTATGGCAATGTTGCGGTCACGGCTCGCTTTTGTAAGAAAGCAAGCCACCCCAGAGGCTCCCTCCCTCTGTCCTTCTACATACGGGTATGAGGCCAGTGCAGCGAGCACTGGGGAGATTTGGGGACCCTAATGGGACCACCTCTGGTGGTTAAATCCCTGCGGACCTCCCATTCCCCCGGCATGCTCGTTTGCCCCTGCTAGGCATTCAGATGAGTGTGCCGCCTCATCCCAGGGCAAGTTCGACCTCTTATTTTGTGCCCGTGAAGGTGATGAGCTCTCGAGTGCAGCATCGGAGAGCATGCCAGACCTGTCTAACTCGGAAACCTCTGCTGGGATTCCCCGCTCGGTGTGATCGTCCAGTCACAGGCGGATGCTGAGATGACGGACATGCTTTCCCATTCCGCCATAAGCGCCGGGCTAGAACCCACATAGCACCGCAACCTGGCGTGGGCACCCGAAGCTCCCATCCAAGGCCTGTAGGCTCATGTCTTCCCTGATGACTAGAGCCTACGGTGCCGCCAGACAAGCCGCCTCCGCCCTGAACACCATGGCTCTCCTGCAGGTCCACCAAGCCAAAGTGCTGAAAAAACTGCACAAGGGTAGTTCCGTCCGGGATTGATGCAGGAGCTGCGCTCGGCAACTGACCTTGAAGGCTACGGCGTGGTCTCTTGACCATCTGTGGCTGAACCTGGTCGAGATATGTGAGGTTGACAAGACACGTTTCCTGAATGCCCCCATCTCCCAGGCCGGCCTATTTGGCGATACCGTTGAGGAATTTTCCCAGCAGTTCTCGGCAGTAAAGCAGCAGACGGAGGTCATCCAACACATCCTCCCCTGGACCCCCTTGCCCGGAGTCTGGACGCGTGGCTAACGCTTTCCAAACCGTCATGATGGCTGACCCAGACCGTCCAACTAGACTACGCGATTCAGTTCGCCACTTACCCAACCAGGTTTGCCGGCATCCACTTCACTATGGTGAAGGACGAGAACACCGCCACCTTGCGCGCTGAAGTCGCCACCCTTCTACGGAAACACGCAATAGAGCCTGTCCCTCCAGCCGAATAAAGAGCGAGTTCTACAGCCCCTACTTCATAGTAACGCAAAAAGGCGGTGGGTTGCGGACAATCTTGGACTTGCAAGTTCTGAACCGGGCCTTACACAGACTCCTGTTCAAGATGCTGACGTTAAGACGCATTCTAACGAGCGTCCAGCATCAAGATTGGTTTGCGCCGGTAGACCTGAAGGATGCGCACATCCACGTCTCGATTCTATCTCGACACAGACCCTTCCTGCGGTTTGCATTCGAGGGTCAGGCGTACCAGTACAGAGTCCTCCCTTTCAGCCTGTTCTTGTCCCCTCGCGTCTTTACAAAGTTCACAGAGGCTGCCATTGCCTCATAAAGGGAACTGGGCAACCGCATTCTCAACTAACTCGATGACTGGCTAATCCTAGCTCTCTCTCGGGACATGTTGTGTGCATACAGGGACCTGGTGCTCACGCACCTCAGCCGGTTAGGGCTTCGGGACAACTGGGATAAGAGCAAGCTCCTCCCGGTTCAGAGCATCTCTTTTCTCGGTCTGGAGTTGGACTGTCTCAATGACGGCGTGCCTCACGAACGAGCGCACTCAGTCGGTGCTGGTCTGTCTGAAGGTGGTCACACAGAAGACTGCGGTTCCACTGAAACTATTTCAGAGGCTCCTGGGGCATATGCCATCCTCGGCAGGGGCCACACTGCTCGGGTTGATGCATATGAGACCGATTCAGCACTGGCTCCGGACTCGAGTCCCGAGATGGGCATGGCACCATTTCGCATATATCAACTGCCAAGGCGGGTTACTCTCCCCTTGCATGTTACAACTAGCCCGATGTCTCCTCCTCTGGAGTCAGCAGCGTCTCAAATTGCTGTGAGCCACTCACATCCCAGGCGACCTCAACACCATGGTGGACACGCTGTCATGACAGGTCACCCGCAAGGGAGAGTGGAGACTCCCCCCTCAGGTGGTTCCACTAAATTGGAGTTGATACATGCAGGTAGACCTGTTCACCTCCCCAGAATCCTCCCATTGCCCGCTCTGGTACTCCCTGACCGAAGCCCCCCTCAGCATAGATGTGCTGGAATACACCTGGCCACCTGGACTACACAAGTATGGATTCCCCCCAGTGAGCCTACTTGCACAGACCCTGTGCAAGGTCAGGGAGGATGAGGAGCAGGTCACCCTTGTGGCCCCCTACTGGCCCACACAGACTTGGTTCTCGGACCTCATGCTCCTTGGGTCAGCCCCTCCCTGGCAAATTCCCCTGAGGAATGACCTTCTTTCTCAGGGATGGGGCATTGTCTGGTTCCTGCAACCAGACCTCTGGAACCTCCGTGGTGTCTTCCCCTTGGGAGTGACACCCCCCAACGCAGACACTGGCATCCCAGTTGGTTAGCATATTCTCTCTTTTTCTGGGGAGAAAAAGGAAAAAAGAGGGAAAAGAGGCACGTCTAGGACAAGCCTGTCCCCATCCTTTTGAGTACTCGACTCGTCCCCAAAGGGCTGTTCGTCACTCACACTGCATCAGGGGAGGTTACGGGTCAGCCCGGTGTGCTGGCTAAGTGGCACACAGCAGTCTGCTCATCTCATACCGCCAATCCACATAACCCAGTTCAGCCAGTTGTGGCATTTTTGTAGGGGACCCCTAGTGTCACTGCATCGACACAACGTTGAGTAACTAGGAAATGTCCTAGTTACTTACGTAACCTCCGTTCCCTGATGGAGGGAATGAGATGTTGTGTCCCTCCTGCCACAATGCTGAACTGCCTCTGAAATGGCTGGGATCTTATTCTCGGATCCTCAGCACAAAACCTAATGAGCGGTACGCATGTCCCCTCCTTTTATACCCGTATGCAGAGGGGAATGCAAATACGACTCGCCAATTCCCATTGGCCTATTATCAAAGATCAGAGGTGTTTCCGGGCTCTCAAGAGTGACCCCTAGTTTCAATATATTGACACAATGTCTCATTCCCTCCATCATTGAATGGAGGTTACGAAAGTAACCAGGTTGTTCTCCAGTCACAGGTAAGGCTTTTCAATGGTCAACTTTTCTGGGCTTTCAGATACAACTGTTACTATCACACTAACTTATTAGCTTCACAATAACTCCTCAGTTACTAAGCAGGACTCTTGATCTCTGAATCTCTCTCCCCCTCCACTGGTGGCGTGGCCGCTTATATCCCGCTCTCCCCATACTCACTGGAGTTAGAGACGGGTGTTAGACATAATCTAGCTCAGGTGTAAGCACCCTAACCACCTTCTCTCTCTCCGGATGGATGCTCGACCACGCATCCGCTGCCACATATCCCCACCGCCCGACTCAGGCCAGGGAACCATCCAGCCCTGCTGAGCGGGAGCCACCCATACAGCAGCTTGATTGGGGAAAACCTTGTGGAGGCTTGCAGGACCTCTTGTACTGCGAATAATAGGAGATTGAGCCATTTGTCCCAATTTCTAGCATCCTCATGCACACACTTACGAATCATATTTTTAAGGGTTTTATTAAATCGCTCCACCAGGCCATCTGTTTGTGGATGTTAAATGCTGGCGCGCATTGACTTAATGCCCAATGATTAGTAAAGCTTGCATAGTGACCGTGACATAAAGGTTGTGCCCTGATCTTTCAGAATCCCCACCCGGGAGATTATTTTGAAGAGTGCAACACTATGTGCTAAGATGTTGAGAGTATGACTTTCATTCCTCTGTGGACCACGAAAAGGACAAGTTTAGAGAGAAGTTGCTCTCCTCCATTCAATGAAAGTGGATGGGGACCAGAGGCTTTCAACAGCAGGTACGTGCAGAGGGGGTGACTCTAGGGGCTCGAGCCCTTGCTCTTTATAGAAGCTTTCACACATAAATGATGTAGCTGGTGTTTGTGGTTTTATTCTGATGGCTGTCTGTTAAACAAAAAAACAGCGGTCAATGGGGCAGTATACAGGAAATGAAATACAAAAATGAAACATGTAAATGAAATATGGTAGAGGCTAATATAAAAAGAAAATACAAACAGGGCATTAGCTTAACCATATGCTTCAGCATACATCACCGTGCTTTTATCATTCACAGCACCCTATGCACTTAAGTACTTGCTTAAAAAACACATGCTTAAATCACTCAAAGCATGTATGCATTTTAAACTAGGCTTTAAGGACATGTATAACAGTTTAAAACACTATAATTCTCATTATACATGTTTTCACACATAACACATATTACACTTTTTCACTAAACTGAAAAACACTCTAGAAATGGCTATAAATCATTAAATAAGAAATTATTAATACTAAATTAACATACCTAGTCCTCACATGTATGCAAAAATGTGGTCAAACTCCACACATGCGATCCATATGCATCCTTCAAAAATAATCCATAACAAACACAATATTGACATACAGTATGAATTTTGTGAACACATGTTTAATGCAATTTAACAACATTTTGTTTAGAATTTGATATTTACCCAAAAATTCTCAACCGATGAACAAAACTGGGGGCTCTCTTGCTCATTACAAGTTCTTATGTTCCTAACACGAGAGAGTGCTGAAAAGCGGGTGTTGCAAAATTCTTAAAGAAATTTCTCCACTTGGCAACCATGAAATTACGTTTTTTTTAAAGATTAATAATATGAAGGGTTGTAAAATGCATCAATAATATGCTGAAACTTGGATACATGAATTAAGGAATTTAATCATAAATTATAATGACTATAACAATACCAAATGTGTCACAGAGGCTCAGATTACAGATTACACATGTTCTCTCGCAAGAGACGTACGCCGCGTGACTGAGGATACAAACAAGAACTTTAAATTAAGAAAGTTTAGTTCAGATTTCTGCCTCATTGTTCATAATTGCACTCATCTATATAAGCAAAAATTTGTTAATTGTTGTTTGATTTTCTTTCCCAATTAAGACATATTATGCATATTTTGGATTATTTGGAGAACACACCTTTATTTATCCTTGTTACACATCATTACGTTTTTAATTCTATGAGCCTCCTTGGGTTAAAGATCAGATGTAGCTGCATGTACAGATGACAGATTGAATTTATATTTAAATTATTGGTTAAGTAAATGTTCCCGTGATTATATGCAAATCTATAATGCATAATCAGCAGTCAACTTATCTGTTTATGTTAGTTTACATAAAGTCAGAGATGATATTATCCTTTATTTATATTGGCTCACTAATGAATGTAGCAATTTTTTTATTATTATTATTTTCTTTATTTATGAACCAAACCTCCTCATATTCCATAAATGCAAAGAATGTTCAGAGAAGATTCAAAATTGTCTTACAGATATGAATTCTTCTGTTCAACACAATGCATTATTCATGTATTTCTTATCCACAATTATTTAATTTTTTTTCTCAATGTTCCTGTATAGTGCAAATAATCCCATCATTTATATTTTCATTTTAAACATATTTTGGAAGATTATTTTTAATACAAAATAAAAGATATACAAAATAAAATACAAAATAATGTATAATATTGTAATACATCAACAGGCCTATAAACTCCATTCATAAAAGAGTCATTAACTTGTTTAGTTACGCATTAAGCATTAACACATGGCTAAAGATTTTTTTTAAATGAATAAGAAATGAGTGTGAGTAAATGATGACAGAATTTTCACTTTTTGAAGAACTACTATAAGAATACCTGGGCTTAACTCAGCTAATTATAGGGGGAGTTCAACTAAGTTCAATGAGCAGAAAGCTCACAACTGAAAGAAGTAAAACATTTTAATCAAATGGTTAAACTTAATCATCCTTTTTCTTGCTCCAGTGAAAATGGGGAAAAACTAATTTGCTGATTTAGCTTGTCCAATAAATGTTTTATTGATGAATTCAGATTTAGCAGGACACAATTTCAACTTGCCAAACATCTTAAGAAACACAAAAGCTGCCAGTGACGTGTATGTGCCAAACAATGCATTCCTTTGCATTTTCATGAACAGTTCACTCAAAAATTGTCTTCATTCTCGTTACTGCATCTTTTTTTCCATATAATTAAAGTGAATAGTGACAGAGATTAAACATTCAGCAAAACATCTTTCATGTCTCTCAGAGGAAAGAAAGCCATACAAGTTTGGAACAACATGACAGTGAGTAAATTATGACAGAATTTAACTTTTTAGGTGAACTATCCCTTTAAACACCTTTCACTAAGACTGTTTGGATTGAGTTTTTATATTTGTGTATGAATCACTGAAAAGGATAAAGAAAGAAAGAAAGAAAGAAAGAAAGAAAGAAAGAAAGAAAGAAAGATTTAACCAAACAGCAGCTGAGGCTTAAAGTGTGCTATCAATCGGGAATTCAATAAACACATACCAGATTCCTGAGAAATTTTCCATTCCAACAGATGGTATTGTCAATTGCTTTTCTGGGGCTGATCAGCTGTCCTTCCGGGAAGGAAATTCATCTCCAAAACACAAAAAGACAAGGCATGCAATATCATTTTTGTGTAGTGTATGGTGTTGATAAAAAGGTTAGCTATGTGTGAATACATTAAAATAGTTCACTACATAAAAATGGAATAGTTTGCTCAAAAATGAATGAATCACTTATTCAACTTCATGCCATCAGAAATGTGTCTGACTGACTTTATTCTGCACAACACTATTGCATATTTTTAAAAGAATATTTCAGCTCTGTATGTCCACACAATGCAAGTGAATAGTGACAAAACGTTGAGCTCCACAAGCACATAAATGCAGCATAAAAGCAATCCATATGACTCCAGTGGTTAAATTCATGTCTTCCGCTGAGATATATGTGTCCATCATATACGCTGAGGTGTAATTGTCTGAGTTGCCACTGATAACAATCTTTAGGGTTTCTTTAGTAATGGAAAACGTTCTTCTGTTATTACACCAAAGACTTTGCAATTCAAGACAGGAAGACCAACAAAATGAAAACTGTGTCTCATCCTGTATCAGCCCAACAAGACCCTCAGGAGATAATGGCTAATTCTGCCCTCAACCTGCTTGTAAATGCTGCTATGTAAATCTCTCCCTGAAACATAGTGGGTCAATTCAGGTTCAGCCTTTGATCACGCGCCAATGTAAAGCAAAGGACAGACAGAGACCGTCCGCGAGATCCATCCCAAGTTGGATCACGGCCCCTTTAAACTGTGTTTAACAGAGCGCCACGCTGCTCGGACGGCCCATTTTCAGACATGCTGACCTGAAGAGCACAGTCATTTAGGGACACAGTGTCCCAGACACGTCATGAAGTACTGCAGTACCTCCCTATTCTCATAACAATCCTCTTCTTTTAACAGTCCACATATATCTCAGCCTGTGTGAGTCCAGAGTGGTTCTGATTAAAACAAAATGCATCATTATGAAAGCCAAGCTTTTATTTAGTTACAGATGTTGGGTAAGATATTTAAGAGCCCATGAAATTGAATTTGGAGTTTTGTGGTTTTTAGTACATTATTATTAGCCTTGAAGCCATTTATATGCTAGCATACTCTTAAAAGTTGGCGAAAGTAACTTTAACATGGTTCATGCCTATCACCTACACTAAAGCTGTAAAAAGATGTAAAAAAGCTGAGCGTTTGATATATCCCATCCAAAATTGCTGTTTAAATAGGAAATATATCAATACAGGAAATCAAACTTCACTCTTTAGTCCATTGAGTCTTGAAAGAAAGAAAAGAAATTAAAAATTGTCCTTAGGACAGAGAAGAATGAACAAAAACAACAAAGATTACTCACACATCTTTATATTTATTGCAAGAATAACAGAGGCCTAATGGAGCATTCAGAAAAGTAATTACAGTTTTGTTTTTGTTTTTCAATTGCTAAAACCTAGAACACATCTCAAAATAAAACCACGAAAGGAAAAACTAAAAACTCAATTTTTGAAGCCACAAACTTTTAGGACAAATTCAAACACTCTATTCAAAATTCTATTATCTCTAATCTAATTCAAACTTTCCCTTCAAATGGCACACAAAACCATCAACTGCACAGATACACTGAACGTTCATTATACGTTCAATATATAGATATATACTGAGATATTTTAAAAACAATACAATCAAATCTTACTTCAGTAAATTAAATAATATATTGATATTATAACACACTTTGAGCAGAACAAAAATTTTGCAAACTTCAAAATATTCCTGATTACAGAATTAAGACAGATTTTTCTTTTTATGTTGGAGGATTTGAATTTTTTTCTCTTTATGTATTTATTTATTTATTTATTTGAAGTCACAATGACACAAAAAATATGGTTGGTATACCGTTAAAAAAGACACAATTACTGTTCCTGAGCATCTTGCCCTGGGCTGGGTCAGGCCAAAGAACCTCCTCAACATCACATGCATTGTTAGCCCTGGCCAGGCAGTGGGAAATGTACCCCCTGGTATACCTTATCCACCCCTGAAAAGAGTTTAAAGCAGTGTCATTAAAAAACCTGCTCTATTGATTGTATATGGTTTTCTCGCTGTAATGGATTTCGATCATTTACTTTTCAACACCATGCTGAGAAGAACTCCTCTGTGGGGTTGAGAAATGGGGAATGTGGTGGGAGAAAAAGATTTAAAACTCTGGGATTGGCAGTGAAGCACAGCCGCACCACAGCAGTGTGATGGAAACTGACATTGCACCAGATTACAATGTAGTTTTACTGTTGAGACTGGCCTATCTGTATCTGATCTTGCTGAGACAAACAATCTCAGAGATTATCAAGAAAGTTCGTCAGATCTGCAATATTCTATGGGAACAAGATGACATGGCAGAGGAGTATTACATTGTAAAATTGCTGCCACACTGATTAGGAACATCCACAATGGCCCGGTGGCCAACACTGTAATGTTCCGCTCTTTTCTCCTCCACCTCTTTCATCTCCACCATCTACTCCACCTCCACCATCACCTCTTCCTTTTTAAACACCACTTCTCATATTCCCTCTCAATCTTCTTCTAATTTACTATAACCTCTGAATGGTTGGAATCCATTTTTTCCAAACCCAGTATACTCACCTGTAGCCCTTTTTTATACATCCTGGAACAACATTCTGATTGGTGTATGAACAACTTTGCTTAATGTGACAGTGTTCACATGGTGAGAATTGAGTGATAACTGCCAGGGTTTTTGAATGCTATTGCTTTCTACATGCTCACATGGACTATAAATGTGCAACTTGTGTGAAACACAGGAATAGTGTTCAGAGTTTTGAGAAATTAGCCTCTTTTGGAAAATTCTGTTAGGGTTTAGAATATTTGGCTCATGGAATTGATTATAGTATCTAAGCAGTTTAGAAAAACTGTAATAAATCAAATAGCATCACAATCAATGGCATTTAAAGTTATGCAAATGGTCTTTACACCACGAAGGTGAGTTAACTTATGTAAATTAAAGCTTAAAGGGATAGTTCACCCAAAAATAAAAATTCTCTAATAATTTACTCACCGTCATGCCATCCCAGATGTGTATGACTTTCTTTATTCTGCAGAACTTAAAGAAGGATTTTTAAAAGAATATGTCAGCTCTGTAGGTCCATACAATGCAAGTGAATGGTGACTAGAATTTTGTAGCTCGAAAAAGCACATTAGCTATCCAATCTATATTTTGGTCAGAAAAGACCAAAATGTAATGTCTTTTTTCACTATAGATCTTGTTCACACAGGAAATTGCATGGTTTGGTGCTACAAAATTACACACTTCAGCTTTCAATTATAAAATAACAGCTCAAAGGCATCTCGTGCTCACATATTACCCACCACTGCCCATTTTAACCCGCATTTGGAGGGTGTTAATTTCAAACCCTGGTGATATACTTTTTAAGTAATGTACATTAAGGCAAAAAACCCATAATAAGACTTTCAAAAACAGAACAGGTTTATGTTTGCAGTACTATGGTTTCATGAACTGCAATTATTTATTTTTAATTATATAATTTTCAGGGGTGTGTATCAGCTGCATGAATGGATTGTTGGCGGACGCGTTGTCAGACCAGATGTGCACAGAGCTATAGGAATGCATTGTTATCATACAAAAGCTTGTTCGGAATGAACATGCGTACTGAAAAAACAGACGGTGTGAACAGGCCTTTAGTTGAACGTTTCGGTAATATGACGTCATGACGCCTGGTTTATAAAAGAAACGACATTATAACTTTTTTTAAATATGTTTATATTTATCTTTTTGATTATTTGTTTCCTTTATCTTATGTGTCCATTTTGGTTGGTTTATACATATTTTTTTTCTTCCTTAACATGTACTTTCCACAGTTTTAGCACCATTTGTGGACTTTACGGACAGTTATTTACCTACCATAGGAACATTTTCCAACTTCAATCAATGTTAAATTAGTGACCTGGAATGATTTCACCATGATGCCATCTGACCAGCTATCACTATTACTTGTGTTATATTTTCCAGGCATTATGAAAAGAGAAGTTGGCTTCAGGTGTCCGTCGTTCGTTATACATGGACATGTATTTGCACATATATTTTGCTAAAACTTTTGCGAAAAACCTGTAGCAAACTCACTTGTGCACTTGTAAATCAAGATGTGAGAGAACAGACTTCCAGTGTTGGGTGGGGGCAGGTCCAGTGAAGTCATGACCAATCACAAGAGCTGGAACAACTGACCAATCAGTCAATACGAATCTTTAAATGCGATGATGTCTTGCAACAGCGCCAGTTCAGCGGTGGCAATGGCTGGCTGATGTGGCGGGGTAAGTTAAATAACTTGACAATTAAATGATTAAGAGTGAATTTATCATGTAACAAATCAAATGAGACTATTTGATCACGTTTTTCAATCCAGAATTTGGTTAGACAGACCACACATGTGATGTCTAAGGATGACAATGAGAGAATTTTCTGATGAAATGTTTCTGTGGGATGTTTGCATTTAGTAAACATGGGATGCTTCAATCCTGCCAGCAGTCATATGCCACAAGTTCCATATTTCCAAGAAAACATGAAATAGAGGTTAGGTATCAATAAGTATAAGAGGGAAGTAAGAAAATTTCAATGATCACCAGAGGGGGGGCCCAGGTAGCTCAGCGAGCATTGACACTGACTACCAACCCTGGAGTCATAAATCCAGGGTGTGCTGAGTGACTCCAGTCAGGTCTCCTAAGCAACCAAATTGGCCCGTTTGCTAGGGAGGGTAGAGTCACATGGAGTAACCTCCTAGTGGTCATGATTAGTGGTTCTCGCTGTCAATGGGTTTTGTGGTAAGTTGTGCATAGTGTAGCATGAGCCTCCACATGTGGAGTCTCCGGTGCCATGAACAATGAGCATGTGATAAGATGCACGGATTGACAGTCTCAGAAGCAGAGGCAGCTGAGACTTGTCCTCCACAACCCAGACTGAGGCGAGTAACCGCGCCACCACGAGGACCTTCTAAGTAGTGGGAACTGGGCATTCCAAATTGGGAGAAACGGGGATAAAATAAATAAATGTAAATTTTATTTCATAAAAAATTATCTCCAGAGAACTGTTCCAACAGATAAAATACATTGAATTATCGATAACAACTGAGACATTATAGCAAGCAAATTCTTAAATTGTCAGAGTGCAGCATTATGCTTTATTTCATTCATTTTCTGGCATTTAAATATCTTCTGTATTTGATTATTTTATTTTTTTTAAGTGTAAAACACAACAAAAATGTTCACACGAATGGATAACTATATGCTGACAATCTATAGAAGATTAAAAATCATGCCTTTATCATTTCATTATTATTATTATTATTATTTCAGTTAGTCTTTCCACTTATTTTTCTACTTTGATTATTCTTTCTGCATTTTTAAATTTTTAATAAAACATTTAGTATGTTTTTTTAAGCGATTTAAATTATGGGAACACTAGAAATGTGCTCACAAACCACATTTATAGCATAATACCCTTGTAATTACCAGCTAGTAACCTAAAACAAAGTTTAACCATGTAAACCTGCCCACGCACGCACACACACACACACACACACACACACACACAAGACATTAGTAATGTCCTGCTCCCTTCAGAGTGCCCACTTCAAAGGCTCAGCCCTTCAGACTGAGGAGGACATAAGGATGCTCACTTTAGGTTGGAATTCACCCTGGGTTTCATGCCAGTGAAACAGCTAAACTTTTTAGTCTTTGTACTTACTGCCATCTTGTGTCTGCAAAACATACAGTCCTTAAAAATTATAATAAAAAAAATAAATCCCAACTGCTCTTGCTCAGTGAGATCTCAGCTACAAATTCAATTAAATACTAATTGTATGCATATTTTGATTTTTCCTGTTAAAAAATAAAATGAAATTGTCAAAAGCAGCTGCAAGTTCTACGAGCAGTAGCCAAAGTAAATTTCTATATAAAAAAGAATGACCTCTTTATTAACTATTCAATTTCAAGTCATTTGTGTTTTCATTGCTTTTATGGTGTTTTCATACTACTGACAATATGTATGTAAAGATTATCATAGAAACTTGAGTAAAGACTGAATGCTGATTATACGAGCTGAATGATCACCAGGAGGCACTGTGTGAGAGCACCATGCTTTACCATTGATCTTTTCTATTGCAAGACAGGATCAAATGCTTATTTAAAATAAAAATAAAAAACTTCATCAGTACTTTTATTTTACCGTATGTGTACTTTCCTGATACATATGATAAATATGCTATACCTACAGACAAATGTGTAGTAACAAGAGGTCCTTACCTGAAGTGTTCGTAAATAATAATAACTAATATGAAACATTACTCTACTTACCAATGCTATATACATGGTAATTATGTTGTACTTCCAGACAAGTGTGGGATAAATACAGGCACTGACTTATGGTGGATATATATGGTAACTTATACGAAACATTATTGTACATTCCAATGGTACATACATGGTAAATATGTTGTACCTACAGACAAACGTGGCATAAAAATACATACTTATCAAAAGTGTACCTACATTGTAACCAGGGTTTGAAATGAACTTTTTGGCTCACCGGCCACTGTGTCTGGTAGTTTCCAAGGTCACTAGCCAAAATCTCCCACCTCACAAAAAGTGATAAAGTTAGCTGGAGATTGTAACTGCATGCATTTGTTTGGACATTTTATTTTAACAAGAATTATATTAGTTTAGCAGGACAAAGACCTAATGATTTAAGTCACCTTTAGGATATCTGAAGTGTAATAGTTTAGCCCTAATAGATTTAATATGAATCTGAACAAGTTACCAGTTAGTGTTAATGCAGTAAAGAAAATAATAATAATAATAATAATAATAATAATAACGAAGCCAGTGAAGCCTGACTGAATCACACAAGTTTTCACCCTGCACTGTCTCAGAGCTCTGGCAATCTTATCTCTGGAGCATGCTGATGTGCACCGCATGTGAGGAGTTTGACCATGTTTTCTGAACATGCAAGAACCATGTATCATTTATAATGAATCATATCTTATTTAATGAGTAATAGCCAAGTGTTTTCCAATTAAACTGAACATGTTTCATGATAATTATTTTGTTTTAAACTGCAATACATGTCCTTAAAAAAATAATTAAAATACTATGAGCGATTTAAATGTGTTAATTGTATAAAATACTGTGAATGATATAAGCATGTATTAAAGTGAGGTATGCTGAAGCATCTGGGTAGGCTAATGCCGTTTGTATTTTCTTTTGATATTAGCCTCTTCTGTGTTTAGTTGAACCACATTTCATTTTCACATAACATTTCTGTATTTTCATTATTCCTTTTTTTATTTTCCTTTTTGTATAGTACGGCCCTGTCAACCGCTGTTTTTGTTGTTGTTGTTTTAAATAACCATCAGAATAAAACACCAAAAATATATTTTTAATACTTTGTTGTTTCTTTACAACCAACAGCTACACTAATATGAAACGTCTCAAAGCTACTCACATGTTAAATATGTAGTATGTGTGGGGTAATAACAAGCACTTACTTATAGTGTGTGTACATGTTAACTAATGTGAAACATTACGGTAGTTACAAATACTTTAAAAATGATAGATATTAGTAAGTACTCATGGTGCATGCTTTGGAACACCTAATATGAAACACAACAGAAAATATACAGTACAGTACTTCATACGGTTAGTACGTTGTAACTTTAAACAAGGCCTCTGTCACATGATAACTGGTAAAGTCAAGTGCAAATATGAGTCTGGTAACAACATATGTTCAAAATGAGAACTGTCAACACACACATAACTATCAGGTATTTCTTCAAAAATCCCTTGCTGAATTACCAGAAATTACAATGATGTAAAGAGGATTATGTCATGGTTCGTCCCAAACAGTTCAGAGAATCAGTGTTCAATTAAAGATTGTTAGGGTAGGCGATCTGCAATAGTACTTACCAGTAAGTGCTCAATAAGTATCTTTGTCAATGCTTGTTCCTGTTCCTGGTCGATCTTTGTTATTATACATTTTATAGTTAATGTTTTGATTTGTTTTTGATCCTCAGTGAGAGTTTTGTGTTACATGCTCTGTTTTAAGTTGTTTAATACAATTATTTTTATTTTCACTCATTCCTGCATTTGGGTCCTCATTCCTGACTTATTCCGTGACATATACAGTATGTCACATTTGTCTGTAGGTACAACATATTTACCATGTATGTACCATTGGTAAGTACAGTAAGTAGCCTAATGTTTCATATAAGTTACCATGTACGTATAGCATAAGTAAGTGCCTGTTATTACCCCACACTTGTCAGGAGGTACAAAATACATTAATTACCATGTATGTTCCATTAGTAAGTCCTTCCTATGTACTAGGAAAGTAGACACAGTGCTGGGTGGCTTACTTCTGTATTGTAACCAGAATTGTAATCTAGTAGATTAAATGTTTGGGATAATCTAATCCAATTACTTTTGTATTAATTTCAACCTAATTCTGCATGTTTAATCATTTGAGTGGTGCTTATATCTCAAATATAAAAATACGAAATTTTCAAATTTTCCCCTGTGATGCTGATAGGTCTAGGCCCTCCATCAATGACAGACTCAAATATGTTTGAATTTACCATAATAGTCTTCCTAGCAGTGTTCGGAACTCAGACACACTCTCTCAGTTTAAGTCTAGACTAAAGACTTTTCTATTTAGCCCAGCATACACCTAATTTATCCCTCAACTCATAGTTATGCTGCTTTAGTTATGTCTGCCGGAACAGGAAACACTTCTCTTATTCTTTAACCATGCTTTAGAGTGAACAGAATTGACACTAATTTTATTCTATTTATTCCCTGTCGGTCCTGTGTCGCTGAGTGATGATGACCAACTGCAGCATGTGCCAGCTAGACTTCATAAGAGTTTTACACAAACTCAAAGACATGGGATTCTTCATGAGTCTGATGCATGGGTTCAGGATGGAGTTAACCAAAATTACTTGCCATATGCCTCCAGTAAGACTGCGATGCTCCTCCCTGAACGAGACCTATATCAACTTGGTCATAGATGGGGCAACACTCTCTAAAAAATAGAAATTAAAATTAAAATTACATACATAGAAATTGAATTAACCACTAACAAAAGCCTTCATCAAAATCAAATAACAATGCATCTACGTGCCTTTCCTCACTTAATTCAGGATGAATTCAAGGACTTTAACACTAAAATTATAGTTCATACAAAATCATTTTGTTTAACCATTGACCCACACCACTTATTTAGTTTACTCATTTTAGCCACTAATAGTTCTAAACATAAATAACTAATATTAGTATTATATTCATTCATTTTCTGTTATAGCATAATTTATGTACAGCTGCTTTGAAACAATGCCTGTTGTAAAAATCACTATACAAATAAATTTGACTTAACTGATTTGAGTTTAACAAGCTTTTTTATTAGTTTCTAAAATGATGGACAGGTTTCCAGGACATGTTTACACAAATGTGGTCATGCAATTTCGCCATTTTATCTAAATCAGACCAGTTACAGTTGCAATCGAAATTATTCAATTATATATGAATATTAAAACACATCAACTAAAACCTCAGTAAACAGTCAAAGTGTGTTTTAATGCAGATTTGAGTGATTTTGAGAACAAAAGAGTTTTTCACAAATTTCTTTATAAAAAAATAACTAATTCTTTCCACAAATGTCATGTCAAAAATGTTCAGCCCCCAAACTCAATCTTGGGGGAGCATCCTTTACCCTTAATAACATCAAATAAAGGTTTCAGGTAAGTGTTCGAAGGCTTCTGAAACCTCTCTATTGGAGTCTTCACACATTTCTACAGAGCAAAAACTTCCAGCTCATTGACATTCTCTGGTTTCTGTGCTGCCAGTGCTTCCTTCAAATACTAAAAGATTTTCAATGGGATTTTAATGATGGATTGAAAGGGCCATTCAAGGACATACCACAACCTATTTACTCTCCCCCTCTCTTCTGAAAACACTCAAAGACTTACCGAACTTATATCAGCAGTGTTGATTTAGAATGGAAAGATTTTAAATATTTAAAAATAAGAGAATGATTAGGATGATCAATAAATTAAAAATGTATTGTTATTTGTTAATATGTAACCATGTAATCTATAAAAAGTAACTGTAGTCAGATTACAATAATTTTGAAATGTAATTTAATCCAATTACAAGTACTTTTATTTTTGTAATCTGATTACATAATAAAGATAATTCATTACTACCCAGCACAGAGTATACATACTGTAAAATACAGTGCTTCCGAAACCTCTTAAAGAGGACATGACTCTAGAATCACAGTTAGACCCAGTGATGTGTTAAACATCTTGTTGGCAAGGACTAAAAATAAATCAGAGTATTTGTTTAACAAATGCGCTTTAACCTAACATTTGTACTGTATACTTGGATTGCGTTGCATAAATCAGAGAGAACAATAAGAAAAGTAAAAAAATATGTTTGTTTTTTTTTGTTTTTTTATACGAAATCAAATTTTTGCCAAATCTAAAGCTTGCGAAATGGTTCTGGATAATAAACATTTAGCAAGTGATTGCATGACTTCAGTGAAACCATGTGTATTCCACATTAATGAGGACGGGCCTGAGGTGTATGCTAATGTTCAATTATTCAACAAGCCTACAAAGAACAAGATAATTCAGGCCTTGTGAAATGAATCATCACTGAATAAATATGCATATGGCCAAAATGTTCAACATGGCCAAAGATACAGTAAGGAAATGTTATTGTCAATATTCTTTCTCTAGCAGTACAGCGGATGACAAATATGATTTAACAGTTTAAAGTACTAAACTGCTTAAATGCCATACAGATGAAATTGATTGAGATGTATCAAGCCAGAGCATGATATCCTTAACATGTAATCAAAGTTATCGTAAATAAGATCAGCCCTAAGCCAGAAATAATGAAAGACATCATCTTAACATCTTAACTGTGGTGTTGACATCCTGTGATATAACAATCACATTCTCTGTCATTTCTCACCCCCCATTTGCCCATGCATTGAACAAGCATGAATGTCAGGGTCTTACATTTCTTAAAGTTATCTTGCCCTAAAGAAAGAGGGCAACATTTTCCCACTGTGAATTCAGCGACAGCAGACTTAAAGTTTTGCTGCTGAAATCGGTCTGTTTACCAAAATCAGAATCAAAGCTGGAAGTGTTGGTGAACGTATGGCCAAATGCAGTTTTTAATTGTAAATAATGTAATACAGTTAACAGGAACGGGTACGCAAGGTGATAACCTGGTGTGAGCTGAAAGGTCTGTGTTCCGCGACTGCTATCAGGTAGGGCGGGCAGCCGGTGATGCCCCCCTGGTGAGTTGGTGCCCTATGCAGACCGTGTAATATGCATTTAGTGAGTGGCAGTACTGGGACAAGAACCCGTATATGGAAGGTTGCTTGTGCAACACACTATCAGCAAAGCTAGATGTAAAGGTTTTTGTGTATGAACTGATGCAAAAAGCTCTGATGGGAGATAGCATTTGCCAGTAATTCAGCAGAATGGGGATGATTTCAGGGTGCATGAACTTTCAGAAGCAACATGTGGATTTCCTGTGTGAATATGTTGGAACAACTGGTTTCCTAAACACTTACAACCACCCAGATCTCTGATTCTTTATTAATTACTATTGATTTGTCATTTAGCTTTACTGTTCAAGGGCACAATGGTGATAGTTTATGAATTGCCCCTTATCGAAGTCCCTTAAAGGTAAGTCAGTTCTTGCTGACAGGAACGTGTTTCCTGCTGTTTCTGTCCCATATACAGTAAGCACTGAGAATCATAATGCCTTGGGACATGAGACTCGAAATCTGTCAAATAACATTTAAACTGATATGCACTGTGATGAAAATGATTTGTGTTTGTTAATAAATGACTGATTTCTGGTACACATAGTGAGTGAGTGAGTGAGTGAGTGAGTGTGTGTCTGCTTGCAAACACTAAAGATTTAAAAATAGGTCTACATTTTTGGCTTGTCAATATCTAAACCACTGTAGTTCAATAACATCATTAGTTAACAATTTCATACTCAGAAATGTGACCTGTCTTATCACTCAGAAAATTTCACAATTGTTCACAATGTGAAACGTCAACAAATGTGTTTCGATTCAGTGGGCTGTATTAAAAAGGTTAATGATATCAGGCTTTGAGCTAGCCTAGCCTCATTAGCATAGCACTGCTGCAGTGATTGAAAAGTCTGGCCACTTCAATAAAACCAACAGATTAGGTTTCATCGATTGACTTAACTGCCCATTGAACCTTTTTTCCTTGTCTGAGTAAGTGATTCAAGGACAAATGAGCTACAACAAAACATTTTCCATGTGATGCTGCATACATCTGTAGGTTTCTTTCCCAACACGTCTTTTAGATGTAGATTTTTATGGAAGGATATCAAAAAGCTTTGTTTATTACTTTTCTGCTTTCCTTAAAATGGAATTAAACTTCTGTCATAATTTAGCCATATGTGAAACAGAAGAGGAGAAAGTTTGAAGAATGTTGATGCTGCTCTTTTTTCCATGTAATGTAAAAAATGACCTACAGCAACCTCATTATCTTCATTTTTAATGTTTCTATTAAAATGCAGAAGTAACAGTGAATATGGGGAAGCTCATGCATCTGGACACCAGATCATAAATTCAAGTAGTAATATTGAATTTATAGAAAAATTAGGTGCAGATGCTTCTGATGTTCATTAGCAGGTTTTATATAGGTTTTTGTATTTTTGTTGTTGGTGTATTTTTGATGGCCCCCACAGTGAGTCTGGTTTCTCCCAAAGTTATTTTTCCTTTATTAACCAAAATCTCATGGAGCTTTGTGTTCCTTGCCAGTCGCCTTCGGCTTGCTCAATGGGGTTATAAATACAATTATAATTCACTTTTATACACTCTTCATAATCGTATTTAATCAAACTACACGATGACTCTAAGACATTATAGATATTACAGATTCATTTTCTGTAAAGCTGCATTAAAACGATATGTGTTGTGAAAGACTTGATTTGTATTTTTGTTGAAATTTTTCTGAGGGCAAAAACTTTTAAACAAAGGTTTAGAGATGTTTTTCATCAGTGCTTGTAATCTGATGTTATGGAAGATCAATGGAGTATTATGAGAGGATTTAGCGTGTAATGTGATTGGGAAAATTATTAGTTTTGTTATTTTTGTCAGACTAGTGTTATATTCTGCAAGTTTCTCCTCTTAATAACTAAATGTAACCTGTGGGTTGCAGTGTAACCAATAATAGCAGGAAGGTGTTTGTTCATATTTGATAGCTCTGTTTGCATCATTTCATATGTATTTGAGTTCTTGATGTTTTTGGTACCAGCTGTTTTTTACATTTCAGAACACACTTGATTCACAATGAAGTTAGCATAAATTACTATTAATTAGAATAACTTGTAACTGATTCTAAAAGTGAACAGACTCTAGACACATTGTAGCAGTTACCTGTAATATGCACCTCCACTGAATTGTCAATAACACTCATAATTGTTACTCTTATTTCAATATACCTCAGGACAATGTAAGGCCTATGATATTTAAGCACCAGAAACAGATTCAGCGCATTAAAAGCACAAGTACAGTGTAACAATGCCATCCATCCATTGTAATGCATGCTAAACCAACAGCAACAGCACTCAGTGCAAAATCTGAATCCAACATGCATCGATTCAAGACGTAGATCACACGATCACGTCCAAAAATATAAGACTGGTTTATTTGACCACACCTACTAAGTTATTTGTGCAAGCATAGTAAAGACTAGGCAACAGTAACAAAGCATTGACAGTAAAACAACACATAAGCCAATTACACATTATACATAATTGTGTGGAATGAACAAGGCTGTTTCAGTAGCTTTCATGGTTCTTTTCAGTTATGTGCATCAATTGTTACTATATTTTTAAGCTGCATCAAATTAAATTCACACACATTAAGGTAAACAAGACATTACCTCATTGTGCTAGATATTTCTTTAAGATACAGTGGCCTAAAGAAAATGCGAAACCACAAATCCAATTTGGTGTTAGAACTTAATTTCTTCTCTATATACAGTTCATCTAAAAGAAATACACTTTATTAAACATACAATTTAAGATAAATACTTCAATTACATACTTCAATAAGAGAATATGACAAGTGCGATCACTGTGTTGTATGGAAATGTACAGTAATGGGAATGACACAATCTCCAGTGATCTACAAGGTCTCCACGATGAACAACAGAAGACCTTTGTCGAACCTTAAGACGTCAAATAAATTGAAAACTGGCCCTGTTTTTGAAATATAGACATAACCCTTTTGTCTAAGAGGCAGCTTTATGTCAGCTTCTAACCACTTAATCACAGGTTGTGAAGAGAGACTGTAATGTTTTAAGGGCTTCGTAACTTGGCTGAAAGAGCACAAAGCACGTACAGCATTACCGTGACATCAGAAGCAGATATGGCATGTGGAAACTTTGAATTTCATAGTTGAGAAGGAAACCACTCATGGAACAATAGGCTTCCCTCCCTTGGATAAAGGAGAGATAAGACCTCTAAAATATCTCTAATGAAGGCTCAATGTTGGGATATCAAGTGCAAAGAGAGGGAATGCAATGTAAATAAATAAACTTTGGTATATCAAGTCTGAAAGGCTAACAGGGTGATTCTCACGAAACCTGTCAAGGGAATGTATTTTTTTTTTTTTATTAGAAATTATATTTTGCATATAGAAAAGGAAGCCTATTTTCAGGACAATTAAAGATTTTTTACATTCTGATTTTTCGTGGCAATTTAAGAAATGTTTCCCTATAATTCTCATAATGCGAAAAAAATGGACGTTATGATATTCTCATTAATGGCAAAAGCTGTAATAAAACACGACTTGTGTTAACGGTAATGAGAATCATAACTGAAAACAATGGGAATAGTAAAATTGCAACATCAGGAAGTGTTACGGTAATGACAAATTGGGGATTAAATGTGCTTAAGTGTTCTGAAAATAATGTCGCAATGCAAAAACATCATAATGGTCCTAAATAGGCTTTTTTTAATGAAAAATACAAATGCATAGTCTTTTTGTAACGATTTAGGAATATACAACCAGGACATTTGAGAGGTGTCGTGAGAATCACCCAATTAGACTTGTTCTCAAATCAGTCTGAATATTACACTGTCATGATTTTGAACTCTGCTCCATTGTGAAGTCCATCTGTAATAGCTTTACCCAAAGCTGAAGAGGGAACAAGGAGGATAAAGGTTTGAGAACATGTGAATAATTCAGATCCGGTATGTAGGGCTTTAGAGATTGGACTTGTGTTTTGATCAAATACAAAACAGATGGCCATTAATCAAGTCTAGCCCGGATGTGCGTAGTGTGTTTGGGTCCCAGAACCAGGGAGACTAAATTGGTGCCAGACATAAGCAATCATTGATCCAAATCCACAGTCTGAACACAGGACAATGACAATTGTTGACTACATCTTTTTACCTGTATTTCCATCTGATGCTGCTAGTTGACCACTCTTTAACATGTTTATAAATGACATGTTTGTGTGCAAGTGTGTTAATGTCTTAAGTCCGCTTCAACATGCCTATGGTGGCAACTTCTCAGCATTTTTAGACAGGCTGTGCAGAAGTGTTTTCTGAAAGTCACCGTCAGACGCCTCCAGGACAAGAAATTCAATAAGCAGATCCCAGATGCAGAAAACAAGATGCCTGTAAACAAAAACACAAAAACAGAAGAGAAACCACAGTCACGGGTCACAAGAAAATCAGCCAGTGCTTTCAAGAAGTCTAACTCTTTTCTGCCTGCTTTGGTTCAGTACATACAGTGTAGAAAGTAGTGAAAAAGAGGACTGGTAACGTATAAATGTAAAGGTGCAATATGTAGTATATTTACTGTACTAAATCATAAAATTATCATAATATGTTATCACAGATTTAGGAAACATTCTAAGTTTAAATACTGGCTTCTCTGAAAACAATGCAGCCAGTATATTCTACTTTGAAATGTCCCTTCCGGGTCAGAATTTCCGTTTGTGTTTTGGCCTGTATGATCCTGCCCACTGCCCATTTCCCAATAGCATTTCGACACCCGGGTTGCCAGATTTTAAGAAAGTTAGCACGCTGCATCCATGGAAGCCAGCAATATATCTAGCTAACATTGACAGAGTTATAAGAAATCCACATGAGCTGGTTTATAATTTGTAAACAATAAAATCATTGCAAATGTATACATTAGCTGATTAACTTACAGTGTAAGGCTCGTCGCTTGCCACTGTCAGTTTGCTCGTTCCTGTTGCATGTCCTAAACCCATGTGAGCTTTGAGTCTGGGTAGAAGGGGATGGGGGAGACAACTCTCTCCAATATTTTGTATTTAGACTGCAGTACCCATTTCAGCGACAGCAGACCAGTATCTCACAGGAGACGGATGACATGAGCTCTACTGACACCGTTTTCACTGTTATTAGTAGTCGCTCCTAATTTGCGTAAAGTATAACTTACTTTTTTAAACTTTATGAAATCTAGTCGCCAACAGACACTCTCACTCATATCGCCAGAAGTCGACAGCTCTCATTAAAAATACAATTACGTAGATCATATTGCTGTCGCTGAAAGTCACTGCATGTGTGAACAAGTCTTATGAGTCGTTCTTTTGAATATTTGTACAATATGTAAAAGGGGTTCCTGCTCCATCTTTCTATCCAATGATCCTTGGCCTGAAAAGGGCTGAAGACTGATTTACAGCATTAGTCTTTTATCTTAAGTCTTTATCTTTTATGATATACATCATAAAGTGGTGTAAAATTAAATGTAAATTTCATTTTCGATAACTGTATAAGAATTTTTTTTAAATCATTTTTATTCAGACTGACTTTCTGATTCATTCAGACCAATTTGTAAATTGGTTCAATCATTTCCAGACCTGATAATACTGAATTATAACTGGTGTTATAATCACTTCTAAAACCATCTCTAAAACCATGGTCTAATTTGGAAGGCCTATACAAAGCCTTGCCTGTACTGAGCAGCAGAGTTGGAGTCTTGATCTGTGGTCTTGGTGTCAAGACCTCTTGAGACCATATAAACACAGTCTTGATCTGGGTCTCGCCTTATGTTCTTAGTCAAGACTGCAGTGTATCACCAGTGCTCTAAATGTGATCATTATTTCAACCACTAGTTTGAGTGGCATCTTCACCATTACTGAAAGTTTGCATGTACTTCTCAGTCGCTGGGCCAGAAGGGTGTCATGGGGTTGCAGCTTCCACACTAAAAATGAGCTTTGCCACCCCAATTGCCACCCCAACTCGAACCCCGCTCGCATACTGGAGATGGTGTGCAATGGCTGAACACCATCCATGTCGCGCATGGTCCATAACAACGTTCCGAATATTGTAATCGCTATAAATAATATTGATTAATATAAATGTATTGCATGCTGTTTTATTTATGTAGCTACACATCCCAAACAAGCTGAGAACTGTGTTACTGAATTTCTTCTGCACCAGTGACTTCAACTTCAACACCTCTGATTAGCTGTTGCATTAGTGTGTTCAACAGACATGTCTGTGATTTTGAAAATTATGCATTGTTATTTTGTTTATTAATACTGGATATGAAACACAATTCTTAGTTACCCTTGGTTTTCGGAAGTCCAACTAATTTCCGTGAATTAATTATTTCAAACCGATCTTTTCAATTATTACGAATGCATTAATATCAGTGTTCATCTTTCATTTTTCATATTTCGATCAGAGATGCTCAGTGTTATTGTCAGCAAAGTACATTGTTTATACAGAGTTGTTTTAATAGTTTAAATTTCCAGCAAAGGTTTCCATCTCTCTGTTTAACTTTGATTAGCAAAGATGAATTTGGTATGTTAATGTTGTTTGGCATTTAATGTTAACTTGTGAAGCAGCCATCTGTGTTTTGAGAGATCATTTAAGATGCAAAACATCTTGAAGTAATTTTTCATAATTTTGAACCAATCCTAAAGGAATCAGATAAGTATCCACTAAGAATACATTAAGATCCTATTGGATAAACTGAAATCCAAACAATCTATTAGCATTCCTATAGGATTTTTTTCTTCTTTTTAAAAACGAGGCCTTCAATAAAGAGCTATGACAATATTCTATATTACTTTTATTATGGTAGAAGAATAAACAACTTTGTGACACCTGTGACAAAAGGAATAGTTGTATAATGAGTGAAATCAGACCAATGCTATGCAGACCTCTACTGTGGTGGACAGCCAAGGAGATACATCTTCTAGGCTGTCCACTAACAATTCAATTCTCTTCTCTTTTCTTGTATTATTAATATAGTTTGGGATTTGGGTAACGATTCCAAAGGCATCTTTAAAAATTGAAATGTTTTTTTCAATACAGCTGTCTGGAAAACTTCAGAAAACATTAAAATTTGCATTTAAAAACAAATTCATCATCTCGGTTCATAAAATTTTACTGCCTGGTTCTTGGACTGACAGGTCTTGGTCTGGATCTGGGTCTTGAGGGGTCAGGTCTTGGTCTGGGTCTTAGGGTGTCTGGTATTGGTCTGTGTTCATAAAAATAGGTTTGCAAGGTCTTGCAATAGTGGCCACAAAGCTGATATCTATCTCTGTCTGTGTTTAGTACTCAAACACACCTGTTTATAGTGGGGTCCTGAAAAGAATCCACAACCGTCTGCCAAGATATCTTATATTTCTCAGAGCCAAGCATATCAGAGATTAGATCTGTAAAGACAAAAAAATAAACACAATAAACTCAAGCAGAAAACAGAGATGGAGAGTGCTGCTGGACTACTTTGCACTATTGAGGGAGAACCGTAATTCAGTCAGGACAACTCTCGGAGTAGTTTATAAAAGATTTATTCATGTAAATTACATTATCGCTACAACTAACAATTATTTCGATAATCGAATACTCATCGATTTTTTTCTTCAATTAATCAATTATACTGGAAAAAATACAATTGCATATCCTGTATTTTATTAAAATCTGTGTGTGGAGATTAGGGCAGGCCGAGCGGCAACTGTGCAGAGGGAGGCCGTGTTGGACATCTGCAGCGGATAATCTCGCCCAGCTGTGGGTGATTGCAGCCTTGAGATAAAGCCATGACGAGAGCGGCAGTCCACGAGAGACTCCGAGAGAGACAGAGACTAATGAAGCTGTGTGTTCATGTGGAGCTGAAAAGCACCAAATCCGGGTTTTTGAAGTTGTCCTGCTGGAAAATTCAGGGACGTCCCTGGAAAAGTCAAAGCTGGATGGCAGAATATGCTGCCCCAAAATTTTTACATTTTGTCTTGACCTTTACGCATCTGTTGGCAAATTGACAAGTCTCAAATGATCCTTGCTCTTGAAGGACTAGGCTGTTTTTGGAGGCTCTGTATGGCATTATGTATCTATGACACGATTTCTTCACCTGTTTAACATTTCCTGTTTCACATTGCCTTGTTATTTCAACTCGTCAGATTGTTATTAGTCTTAAACTGAAACCATCTCAAGTTTTATTGTGTTGCAATCATCTGATTTGAAATGATTGTACATTAAAAAAAAAATACAAAAAAAATAATGAAATTTACAAGGTAAAACATCATATAATATTTAGTTGTAGTTTTTTCAATACAGAAAGGTGTAAATATAATTTACAGATAAGTACTTTTTGTTTTTAATTGCATTTTTCATACTGTCCCAACTTTTGTGTAATTAAAGTTGTATTTTAAATTAATATTGTAAGTTTTACATGCTGAGTGAATCCAGCCAGGTCTCCTAAGCAACCAAATTGGCCCGGTTGCTAGGGAAGGTAGAGTCACATGGGGTAACCTCCTCGTGGTCGCTATAATGTGGTTCGCTCTCAGTAAGGCGTTGTTGTCTCGTTGGTGAGTTGTGTGTGGATGCCGCGGTGGATGGCGTGAAGCTTCCACATGTGTTATGTCTCTGTGGTAACAAGCCACGTGATAATAAATAAATAAATAATTTTTAAAATAGTATTGTCACACATTTTATATTTTCCTGGGCTGTTTCCCAAAAGCATCGTAAGCCTAAGTAGATCGTAGAAGCCATTGGCACCAACGGTCTCTGCGATTAATTTAAGCTTGCGATGCTTTTGGGAAACAGCCCAGATCAATGGCTGTACCGACGCCCCCATAATTAAAAGAAAAACAACAACAAAAACATGCGCATGCCTGGGATATTCTGACATTTTTAATAAACTTAATAGTTTATTTTTCATTACAAATGATATGATCAGCATAACAGTTTGAGTCCGGGCCAATTTGGTTGCTTAGGAGACCTGGCTCGTGACTCCAGGGGTGGTAGTCAGTGTCTTTACTTACTGAGCTACCCATCACTAGCAGGCAAGCAACAGCGAGAGAGGAGCAGGCTATTATATTTATGTGAAGTTTTTCACAACTGCATTCCAATCTACATTTTGATGTAATCCAGGGTTCAAATAGTTTTCACCAATGGCCAAATTATGTCAACAATACAAAGTCAAGGACCACAGCTCTCGATGTAATGAGTGTTTGTGCTTCTGCTATTAAAACTTTAATGAACAATCTGGATCTCCATGACTTCCATGCAAGTCATCTCTCTACACTTTCCCTAATTGCTGATTCAATTATTATACCTGTTAGCATTAATATTGTTATTGTTCTGAAGGATAATAAAACAAACTATTGCAATAATTTCAATAAAGAAAAGACCATGAGCCAATGCTTTCTTATGTATCATTTTTTAATATTAGGCTAAGCATCATATGTTTTTACTGTACAATGGTATTCTTACTGTGCACTATTCCATGTGTATTTGTATCACAGTACCTTGTGTTATATTATCCAGGCATTATAAAAAGAAAAGTAGTTGACTTCGGGAGTACGAATATATTCGTTGTCAGTGTTGGGGAGTAACGGAATACATGTAATAGAATTACGGATTTAAAATACAAAATATAAGTAACTGTATTCCACTACAGTTACAATTTAAATAATTGGTAATTAGATTACAGTTACATTCAAAAAGTATTTTGATTACTGAAGAGATTACTTTGCATTTTATTGTCATTTGTTCCATTTAATATTTAGTCTATTCAGATGGAAAACATTTATACATATAAATTATGCAATCCAAAGTGCATTTGAACAGCGGTGAAACACTTTCTGATGATGTGTTACATTCATATGAGCAGACAGAGAAGTTTGAAGAAACAGAACTTTAGTGCGGGCCAAACATTTGTCTCTTGAGGGCAGGATGAGGCCCGCGGACCGCCTATTGATGTAATCCTGATGTAATCCTTCCTCTTGATCACGCAGCATGATTTCATCAGCATAACGGGAAACTAAACACTAATAAAGTGTGACAAGGCGCTGTGCATGCAAGCTATTTGCGAATTAGAAGCCGATCAACTATTTAGCCCTTTCCGGTGAATCACACCTGCAAAATCCAAAAACTTTAGTTCCAGGTTTAATTTATATTTTGAATAGACAGATTTTTTAACCCCACAATGTGGATAAATGTTTTCTCTTTTAATTGTTTAATGTAATTTTGAGTGTGACTATGGTTTAACCCTCCTGGGTCGACAGACGCGCCGGCGCATCCTGCTGGATTTTTCCGGCAATACAGCGATAACAACATAAAATTCTCCGTCATTTTGGGGCATACAGATAAGTGTCAGACATCATTAGAGACTATAAAGGGTCTACTTTTATTTGTGTACACTCACAATAACAACAAAACCTTGTGCTTTTGTAAAATAATGAAAATAAAAAGGGTGAGCTTTCAGCAGTCTGGGTTCACGAGCATATTTCAGAAACACGTCACAAAAATGAACTGAAACTCCACGAATACTTATCACACAAACATGAAACATATGTCTAAAGAAAGCTTAAAATGTCTACTTTTAAATAAAACAATTCAAATTTAAAACAAATATTCTCCTGCAATGTATTCTGTATGAAACAAAGCGATGTATAGTTTATTTTGGCTCAGTGAATTATCTCTAATATGATCACACCCACGGGCAGAGAACACATTCATACGCTAATGTGCTGAGACGATCAAATCAAATGGTAAACGCCCCCGACTTTGTCTTAAAAACAACAAGTTTGTTCATTTTTCTGCACATTTGAAAAACAGCTTGATACACAAGTGAGAAAACTCCTGGAAGTGACAAAGAGTTAACATTTTCCTAGAAGAAGAGCGGGACTCCGATGACTGTCCGATGACTCGGACGAATAAGTCATTTAGTTTTCATTAGTTGACATGCTATTTTATATAAACATGTACATATTTTACTAGTGGGACTGTTTCCAGAATTGCCAGCCAGGATTCAGAATATTTAAATTTGAAATATGTCCTAATAAGCAAAAATAAGCTTTCGGCTAAAGCAGGCATTTAAATTGTATGCTGTATGATATAAATATGATATGTAATATGATATAAAAATAATAGTTGAGATTGTTCAGATTATATTTTAACTAGTGTTTATGCTGCCTCATTATCATCAACAAAGCTTGTGCTTGCAAATATGTGTTCAGGTTAAATGAGTACAATGCACTTTAAATATGCCCATATTAGAATATCAGCATATTATTATGATTTCTGAAGGATCATGAGACACTGAAGACTGCAGTAATGATGCTGAAAATTCAGCTTTGATCACAAATTGCATTTTATAATATATTTAAATAGAAAACTGTTCTTTTAAATGGTAAAAATAGTTCAAAATATCACTGTTATACTGTATTTTGGATCAAATAAATGCAGCCTTGGTGAGCAGAAGAGACTTCTTTTAAACTGTAATGTAGGTCTAAAATTAAGTAAAGTCTTTATGTAAAGAAAATGTATAGTCAGATTACTTTTTTTAAACTTAAAACTTGATTTTGATCATTAAGTCTCCTCACATTTATTCTCTTTCTGTCACATTCCTCATTGATAGACCCAGGGGAGGGATCTTTTGTCTCCTCAGGTGTGAATTACAATCAATATTCATTATAGTTCACGCCTCCTTGCATATGATCTTTCTAACACTAAAAGTGTCTTACAAAAGTTAAATTAGTATATAATTTTTTTTTTGTATGAATGAGTGATCAGGATGGTTTTCACATAATTTTGTAGCAAAAACTCTAGGCTACAAGATCCAGTTCTCAAAAGTTTTGTGGACAAATGTTTAGTATGTGTTATGTTACCTTAATTCACTGACTTAAAATTTTAGAAAAAACCAAACGTGCATAAACGTGATTTTCTCAAAAATACAAACATGTACACACGTTGCTCACATATTATTGTAGCCCAGTTTGTGCTGAATACAGTGTTATCAGACTTTAGCCATTAATGTGTTTAAGCAACTGAAGAAAAAAAAATGTCATGGCATGTCAAAACTTTTCCAGGGCCCAAAACACCCTCAGACCCCAGAGGGTTACATTTACATTTATGCATTTGGCAGACGCTTTTATCCAAAGTGACTTACAGTGCACTTACTACAGAGATAATCCCCCTGGAGCAGCCTGGAGTTAAGTGCCTTGCTCAAGGACACAATGGTGGTGGCTGTGGGGATCGAATCAGCGACCTTCTGATTAACAGTTATGTGCTTTAACCCACTACGCCACCACCACTCCTAGGGTTAAGGAGGGTGTACATGTATGCTGGGTTGGAAATCTCAAGAATTATTAGTGGTAATTTTCTTATTACATCACGTGTTGTTCTGAAAGCAAAGAGAACAACTGAAACAAGGAATGTAGGCTATCACCCACGCAGTCTGTCCGAAGCAAAGTGGGCGTGTTTACCAAAAGTGAAGCCCTGTCGGCTCGTGATGAGTGAACGATTTGCACGCACTGCACAACTCTTGGATATACTGCAGTCTCGTCACATTTTTACTTTTTGTTTAGCCTTCCATTCAGCTCATGAAGCACGCTGCATGATCATGAGGATTATATCAAGATGTAGATTGGAATGCAGGTGCGGAATTTATATAAATAAAATACTCTAATCCTCTCTCGACGTTGCTAGCGTGCCAGTGATTACCTCTCATAGTTGCCGACCGCTGTTATAAAACATAGAATATAGCAGTTAAATGTAAGTTATGCACTGAAGAGAAAACTCTCAAGCACAACAAACAGCAGGATCACTCTGTCAACGCAACGGATGCAGCAACTACTCCACAATAAACTGTAGGCCTAGTCTTATTATGATCTTATTTGAAGTGTTTATAAACTGCTCTCCTGCACTAAACAACTTGGGTTATAATTTTTCCTCTTCAACCTCGTCTCTGTCGTTTTTCAAACAAGTTTCATCATGCAAAAGCATTTTTCACTCCTGTAAAGTGATGTCACTGATAGAGCATCTCCATGCCTGCCGTGCATATCCAACTTATCGATAATTATATTTGTTGTTGATGATTTTCATCATCAATAATTATAGATTTTATCGATTCGTTTTTGCAGGACTAAATTATATTGGGAGTAGGTTTGGCATTGGCAGACTAGATCTGCTTTATGTACGCTGATGCAGGTGCTTGATAATAGTCAATATGCTGCTACTGTTGGAAATGTGCTACATTTGAGACAAGAAAGACATGCTACTTTGTGCAACAAGCACCAGCTCAGAAAGACTGTTTAGCACAGCTGGTAACATTGTTACCCCAGTAAGATCCTGCCTTAAGCCCCACAAGGTAAACATGTTGGTGTTCCTTTCTCGGAATCTGCCTAACAATTAAAAAACTAATCTGGCAGCAGAAATGTCCTGTTGATGCATCTGTGCCTTTGTGTGAGACACTTTAAAAGTTTAAATTGACATATTACTTTGTTTTGATCTAGTTCTTGATACCTTGCACTTTTTTGTTAACGAAAGTGTATTTATTTACTTGTTTTATTTATTTGGGATATATATTTTCACATTTCACAATGTCAAAATATTGAATAGAATAAGAATAAAATGTTCTTTGTTCTTTGAAACAGTGTACTTGCATTAATATGCTATTATATTTTCATTATGTAATCAGTGGCATAAAATGGTCTGAAAATTACAATAATATCGTTTATTGCAATTAATTTTGGTGCAATATATCGCGCAACAAAAAGTAGTTATCGTGACAGCTCTACATGCTAGAGCTACTGAACAAAATCACTTAACCCACCCTTCATAAAGCAGGTCTAGACAGGTGGAGCTGGGGAGGAGGGTAAATGCTTTGCAAGGGTGCACTGCTGGGCTTGAGTCAAAGCTGTTGTGGTACCAGTTTTATACGTTTTGACAGAAGGGTGTGATTGCCTGAAATGTTTACGTAGTGTGTCGGTAACTGAACCTATCGGCCTGCGCCATGTAGAGTTTCCTAAACTTAATAGGACATTTGAGAGGCTGGTTTCCTCTAGACTTTTTCTTGCATGAGTTATGGTGCAGTGCTTCTCATCAGTTGTTTTGTCTGAATTACAAAGTACGGTACTATTTGCAAACCCAATTTTAACTATTCAACCCAAAAGGAATTTTTAAATGAAAGAAAAAATTACATCTAGTATGTTTACTCAACAGTTAATAAGTAATTGAAAGGCACAGGAAAATTTCTGAATGTGGCATGTTTCTCTCATTTCCTCATATTGTATTTCAGATAAATTACTTGTTTCAGACATTATTAACTGTTAGACCAATTGTACTGACACACTAATAAAGGGAATTAGTATGTCAGTCTATAGGGGTGAATAATGGTATGCTCTTGGTTTTTTTAGGGTAATAAATTGACAGAACTGATTTCAAAATTTTTCTTGTCTTTTTTTTTTAATCAATGAAATGGAACAGGACTCCAAATTTTTTTTCTTTTTTTTCAGGGGTCTGGAATAGTTTTCATTACTCGTCTTTACCTTCCCTAAAAAGACTCATATGGAAGAGTCCAAGAAAGAAAGAACTGATATTTTTCTGCTATTTTTATTGTTATTGCAATTTAATCACAGATACTAATGAAGAATCAAGTGGCACTTTTTGGTCAGTCACTTAGTAAGCAGGTGGAAAAATATATAAAAATTGTGGTACAACTAGTAGGTTTATGTTTGTGTACATATTATTTGGATACCCACCTGGCAGTAGTTTCATCAGGCACAGCAAAGCCTGCTTTCTGGACTCCTCTTTCTGCTGCTGGCTCCGTTGGGGCCGGGGTTGGGCTGGCAGATTCCCCCCTGGCCAGATGGCTTCCTGCAGCACCCGCAGATAAATAACCCAATACTGTGTACAAGTCAGGTTAACCGCACCCACCTCCAGCCATCTACAATCCAATGAATAAAGCAAAAAGAGTTTAGCACAACTGTTATCATGTCAGAGGCTTCAGTATAGTAAAAGTGGTTGACTGTTGGCTGACGCACGGTGTAGTCTAGAGGTTGTAGGCTCAAATCCCACAAATGACAATCCATAAATAGAACCATTGTGTCAATAATCAAGGCACCTCAGGATGTTCCAGGTTAAGTTAAGATAAAAGTGTCAGTTAAAAATAGTTGTCATTGTCCAATTCACAAATGTACAAAGCTCAATTAGAAATCATTTGTGACCACAGAAAAATAATCCCTAAAGCAGCCCAAGTAAAACAGAAATAATAGTCAAATGAAAATTTAAAGAACTGGATATTTCTGTGATTTTGCGAGTGATGAAAATTCTGTGTGCTGTCTATAAATATGCTAATGCATTAAACATTTAAGATAGCAAATACTAATGGGTTGGAAGGAACTAGGCTGGGCAATATATAAATATATATATAAAGAAAAAATTGTTAAAGTTTTCAGCCTTCTGTCGATATAACATTACTTTTTTTCCTCTCAACTTAAAGAATAATTTTTTTCTTCAAACAGAGGAACCGTCATATTGACAATACAGCCATTGTAGGCCAATTAGATTAATGCAAGAAGTAAAATGTTGCTTTATTTTATAATCGGCACCAAAATTGTGAATGCAGTATTTCACGACAATTTGATTTATAGGCCAGCAAGCAAAATTGTGAATACAGTATTTCGTGACTATTTCATTTGTCGCCCAGCCCTATTTGGGACTATTGGTGCGTGAAAGACAATAAAAAAATATATTTATATATTGCTGGTGAATTCGACTGTAACATGCTGATGAACTGCATGGAAAGTGCACGAAACACACCATAAATCCTGTTTGATCAAAATACAGACAAAACGTCAACCAAATGGAAATGAGAAGTCAAGGAAAACATCCAGCCATTTAATAGAACATTAAGTCCTTGGCCTTCGTCTTTCACGATAGCTCCTCAACAAAGCGCTTTTCAAATGTGCCACATCAGTGGGCAAAGATCTTTGTCTTTTTTTGGTTAAAATCTGTGACCTGACACATATGGAGTTAGTTTGTCCTAACGAAAACTCCAGCAATGAAACGCTGTCTCATTTCACAGCATTAATACCACAAATTACTTTTGGCCACTTTACAATACATTACAGAATTTGTGTATAACTGCAGTGTTGCATAAACTTACTATGGATGAGATTGTGTTTATCTTTTAATATTCACTACCATTTTGGCAGACAGTCATCTTAACAAATGGAAATACATGAAAGAGGTGGAGAAAGTTTTATAAAACACCACCATCTTCCTGAAGAAAGCCTGCTGTAAATTTCATCATAAAGCCTAGTGCACTCTGTGATTTTCTCTGTCTTTCACGATTGTTGCATGTCAGATTGTACAGTAAGATCCACGTGATATTTTGAGTTAAAAGTTAAGGCAGATTGTGCAACATTAACTTGCTCTTATGCAAGACTGTAAAATGTTCATTGCTAAGATTTCACATAAAGGCATTTAATCAGCCATCTGTGAGCATGTTAATCTGCAATCAAAGACTGCACATTTTGCCCAACAATAAAATAAATCTTTTAGGATTGCTGAAATTTGTCTTTCGGCAAAAAAGGGGCCAAAATCGTACAAAGTGCATCAAGCTTCGGTCTGTGGCTTGTACTTCCAATTTAAATTACAGTGCCGTGATAAGTAAACTCCATGAAAAATAGAGCAGTTTTATTTTTTTAAGGAAAATTAAATTCTGACAGTTTCTGATACAAGAAAGCTTGACTAACATTATAAGTGGTCTAAATAAAATAAAATGCTACAAAAGTGCAGAATACAGATTGTAGCCAAGTGATGCGATTTTGACATCTAGACAGCAAAACCACCCTAACATGAAAATAAAGTAGTCTTAATAGAAGTAATGTAGACAGTATAAAACTCCTTTATGTATAAAATGTTACCATTACTCATAAAAAAAAAGTGTGGTGCGCCTTCACCATGGCTGCATTTTAAGCCAGTGATTCAAAGCAGCAGAAAATATTCCAAATAAAAAACAACCTGATAAACTGAAATGGTAGTGCTGAAAAGTTGTAATGATGAAAATAACACACAAAAGATCTTCAAACACATTTTACTATAAATAACCCAATCAAAAACCTCAAAAAGAAACTGGGATAACAACTGAGGGTATTGTTCACTATCTGCGTCCCAGCAATTTCATGTGTCATTGATTTAACTCGGCCATGATCTTCAATTGCATAGCTGGTTTATTTTGGTCTTAACTCTTTGAAATGACACAGATGCTGCATGGTGACAGCGCCTGTTTGACACTGCATACCATCCATAGAAGCTCATAAAATCATGCTCACTCAATGCCAGTACAGCGACAAAAGAAGTTCAACATTGTAGTTTTACACTCCATGACTGTTATTTTTAGTTTTTTCTACTTTCAGCATATTTTGTTTTAATTATATTTAGTTTTAGTATTTCAGTATTTTGTAATAACTGATATCAAGTAAAAAAAAATTTAACAGCACTAAATTTATATGGTTATATAGTGATATTTTCATGTGTAATAAAGGTGGGTTGAATTGTTTTAAAATGTTATATTATAATGTATATCAAAATAATAATAATAAGAATAATAAACGTGCTTCAGTTTATTCTAATATATTTATAGTTTTTATTTTTATTTCTGTTTTTCATTAAGTATAAAAAAATCCCAAAAAAATTTCCCCAATTTGGAATGCCCAATTCCCAATGTGCTCTAAGTCCTCATGGTGGCATAGTGACTGGCCTCAATGCATGTGACGGAGGACGAATCTCAGTTGCCTCCACATCTGAGACGTCAACCCGCGCATATTATCACGTGGCTTGTTGAGCACGTTACCACGGAGACATTGCGCGCGTGGAGGCTTCACGCCATCCACTGTGTCATCCACACACAACTCACCACATGCCCCACTGAGAGCGAACCACATTATACCACCACAAGAAGGTTACCCCATGTGACTCTACACTCCCTAGCAACTGGGCCAATTTGCTATGGAAACCTGGATGGAGTCACTCAGCACGCACTGGGTTTCGAACTTGCAAACTCCAGAGGTGGTAGTCAATGTCTTTACTCGCTGAGCTAACCAGGCCCCAAGTATTCATTACTGACAATAACAATGGTCAAATGTGCAAAGGTTTTTATGTTTTATTCAGAAGCAGCTATACTTTCCTCTCCTGTGCGTCACTTGGGAGCCATAAGGACGCCTTCAATTAGATTACAATTATGGTCAAATTTCAGAAGCCAAGTGACAACATGACAGAGTTTCATTCACATTTCTTATATAATGAATATTGTGGGGTAATTTATCTGCTTCAGATTTCCCTTTTGGCCTACATGTTTGTACTAGTCTATGACACTCTTTGAGAGAACAAAAATATGAATACTTAGAGGTTGTGTCCAAATTCCTGTACTTTCATAGTATGTACTGAATTTGAGAACTTACTTCTTGAACGTTGATGAAGTATGTTCTGAAGAAAGTATACATATATTCCTAGACATATTACATCCTCTATGTTGCCACTGTTCTTTGTCAAATGTGTTCTTGGACATATGATGTATTGACAAAAAAAAAATACCACAAGGAACACTTTTTTTCCATAATTATAGCACTTGCACTTGAATAAAAGCTCTCAATTCTCAGCTATTTTTTCTGAATCTGATGGATTTGTTAATGTGGATTATGGGATAGCAAAGTGCCCACTGGTTGCATGTTTCAGAACATCAGTAGGTGCAGAACAAATTTAGTAGGTATTGTTCGCCTATTGTTTTATGAATACTGAGTATTCGAACATCTTACTTATTTGGTGTACTACCTTTTGCATCCTGTGCAACAATAAAAAGCTCACAGCATGGCCATTCTGTACCATGAAAGTAATATTTTAGAGTCTGCAGTAGACATTAATAGCATACTTTATAGCAGTTTTGTAGGAGGTCTTTATAAAAGCCTAAAGGTTTTCTATCCAGCAATTCAATTTTGAAAGTCAAAACTAATTTCGGTAAATGTGTCAGCTACTACACTCTCAAAATTCTAGGTTGCCTGGAGTTTCTAATAGAGCTTATGAAAAGGCTTGCACCAGCTCTGTCAGAGCACCTACGTAATCCTTAAGATGCTCTGATGTAAGGTGATGGAACAAAAACTAGCTATTTCAGAACAACAAGTAGAGCATTTTATTCCATTAATGGCATTTATGCCATTTATAAAGGGTAGTTCAAGCGGATTGGCATTGCCTTTGACAGAGACATGCAGAATTAGTGGGGAAAAGTTAGCTTGTTCTCAAGCCAACAAGAGTGGAAAACAAGGGTGCTTGGAGCTCACTGGAGCCAATAAAGTTTAAACTACTTTTTTCAGAATTTAATATGAGCCTTCATTTCTTTCGACACTCCAAAAACATAAACATGATAAGTATATTCCATTTGGAGCTTTGCCTAATCTGCATCTCAAATACACTTGGAAAATCTGATGTGCTGGAAGACTAATCTGAGTAGGAACTGGAGGCTGAATTGTATAGAGCTATAATTATGAGATGGTAAACTGTCTGTGATGAGAGAGATGCAGATTAGTTTAACAACCACACTATTCAAAAAGTCAATTGAGATCTTACTTTGAATTTAAAAAGTCATCAGTTTCACAGCCACTTTCGTGATAATGAATAAAATGTCAAAGACTTTAAATGTTAGCTTGACAAATCTTGTGTTAAAGTAAAAAAAGATGAAGGTTGACAGACATAAAGACAGACAGACAGATACTTTCAAACGGCTTGACTGTGGGAGTTTGAAATCATGAACATTCTGTCAATTGACCCATTTCTGAGGCGTCACTTTAGGCGCTTTTCCACCATCGGGTCAAACGGTTCTGAGCACGGTACGGAATGATTACAGTAGCATTTCCACTGGAGCACAGTTCGGCATGGAATGATTATTAACTATTCTCAGCCTGGATTTCTTGGCATGGTTAGCTAACCGTACTCAACCATTCTCAACCGTGCTGGAAGAATGGCTTTAGTACATGAAGACTCGTTTGGTGTCTCTTTTCTACATGCCTTTTTTTGTCAGGGAAGTAGATTACTAAATGTTTTAGTTAGTCTGGGAACTTTTACATTTCTGCATGTTCGTGTCCGGTGGCAAACACAAGTCCTCAGCAAATGAGGGAAAACCTTGCACCTTTATCTCTTCACTTTATATTTTTGCAACATGGTCTGTTTCTTTGCTGTTTGTTAACAGAGAAAAACCAGGAATATGCGATCATCCTCCATAGCGTGCCGCACTCGCTCCAATGTTTACCTCTCACAGCATTGCCAAAAGACGTTATTTGTTATTTGACTTTTGCAGACATTTTAATATATTTTATCCACAATTAATCTCCGTACGCTGGTGAGTCCGATGTGTGACCAACAAGTACACACGTTTACAGATTCATCATTATAAACATAACTTACATTTTGCTTCTTTAGAGCCATTCAGAGGTGGATCATTGTCTTGCTGCATAATCCAGTTGAGCTTGAGCTTCAACTCATGGACTGGACTGGTTATGAACAGTGACCTTTATTGATGCGAAAGAGGCTTGCAGGCCCTTGGATGTTGTTCTTTGCTTTTTTGTGATTTCCTGGATGAGTTGTCACTGTGCTCTTGGAGGAAATTTGGAAGGTCGGCCACTTCTGAGAAGGTTCACTACTGTGCCAAGTTTTCTCCATTTGGAGATAATGGCTCTCACTGTGGTTATTTGGAGTCCCAGAGCCTTTGAAATAGCTTTGTTACCCTTCCCAGACTGATTTATGTCAATCACCTTTTTCCTCATCATTTCAGGAATTTCTTTCGACCAAGGCATTGTGTGCTATTGGGTTAGACCTTTTAGCCAACTGAAAAAGTTCTATTTAGGTGTTGATTTGATTGAACAGGGCTGGCAGTAATCAGGCATGGGTGTGTCTAGTCCAGCTGAACCCCATTATGAATGTAGTTTCATAGATTTGGTGATTTAGTTACTAAGGGGACAAATACTTTTTCACACAGGCCCAGTTGGTATTGGATAACATTTGTGCTTCAATAAATTACATTATCATTTAAAATTGTATTTTGTGTTTACCCCGATTGCCTTTGTTTTATGTTAGATTTTGTTAAAAATTTTGAAACAATTTAGTATGAGATTTACAAAAAACTACAAATACTTTTTCACAGCACAGTAAACAGTTGCTATTGATTTGAGATTAAATTATTTTTTTATGATTTTATTATATATGACGAATGCGTAGCACGATGTACAATGAAAGACAAGTGGTCTAGTACACACTAGTGGCTGCCGTCTCATATTAGACAGGACGTCCCGTATTTTGGCCAAAATTAATGCATCGGGGTGCCAACTGTCCTGTATTTTAAAGTGCACTCAGTAATTCTAATCCAATACACTTTTCCTCACAATCTGCTAGCTGTCCGTTCTGTGGGTGGGCTAAAAAAAAATCTAGTATTGGTACACAGCCCTGGCTCTGTAATTGGGACAAAAACAAAGTGGATTGGACCGATCCACACAACTCTACTCGAGCCAATCAGCAACAAAGGTGGTTTTTTGTACGTGCACAGGATGGGGGGTGGGGGCAGAGCGAGAGGGAAATTCATTAGAAGAGTGATAGCAAATCTGGCTGATGCGAACTTTCTTAAATCCAAGGAGGACAAATGGCTGAGAAACAGACCAAGAGAAAAAAGTCAGATGAATATAAACTAAAAAAGAAGGATTATGATATGTGGAGGGCTAGGAGCCGCATCAACATCGGCAAGGCTTTTCAGCGGTGGAGAGACCTCCGAGAGGTCTTTTTCTTCTCTTTTTCTTCTCGATAGGTGGGTAACATATATTTTGCTATGCTTCACAGAACCCATATATGCTGTTGTTGTAATGTTAGATTTAGTAGCAGGAGAGCTGTGAGTGTCTGGAGCTGGATAAATTTGATGGGCGGAGCTTTCAAAGGAGCACTGAAGGGAGGGGTGTGTTTGTTTTGGCAGCTGAGTTCGAATATCAACAGTGTTTCTCAGGAATCGCTGAGTGCACCTTTAAGCAGTGAAACACACTAGGGGGGATTCCCTCCCCCAGTCAACGGTGGGCGTGTATATTGAAGTATTGAAGGGTATACCACAGAAAACAGAGCATTTACGAAAAAGCCCTTTTACTCCGAAATCGCGATGGTTCTTGTGCCAAGCCTGTGCTCCGCTGGTTCACAGCCGGGGCAATCTGGAGCCTATTGTAAACCGGCCATGCCTTTTCACTGACCTGAGAGCCGAATGGAGACATAACGGTTTACTGTCTACGTAGTAGTTTCACATGACTACCTCAAACATAAACAAACATGGCGCATCACAGTGTGTTTGTATACAGCTTTTACTTTTGTTTTGAGGACATAAACAAACATAGGGATTAATGCAATCCATCATTATTACAATGCTCAACAAAATTGTCAGAGACGACATCTACTCTAAAGACGACGGGTAATGTAATTACATTATATTTTATGAACTATGGCTTAACTTGCTAAGTTCTGTAAGCTATTACATTGGAATCATTATTAGCATTGGTGTAGCAGATGGTTGTATTTGTTTTGTTGCCATAGCATATAATATTGTTGATTGAGAATCCCACCGTTTTACATAACAGATAGCTGTGATCTTCCAAACTTCGTGAGTAGCTGGTCAAAAATCCCCTTACAGAACAAAACAATGCAAAAAAAAAGATGACAACAGTGTAAGAAAAACTAACAAAGTAGGCAAATAAAAACAACTAACTGAGATCAGCTGCTGAAGACACTGGCGATTCTCTGTTTGTCATGAGCATTACTTGCTGAATTCAATGTCCTGGTTTGTTAACAGGCTGGTCGGTGTCCGAGGCCAAAACATCGCGATACCACTGTCACATTTGCTTTTGTCCTTCTCATGGTCCCTGTACTCCGTAGTACCCTGTGTTTTTGATTTGTTAATGATTTGGCCAATTGTCCGATTGAAGGCAGCATGCATCATTTTGTGCTGTATCGTTATTCTCGTACAGTATTTTTTTCCTTTGCAATCTCTCTACTTTATTTCAGATCTCCGTAAATACCATTTCACAGGTAGAGCACTTGTTTCGTTGTATTACCTGAACGCTTTAGATGCCTGATCATTTTGTGGGTTTTTTACTGTTGTTATAGAGCGAAGTAGTACTCCTTGCTGCACTCCTGTTGGTTTGGGAAAACTTTACCATGGTGACGAAACCTCATACCGCCCTCAGTTCCCTGATTTAATTGGTACCTGCGTAGAGACAAGCAAGCTTTTAGAGCTGAGGAACAGCATTTTCAGCAAAATGCTCGGAATAGTTAGAGAATTCGCACCGGCCCAGGAACCCACACCCGAACCATGTCAAGGGCTAACAGAGGGCCAGAGATGGTAGAAAAAGGCAATTTAACCCTTGTATGGTGTTCGGGTCTGTTGGACCCGTTTTCATTTTTTATCAAAAGAAAAATGATACGATTAATTATTTTTTCAAACTCAGACTCATTGGCCTTGGCTCATTTTCTGTGAAGAATATATATCAGAACACATTTTCAATGAAAACACACTGTACACCCCCCCCTACACATTTACATTACACACAGGATGTTCGGGTCCACTGGACCCGAGGCTAATAAAAGTGTGGAAACTGTAGATCCTGTGTACCTTTACTCTGTCCTCCTCCTGTCAGTGTGTGTGTGTGTGTGTGTGTGTGTGTGTGTGTGGAGTGTGAGTTTTGTGTTTCTGCACCTGCCGTTCCCACACAATGTCACAACATTGTTGCAAAATTCAAGCACGGCCACCGTCTGCTCTCACATTCCTGCACATTTTACCCTCTGTCTTGCGGGAACCAATCTTTCTTTTCTCATACTCTATCCCAGCTGCGAATTGGGCACAGGACACAATAAATAATAATAAATAATAAGCTTTGCCAGTGTGGTGAAAATTGTAGGTTCTGTGTACCTTCACTCTGTCCGGGCCTACTGTTATTGTGTGTGTGTGTGTGTGTGTGTGTGTTCTTTTATATGGTTTATGAGGACACAAGTGTGTATAATGGGTATTACAACATAAACATGGTTTATGAGGACATCTGTGTCCTCATAAAACAAACAGCTTAAAAAAAACGTACTACATGGTGATTTTTGTAATTCAAAAAATGCCAACGCATTCTGTAATTAGTAGGTTTAGGGTGGGGTTAGTGTAGGGGGTAGATTATACAGTTTGTACATTAGAAAAACCATTACGCATATGAAGAGTCACCATAAACCACATATCTATGTGTGTGTGTTATGTGTGTGTCGTGTGTGTGTGTGTGAGAGAGATTGTATGTAAGTGTGAGAGAGTGTGAGTGCAAGAGTTCCCGAACAAGGTTGAAACATTGTTGCAAAATTTAAGCACCAACACCGTCTGCTCTCACATTCCCGCACATTTTACCCTCTGTCTTGTGGGGACCAATATTTATTTTCTCTAAATTGGGGGCGGGACACAATATAGCTTTGCCAGTGTGGTTTCTTATCACAACTGATCAAGATGGCCAAAAGATTCGCTGCTCAGAGGGCCTTGCAATTGATTTTGGAAGAGACAGAAGATTTTGATGATGTACAAGAAGAGGTTTCAGAATGTGAAGATCACATTTCTGACAATTCAGAGTCTGAAGAGGATGAGTTCCAAAACGAAGACGAGCCACAGGACCAGCCTGTCAGCATCCAGCTCCAGGACCAGCCCGTCAGCATCCAGCTCCAGGACCAGCCTGTCAGCATCCAGCTCCAGGACCAGCCCGTCAGCATCCAGCTCCAGGACCAGCCTGTCAGCATCCAGCTCCAGGACCAGCCCGTCAGCAGCCAGCTCCAGGACCAGCCCGTCAGCAGCCAGCTCCAGGACCAGCCTGTCAGCAGCCAGCTCCAGGACCAGCCGTTCAGCAGCTCACAACTGATGAAATATGGATGTCTTGATGTCTTATATGGCTTGTTGAGCACGTTACCACGGAGACATGCGTGTGGAGGCTTCACGCTATTATCCGCGGCATCCACGTGACCCATCGAGAGTGAGAACCACATTAGCGCGACCACGAGGAGGTTAACCCCACGTGACTCTACCCACCCTACCAACCGGGCCAATTTGGTTGCTTAGGAGACCTGGCTGGATTCGAACTCGCGACTCCAGGGGTGGTAGTCAGCGTCTTTACTCACTGAGCTACCCAGGCCCCATGACATGACCTCTTTAAAATTTTTGTACCAGGTTAGGGAATTTGAAAAATAAAAAAACCTAACCCTACCCCTAACCCATGTTTGTACAATAACTGCTGTTGAAGCCAATATAATGAGGACATAGTAAATTGAACTGGCATGACCCTTACCCAAGTTCCTTCCACTTAGATTGCGACTGCTGATTCTGGCAAGTTTGATCTCACAGGCGAGTTATAATATATTTTAAATCCATTTAGAACACAAAGTGTTCTAAGTTGATTTCTTTCTTAAGGCAAGAGCTAAACTTTGAGGTAGGTGAAGTCTGGGACATTGAAATGCCACAAATAGACAAAAACTGATTCTTGTGCAGGTGTCGGCAACAGGTGTCTGTGCAGACTAATAAATCAGAGTTCCCTGTCCAAATAGAGGCAACAAGGAGACCAATTCAGCTCCTGCTTTCTTACCAAATGGAACATAGTGACCCATGTGGGCAGCCAAGAGCTGAACCGCATCAATTTGCACTCTGAAATAATCAAATGCTCTGGGTTGTTTTCCAGCTTTTTAAACAAGCCATTACAATTTAGCAGTCTGTTTCAAAACCCAAAGGAATGTTGGACTGAAACAGATTGTCTTCCCAAAGTCCAAATTATCTACATCCATCTCAAGACATAGCTATTGTAAAACAAGAACATATTTCACCTCAAAGGCCATATTCAAGGCTAGAAATAATATCTTGGTTTGGACAGCATCTTCTATGTGTGCATTTGCTGAAAAAAAAATCTCCACTGAGGCCACTGTAAGTCACTTTGGATAAAAGTGTCTGAAAATGACTAATTGTAAATGTAAATGCATTTACTAAAGAAAAAATGTCAAACACAAACTTTGAGACTGTGAAATGAGATTAAAGCTTTACTACTGAGACTTTCTCTGTGGGGTCTCATTTACAGATGGGCCTACTGATAGATTCTGCCTTATTTATTCAGAGTTTAGTCTTTAGGTCTTTAGCTAGAGTCCCTAAACTGCTGTCAGGTGTTAAACACCTTTGCAAAAAAAAACAGCACTCACACACATTTGACTAATGAATTCCTATGACTTCTCCGTGACCTTTCCAGTCATTTTTGTTTACTAAATAAGGAACTTAAAAAAAATCTATCTGATTCAGACAGAACTGCTAATAAATCATTTAGACTCACTGAGATTGATCGATTGAATTATTGAAAAGATTAGTAGACAGAGACCAAAAACATCGCAAGCTGGCTTCAATGTTGTAGTCAGAAGTTATTTTAATACAACAAATTAAATTTATGGCAAACATATTAACTTTTATGTTATTTGGTTAAGTAAAATACTTTTATTTCAGATGGGCGTAACGCAACAACACGCAATGGACCCTTCCAGAGAAGACAGCTTCAATGACTACAATTATAACAAACTACTACTGATGTGTCACGATACACTGCTCATGTCCGGCATAGACAAAGTGTATGGAGTTCAGTTTTCTGTGGAATTCTGCATGCACAGATTCTGTGTAGGCCTGGAGATTGGAAAATTGCCAAGCACTGTCCATTTGGATCTTGTAACCATGGAGTATTTTACATGCTTTTGTAATAACTCTATCTCACCCACTAAGAATGCTGGGAAGATGTTAAATTTTGTTCAACACTGATAAACTTTACTCTCCAATCAGATATTCTTAAGTGTTTGGTAGTGTGGTTGCATGCACAGAGAGATTAACAATATCAACATTGTTTTATTTATAACGGTGTTGTTAAGCAAGACCTGGATGAAAGAAAAGCCCTTTGTCACAAACACCTATGTTATAATTGTCACTCCTCATCATGTGAAAATATAAAATCAATAATATATTATTCTGAGAAAAACAAAATCATACATCAGGATGTTATGAAAATCTGGTGATTACATTTTTTAATAAACTTTCAGATGTGACTTTGGGACTTCATGAAATGAGAAACCATGGCCATAATCACATGCATGCAAAGTTTACTTCTACAAAAGAAGGAAAATTATGTAGTGTTCTGTTAGTAATAAGTCAGATCAAGAGATCCTTTGGAGCACAACCACAAGCTCGAGTGGATGTTGTCATTTGCAAAAGACAGGACCAATCTACGGTCTGTGTTTTTGTATATGTATTGCCGTGGTTGTTTGACATTGGGGTGACAAAGCATAACCGCTGGATGGACTTGCTGCTGCAGTGTGGAGACAAGTCTGTAGTACTACCAGCCAGAATCAAAGTATCCAGAATGATAGATCAGAGGAACAGAAAAAAAATGGCAGAAAGGGAGATTTTCGGTCCATTTTGTCAGAATATTTATTCATTGCCACATGATCAGAGGCGGTGAATTTGTTTCTGCAACTTTTAAAACGTGTGATGTCACCATTGAATGGTGCTATTAACTTATTACTGGAACAATCCATCTGGAGAAACCTGTGTCGACGTGCACAAAAGCACAATGGTAAGGGCTCATGGCTTACTGCTTGTGTGAATCATGTGATATTTTTCAGGTGAAACAGGATTTTGGATGAGAATTGTTTTTACCACTTTATTTTATCCAAAGGGAACTGAATGGTTCATGAAAAGTGGTCTCTATGTGATAGGTGGTTGGAGGGGTTAAAAAATAAGAGGGCTTGGTGATGTTACTCATAAAGTAGTCATTTAGAGATGGAGCAGGTTACTGAATTTAAAAAAATTATTACAAAGACAAACTTTTTGTGCATCAATGAATCAGTCACCATAAGGCTCAATTTTGCTTTCATGGTAACTTCAAAAACACACAATGAATGAAACATTTAACTCCAGAACGCCTTCATTTGCATTTTACATTCATTCATTTGGCAGACGCTTTTATCCATAGTTTACAGGTACATTCATGGTGTACATCTTATCAGTTTATGGTTTCCCAGAAAATCAAACCCATGACCTTGCCATTACTAGTGGCATGCTGTACCAGTTGATCAATAGTAATACCTCTATGTATTACCATTACCAACAATACTAATTGATCTGGTCTGTCATGAACATATATCCTGTAAAACTTCCATCATGATATGCCGTAGTTTAAGACATGTTCCATTTAATACCATGATAGTAATAAAACAACAGCTGAGAACGGCCCATTTAAACATATTTTTACTACTTATTTATGACATCTTCAATCAGTATTTGAACAGTAGACACTGCCACCAAGTGGTTTTAAAGACATGATCATTAATCTAAAGCAGGTGGTGTTAAGAGTTCAGATCCAACTTTAATCAAACACACCTGAGCCGGATAATCAAAGGTCTTTATATTCTCTTGAAAATTACAGACAGGTGTGTTAGGGCAACACTAGTGCAGGAATGAGCACCCTTGGATCTAAAGCACTCACCCCTCTACCCTTGATCAGAACCCGTTATATAAGAATAAACGTTTGCGTGTTTGGCTGGGTAGTTTAAGTCAAAGCTGGTGCAGGTTTTGCAGTCATTTCCAAGCAGTGGGATAAAATTAGGAATCAATATGGTGACTAAATATCCCTGATTATAGAGATCATTCCACTGTTGTTATCAAGGCTAGAGGCATATGTTAAAAATAATTCTCATCAAGGGACAGGGTGCTATTAACGTACCATTCTTATGTCTTGGAGTGTTACATATTATGGTATATCCTAAAGTGATAATTGATCCAATGCTAATAAAAGGTTAAACTTCTTTTTGATTTCCTTCTCGGTGACTCACAAAACCAGTTGAGAAAATGTCCTGTTATATTCCCCATAAAGAAAATGAAGCCTACATTTCGGAGCATTAATATTTTTTGCATTGTGACATTTTCAGTCACTTTTATTTTATTTATTTTTTACTTCATTACAGTAAAAAGATGCTGTTGTAATGATTAAAACTGGCACAAATGAATGGCATTACCAAGAGAGTATTACTATGATGTAGAAATACTTTTCACATTGCAGTAATAAGAATTGGGGGGAAAATGTGCATAAATAATATAATATCAAATGTTAAAATGTTTTAAAAAATATCCACTTCAAAATATTTTAAGATTTAAATTTCATAAAATTCCATCAAATTGTACAGCGTGATATTACAGGAAGTAAAATAAACCTAAATATTTTAAGTTTTATTAATTAAATCATGTTAAACATAACACAGATCAATTTGATGCCATTTTGTTATGAAATTGAAATGCGTAAATCTTTGAAATAGACAAAAATATTTGTTGAGTGAATGGCCAGTCTTGATTTTCTAAAAGCAATGTATCAAAGCAGCTTTCATCATTGAGGCCTCCTGTCTGAGTTTGCTTTGGCAGAATGTGTAAATTCCCATTAGGAAACTCTGTTGCCCTCTTAATAATTAGCTAAAGACATCCGGTAAAGCACTAGAAAAGCCACGAGATGATGTCCATCCACTGTGTCTGTTTGTACCAAGACATGAGCGGCAGCTGGCTCATGTTTCTGTCTCCAACATGTTTTTATTTAGATAGAAAATGCACCCGTTAGTCATCATCTAACGTTTGAGCAAATTTACTTGAGGCAAGTGCCAGAGTCATTTTAAGCAAAATTGTGAATGACGGGTTTCAGCTAAATCTGTACCTGAATTATTTCCAAAGTAATTATCGTAGAATTAATAAGTGCAATTCTATAGTAGGCCTAAATGATGTGCCAGTTTGAAAATTGTCTCATAATTACAAATACATTGCACTTTCCTTGACTAGAGTACAAAGTTAGGCTTGAAGCTCATCGAGTTATTTTATACTTTTTATGCTTTATTTTCTATTTTGTATGAAGTTGGCATATTTGCAGCTCTGTTATCAAAATTTGGGACATGTTTAAATATTGTTTTCAACCCTGATTTGGTTGATTTCATTATTTTCTTGCAAAAAACACTAAATAAACAATACATTTTAATAAAATTTCAAACAAGAATAGGTAAGAGTGTTGAAAGTAAAGAGCCCAAATTATGTTAACTCAGTAGGAGCTAGCTAATTTGGGTCAAAATGTTGGTTTGTAGCTCCAGTATTCATAAACGTATATTTCCCACAAAGTAAAAAAAAAACTATTTGTTTAAATCACTTGCGTTACAATGACTGTAATAGAATTAAACCCTTTCTAAACCCATAAATATATAGGCCTAGAATAGGGTAATTTTTTGAGTAAAAATCTATAAGATCTAGGAAGTAACATTGTGATTCCCTGAGAGTTAGACATCAGTTCAGTATCATGTGTCAAGTTTGTTAGTAACTAAACGGTGTTGTGGGACCAAACTTCCTTTCAGATACCAGACTGTGAATAGCTTGTAAGTTAATTCATAGCAGTTTACAGAGCAATTGTAAATTTAATCGAGTGACAGAAAATGAGCTCTGTAAAGAGGGGGGGTTCACACTTGAAGATATCTTTGGCATGTCAAAACATTGTCAAAACAGACTTTTTACTTTATTTGTCCTGCATAATGTTTAACTGATCATAACAAGACGGAGCTCTGTTTCATCCAAAGTACCTCTCCATAAGATTGAATATGGAGACTGCTTCTATATCAACACAATTCAACAGTTGAAATACTTTACAGGGAAAATGAATGCGTGTTCTTTGAGAGATGTTAAAGTGGCCAGGACAGCAAGACAAGATTATGTAACATGCTTTTCCATCCAGAGATGGACAACTTCAAAACCAGGCACCATCATTGTGGTTTAAAAACTAAAAAATTAGGGGCTGTAGGAAACATTTTGAAATGCTCTCCTCCAAAGACACCAAGATTTTTATAACTCAACTACAAAAAACCTTTGTGCTGTCAATTACCCCACTGAGACTTATGATGTAGAAATGTTATTTCTACTTTTATTTTGAATTTATCCTTTGAATGTATTTTTTTTCAATCAAATACTGATTTTTTTTAATTCAAGTTTCATTTTCCAGTGTTTTCTAGTTTCATTTTAGCTTTTCATTATTATTCAGTTTTTATTTTCATTGTAGTATTTTAGGGCTGCCAACAATAATTTGTTAACAAATATTTAAATGTATTTAATGCTGTTAAAATCCTCAGGGTCATCTAGCTATCTAAATTTCATGTTTAATCAAATTAAGGTTTAAAGGTTTCAAATTTTATAATGATTATATAATGTATATAATATAGTTTTAGACCCATGAAGATGTATTTAAGTATTTGAGTTGTTCAAATTATATTTTACAAAAATGTTTTCAATTAAAACAAATTTTAATTACAGTAAAATACTGGCATCTGTGATTGCTAAAAAAATAACGTTAAAAATACAGCGACCATGTATCAGGCTTTACAGGATGTAATTTTAATGCCTGCACATTTTATGGTTCACTACCATTTATATAATTAAATGACATAAACTTAATATACTAACCCTCTGGAACTGCAAAAGTCTTCTTATCACTTTAAATGAGTTATTAAATGAACATAGTAACAACAAAAGGCCACATGATGACTTAGTTCATCTAGAGTGGCCCTTTTCAGAAACAATAATTAATACACATGTAAAACAGTGCACATTGTTACTCACACAAACACAAAACACCATCAGGGTAACACTAAAATGTGATTATTAAAAAATAAAGCAATAAACATTAACTAAACTACATAAAATATAACAAAACACTCTGATGTACATAACTGATGTTAAAAATAAAAATAAACTATTCCCATAAAATAAAATATAATGAAATGTGATGGTCATGCAGGGAATTCTGGGGATGCCTGATTATTTTTTTTTAACCATAATTTGAACTATATTTAACCTGTTGATACGCACCCCCTTTTTGAGCACATACCATGAAAATGACAAACCTGAACTTAAATGGTTGTATTTACTGAACCCATTGAAGTATGGACACAGTTGTAGTATCTTTTGAAAAATGACACTTTCAGAATTAATTTATTTTGTTATTTTTTAAAGTTAGTGAAGCTGAAGTTTATAGTAATGGAAATATTTTGTGCTGAACATGTTTTTATAATCTAAAAATACAATAAGAAAAGTACCCAGACAACACAGAAATACAATGTTTTCAAAGCCACGAGTCTAAATAAGTTATGTTTCAAATTTGAAGATGAGCTAACAAAAAATTATGTTCCTGCAAGCTTTTATCTCTGTAAAATCACTGCCGGTATACAGAGTAAAATTCAAAACGACACAAAATTTTACTAAATTTCTCGGCTATTATGAATAAAACTATGCCGCATTTTTAAAAATAGACTTTGGACACAGGCTCATTTTGTTTATGAGACTCTAAAATATAAGATCATATACAGTTTTACAACATGAATGCTGCTCAGATTGCATAGTTTGTTGAAGAACGATGACGAATGGTAATTCTTTCAGGCGAGATCTAATGTAAACAATGGGGAATATATCAATATTTCTCAGATTTATCACTTTTATGGACAAAAAGTGCTATTGGATGCTTTTCAATGAACACTTGTCATGGACAATTGACCCAAGTGTGGCGAACTGGATTCATCTGGCGATCGCCATTTCATAATAAAAGGTATGAAGTCCCGTTTTGATATTGCATGTTTTCATTTATACACCTGCATAAATAACTAAATTGCTGTTTCTGGAGGATTGCTATCGTGAAACAGAGATCGGATATCAATGATTAACCCTTAGACATTTGAAAAGATGTACAATTTGTTAACATTAATTACATTTATAGACTGTAAATTATATATTAAACATAAGCCACATGCGTATCAACAGGTTAACTATAATTTTTCCAACAAATGTTTACAGACTGATTGTTTCACTTTTAACTGACTATAATCACAATTCCAGTGGATCAGAAGTTTACATACACTAAATGAACTGTGCCTTTAAGCAGCTTAGAAAATTCCAGAAAATGATGTCAAGCCTTTAGACAATTAATTAGATATCTAATACTAATTAGAGTCAACTGGAGGTGAATCTGTGGATGTATTTTAAGGCCTACCTTCAAACTCAGTGGCTCTTTGCTTGACATCATGGGAAAATCAAAAGAAATCAGTAAAGATCTCAGAAAAAAAAGTCTGGTTCATCCTTGGGAGCAGTTTCCAAACACCTGAAGGTATCACGTTCATCTGCAGAAACAATAGTACGCAAGTATAAACACCATGGGACCATGCAGCCATCATACTGTTCAGGAAGGAGACGCATTCTGTCTCCTAGAGATTAACGTAGTTTGATGCGTAAAATTGCAAATCAATCCCAGAACAACAGCAAAGGACCTTGTGAAGATACTGTAGGAAACAGGTAGACAAGTATCTATATCTACAGTATAATGCCTCCTATATCGACATAACCTGAAAGGCTGCTCGGCAAGAAGCCACTGCTCCAAAACTGCCATAAAAAAGCCAGACTACAATTTGCAAGTGCACATGGGGACAAAGATCTTACTTTTTGGAGAAATGTCCTCTGGTCTGATGAAACAAATATTTAACTGTTTGGCCATAATGACCATCATTATGTTTGGAGGAAAAAGGGTGAGCATTGCCAGCCGAAAAACACCATCCCAAATGTGAAGCATGGGGGTGCAGCATCATGTTGTGGGGGTGCTTTGCTGCAGGAGGGACTGGTGAACTTCACAAAATAGATGACATCACGAGGAAGGAAAATTATGTGGATATATTGAAGCAACATCTCAAGACATCAGCCAGGAAGTTACAGCTTGGTCACAAATGGGTCTTCCAAATGGACAATGACCCCAAGCATATCTCCAAAGTTGTGGCAAAATGGCTTAACAAAAACAATTCCTGACCTCAATCTAATAGAAAATGTGGGTGAAACTGAAAAAGCGTGTGCGAGCGAGGAGGCCCACAAACTTGCCTCAGTTACACCAGTTCTGAATGGAGGATTGGGACAAAATTCCAGCAGCTTAATGTGAGAAGCTTCTGGAAGTCTACCCAAAAAGTTTGACCCAAGTTAAACAATTTAAAGGCAATGCCACCACATACTAACAAAGTGTATGTAAACTTCTGACCCACCAGGTATGTGATGAAAGAATTAAAAGCTGAAATAAATCATTCTCTACTGTTATTCTGACTTTTCACATTCTTAAAATAAAATAGTGATCCTAACTGACCTAAGATGGGGAATGTTTTCTATTATTAATTGTCAGGAATTGTGAAAAACTGTATGTAAACTTCTTACTTCAACTGATTTTTCTTGTTAAATATCTTATGTTTTACTGTATTTGTTAAGGTTATCCTGTTAACCAATTAATGTTTTTTTTAACCGTAGTATTTTTACATTCTTTTACTGTTAAAATTCAAACGTTTTTACAGTAGTTTCTGTTAATGATAATAACACAGAATGAGACTTCTCAGAACGAAATCCTTAACCAAATTACAACACTGAACAAAAACCAAGTTAGGAATGATGCCAAGTTCATTTCACTATGTAGTTTAAAGCACACAGAGGATTAAATATATGTTCTGCAGCCTAAATAACAAGTAATTGTGAGGAAAGTAGAGGAAAAATTATCCCATCACAAGTCACCACATTACATTTATTTCGGTGAACAAATAACAATTTCCTGATCAACTTTTGCAAAAACAGATACGTATTTAAGACTGTCTCTGACCAACTGTGTGGTGTGGGCCTCGCTCCAATTTTCCCCTCCCATGGCTGTTCGCCATCAGCTAAACATGGCAGGAAGCCTGTCAGCAAGCAGGTGTTTAATACACCGCCTTACAAACAAGCCAGTTGAATGGCTAGACATCACACCATGTGCTGCAAAAACAGATGTGAACGGAGCTGAGCGCTTGTGTGTGCGATTTAATGTGAGGCATGTCCTTTCAGCTTGAATCTCCCAGCATGGACAAGATGGTTTTAAAGAAACCAAGAAAGAACTGTGACACAAATTCAGGCACTAGCAAGGTAATTTCTTCTAACGAGATCTTCGGAAGAAAGTAATATGGTTTTGGAATGACTTGAGGGTGACTAAATTATGAAAATGTCATTTTTAGGTGAACTATTCCATTAAATCATCTTGAGGCCCTCTTGTGGGCCCATGCCCCCTGGTTGAGAAACCCTGTTAAAGAGGGATTCTTGTGCCACAGGATAAATCTGTACTGGACATGCAGTCATCACTAAATTGAGCAGCTAAAACAAGAAGTATTTTAATTAAAGCCAAGCAGAAATCTTAAACTACACACTGAAACCAAAGTTGAACTTGATGGCTGTCCTGTGACTGTAATTAACTCCAGAAGTGGAGCAGTGGATGGGGGAAAGGTTCTTGATGACAGCTTTAAAACACAAAGTCCTCACTTCCTACATTAAGTTGTCATCAATCCCCACTGCCCAACTTGTTTAAGAAAGAATATACATTCACTTTTAAAAATAAGAATGATCACGATCATTTGACTGTGACTTGTGAGCTCTCCGTTGGCTAAACACTGCCTTGAGCTCATGCTTGGCCTTTGAATTTGCACCGATTATCCGTTAACGGTACCGTGAGAGCTGCAGGATGTGGCGGTTTGTTCATGACTCCAACAGGGACCTCTTGTTTGGACATTTATCTTTCCTCTTGCACTCATTCGATTTGGACTGTCTGGTGGATCACACTCCTGTTTATTAATACCATTTCATAACTCTGGACTATACTGTTGACTTGTGCTCCGTTGTTGTTTGTAGTTAGTATATTGGGTTTGTTGTTATATTGTTTGGTTTGCTTGTTTTGTTTACATACTTTTATGTTTTTAGCATTTGCTGTAAGTGCTATATAAAGTATCCATGTTATTATTATTGTCATTATTAGTGGTAGTAACTCAGTCAATTGCACGACACAGTGTCATGTGCTGTCGACATGGCAGCACCCATGAGGGGGGCGTCCCGCTCTATGTAAAATTAAACAGCTTTTATTAGGTTTCTTCATCTCTACATCATTTTCAAAATGTTTCTAAAAAATGCTATTCTTGTCTTTGTGAAAAACAGCTTTACGGCACAATTTTAAGGGCACTGGCAAATAAATACATAAGCAAACGGAATACCAAATACATGTTTTCAATGATTATTGTGCACACCTCCCGCTTTTTTATGGCAAACTGGTAAAATCGCCCCTCTGTGATGCTTTCTGCAACTCTTGTCATGTGGAGGACGATGTGGCGCTTGATTTCAGCCTCCAGAACCAAATTAAAACTGCCACGAGAAACTGCCAACTGTCTGTCTCAGGTAAAGATGCAAAATCCAATGACAATTGACAATCGCGTTTGATTACGTACAGGCGATCACTGAAGTCGATGAGGAAAATGAGAAAGGTTTGAGTTGTTGATTGAGTTCTGTTCAGTTCACTTTGTACGTGTTTTGTTCATATTTTAATCGTATGTTTTTTTGGTTTTTTTTGTAATATTACATTGTTCATAGTTTATGACAGCCTCCGCTGTCACTGTGGGGGGGAAAAAAACATTAATCTGCTTCATGTTGTTCATCTGTTCTCTTCATAAATAAAGAAATGCATAGTATGCTATATGCTCGTCCTGTATATTCATGATTCAAAATTGAAATGTGAAAAAAAAAAAAAAAAAAAAAAGCTATTAAATGTATTATTATCATAAAAAATTAAAATTAAAATGACGGGTAATAATAGATTATAATGGAATTTTTACGACCCTGACGATGAGAAAGTTAGTATGTGTCTCTTTTTTTTTTTTTTGCATAGCCGAATTTCAAACATTACAAGTAAACATGCTACTAAGATGGACAGAAAACATGGATAAGTTCTTGAAGAGGAAAAATATTGACGATGGTTATGTGGGATAGTGGTATGCCTTATAATTTGTTTAGTCGTAAAAAGTGTGCCGTGGCAGAAAAAAGGTTGGGAAACACAGATTTAAATGACTTGACAGAGTGTGATATCATTATGTTTTGGGAGTGAAAAAATGTATGACATTTAATTTTCAGTCATTATGTTTTTTCCAATATCCAAGCCAATCCAGTCACTTCACTGCAGTTATTGTAGCCTCAATTAAGAAGGGCAGTATATACTGTACTTATTAAAACTTTTGTGCAAAATGAAATAACTATATTGATGATGATTTCTTTTATAAGGAACTAATAAAAATACATATTATTGTTCACGTTCATATTCATGAGTCTTTAAACTGTCGTGCTTTACTGTCATATAGAATTTTTTTTAATTATTCGGCATGAACTCTTTGTATTTTTATGTCCTAATTTGGCCTAATTATTGTTAACCAGGACAACTTATCTTTGGGTTGTGGTTTACGCACCTTTCTATGAAGGTTCCAAAAAGCAGTCTGATGGTCTTCTGAATGTTTTCTGTGCACAGCCAGCTCCACTGATTCTTCATGAGTAGACATAGGATTTTCAAGGCCAGGTCAGATAGAGCCGTCTCACTAGCTGTACACAAACACACAGGTACACAATATAACTCGAGAGGATGAGTCATAGCTGGAAAACACTATGAGAGAGAGTGGTCACAATCTTTGAATACGTGTTCATATAATTATTTTGGCTCCCATTCGGATTGGTGAACAAGTGTACATACTGTATGCATGCTGAAGTGAATGAGAACACCTAAAATATGAATATATAAAGATACAATAACTGACAAGTTTTATCATATGGAACTTTAAATGGCCTTGAGTTTATTTTTCTCCAGATGCACAAGACACTAAGCAGTATTATGAAAGTACTTTGCTGCCCTCTAGAGTTATTTTATAGATATTATAGAACTATCTGACTGACCCTACATGCTTAATTAACAATGGTATTTGGGCATTATGGTTAACAGTCAAGGATCATAATCATTAAAATCAACATTATTTACTGTTATTACCCTAAAGATTGATAAGAATGTATTAATATTGTGTTTATGTGTTACTGTACATGTGTTAATACAAGGCCCTGCTGAGATCCATATTTATATTAATATTATAAATGACCCATGTAAATAAACTTTTACATTATTAACAATCATCCTTCTGTGCTTTAATACAATTAATTTGTTCCTGAGGTGACTGACTGAAAAAGCACTAGCATGGCAATGTGTGTAGATCTGATTTGCATGGCATTCATTCTTTCATCATTTTCACTTTCACATTCACATTCTTCTTCTTTTGTTTTTGGCAATTTGCATATTTTCCTGCATATCACCACCTACTGAGCAGGAAGGAGAATTTGTAATAAAAAAGGACTTAAATATGGATCTGTTTCACACCCACATAAATAATATGACTTCTGAAGACATGGCTTTAACCACTGGAGTCATAAAGATTATGTGTGCTGCCTTTATGTCCTTTTTGGTGCTTCAAAGTTCTGGCCACTATTCACTTGCATTGAATAGACAAACAGAGCGGAGATATTTTTCTAAAAATATTTGTTTGTGTTCTGCATTTTTGGGTGATCTCTTTAAGGAACCACTGAGAACTAATGGTGTAGAATTGGCGGTTGTGGTGTAGAGATGCTTGTCATGAATAAAAAAATAAATAACAACATTGACTAGTTGTATAGTAAAAAACTGCTATTTTAAAGATATCCTGAAAAATCTGCAAATTTAGTACAAAAAAAAAAAAAAAAAAAAAACTTTCTACCAACAAATAAAAATAAATCAATGTTTCTAAAAATGTCTTATTTAATTATTTATGAATTAAGCAAGCACATAGGACGGGTATGGGATAAAGGACCCTTCCACAACAAATCCCTAAATCCCATCTTCAACATTACAACACAATTCAGCTTAGTGTTATCCAAACTTTTGATAAGCATTCACATTGGGAATACTGTGATAGTGCCATTTGCCAAAATTGATTTTGCCCTAACAACTGTTTAACCGTTACATTCTAAGCAAGAGTCCTTACCAGCGTCACTGAGAATAGGTGCATTTTGTTGCTTCGCTCTGGAACATGTGCAAGGTTTCGCATCCCATTTGTGTCCGTGTGACCCACTTCTGTCTCCATCAGCATCAACGCTTGGAACTTTACCCTCAAAACACTCCTTCTCTGAGATGAAGCTCTCAAACTCTTTCAATGAGAAGCCATTAAAAACCTGAAAACAAAAAAACTAAGTCAATACAGTATTTCCAGATGTTGCTAATCAGGAGGCCTACTTTGAGGGGATAATTAAGCATGTTAAAATGTGTGAAATAAAGTTGAATGTACTGCACTCCACTTGGTAGCTGAAAGAATAATTAAATGATCAATTATTTGGACCACTGGTGTAAGCATAAACCCCGTCAAACAACTTGCATTGAAAAAGCCTCAGGAAATACACGATTGCTACTTACAGTGTTGCTTTCCTCAAAGCAGTAAACCACTTTAGGTCTCATTTCAGACACATTAATAGCAGGTGCAATTTTACTAGAGAACCTCATTCTAGACCTAGAAAAATGAACCAGAAAGAGGAGTCAGTGATGCAAGAAATCTGGTAGAATTACTTATCCAGGAACATTTTTGCAGCTACCAGAATTCAGAAACAAATAAAACAACGAGCACTCTCTTGCCATACTTTGATTTCTTGTCCGTAGTGAATTTCCCATCAGGCTCTGCATCTATGTCATCAGTAGGGCTCTGTGGCTCTGAGCGAGGGAAGGCCGTCTTCAATGTGTCCACGATAGCGTTCACCACAATCTGCTCGGTCATATATAGCAATCCGTTAAGAGTGACGGCACTTTAATTCAGTGTTTCAATCAAGAAAACATACTATGAGCATTTTTAAAAGTACCTTATCTATGCGTGAAACAATGAAAGGTTTCTTGACAAAGGCAATTCTCGCATCAGTGTTCAGAGCAAGAAATTCTTGCATTTCCTCACTGTTGGCAGTTTCAGGAATGGCACAAAGTTGCTGTAAAAACAAAAATAAAAAAAAAAGAATTCAGTGACTGTTTAAAAGAAGGTGTATGAGATGATGGTGAGGGCCAACTGTACTAAAGAATCAAAAATGATATTTTTGTAATTACACTGATTTAAGTTTCAACACAACACAAATAAAATATTTTTGGGGGGAATTCCCATCAAACATGACTGACTACTGGCTTGGAGTTTGTGTGCTCCAATGATTCAGGGAGAAAATCATTATTCATACCAATAAATCTATAAAATCTACTCCAAGTCAATCTGATCGATTCATTAAAAAGAACTGGCTCATTTGATTACAATTCGGTCGTTCTGTATGTTTGTTGTTGCGTGCAGTCAATATTCTACAGTATATTGAGAAGTGCTTCTTATTGATTTATTTGAATATGTTGAGGGACAAATACTAAAAGCTTACAATTCAGCTAAAATATCATTTATTTTGCCATTGTACTGTAGATTCAGCAATGGCACAGGAAACACTGGATGATGGAGGTCAACACTATCTATAGTACATAATGTGATTTAAAGACTGAACTGTGAAATGATGTGAAAGTTAATTATATTAAAAAATGAATTAAAAATAACTTACTCTAAGGAATGTTTCTAACAGTCCTTTCCTGGCCTCGACTTTGTCACTGTCCATGTTTCCAAATGGAAGCTCAGGAAAGATTTTCTTTGGTCCTTTCACATCTACATTTACCAGCACAAGAGAACCCATAAAAAACATTGTTTTAAAAAGCGTTGGCACTGATAGTTGTAATCTGCTCAGCTCACTTTTCAGAATTTTGCGTAATTCTGGTTTCTCTTCCAGACGGGTCTGAAGGTTGAGGAATTCACTGTATCGTCGATTGACAGTGTGATAGGCCACCGGCTGCAAAGTCTCTAGATTCTCCGTGTCCACAGCTGTCTCATACTGTACATCAAACAAATCCATCATCATCAATCCATTTATACCGCTGTAAAATATAATTCACTGAGAGAAGTAATTCTATTAATACAGTGGCCCCAAAAAGTATTTGGACATTTAAACCACACTTGAAAATGAATGTCGCTGTATTAGATAACAAAATATCAGACCAAGTGGGATCTGTAAACAAATGATTCTAGACCATTTTAGAGTTAATTTACCACAATGATATTTAGAGATAGACAATTATTGGTTTGACCAAATTTTAACCGATATTTATTAGGGACTAAAAACAGTTCAAGGAATGAAAATGAAAACAAACAAAAACAAAGTCATTTTCAATTGTTCTGGAGTGAAAATACTATTTTTAACTGCGGGTAACCGGTTATAACTGGTTCCGATAATTTTTTCATGAAATCAAATGCCAAAGGATTTATCACAGTAAATGTCTGGAACTTGTGGGATGTTTTGTGTGTTGTGACTGGTTGTACTCCAACTGGCCTAATTCCTCAGTTAGAAAGAATGGCAGCTAGTACAGTACAGTCCAAAATATTAATTGTGAAGAAAGAATTATAAGATGTGTGAATGTATGGTGAAAGTATGTTTTCTATGAGAAAAACAGAAATAAACATGATAAATATTTGTACATATGCTAAGCAACCATACAGCAATAATACTGGTAACAATTATTATACAAGTTTCGAAACTTGTGTTGAACAGTGAACAAGAACATCTATCTATCTAAAATGGCTAGCGTTGCAGGCTGCAGCGGCATACCGGTTTCACGGTTACCACGGTTTGATAATTGACAGTAATCATACCATGTACATTTGCTTATCTACGGTATTGAGAAAAAAATGCAACCGGACGGAGAATCTCACATGCGCATGCGCATCTCCTTTACTCTTTGTCTGCCTGTCAGACTCGTCAACTTGCATCACACACACACACACAAATGTAGCCGAGAAAATGTCAGAAAGAAGCTAGGTGAGGGGGTCTGACATGAGTGTATGTGTGAGTTAAAGCAGTGTTTCTCAACTGGTTTATTCGGACTGGGTCGCGGACAGCAGGGAAAGAACAATGCCATGGTTCTCCCATTGAAGATAAATATGATAGACTATTTAGTGATAGACTATTTAGGACTGCTGAGGCAGATTTAATGATAATCTCGCAAACAGCTAAAGCAGACATGGGCAATTTACAGCCCGCGGGCTGGATCAGGCCCTCCACATGGTTCAATGTGGCCCTCGGCTCATTTACCGTAAAAGTGTTTTTATTTTTCATTGGATATTTCAGTTAAATTGCATTGGGGCATAACGCGTCTCCACAAGTGTTTACCATGCACATGGTTGCCAGATATGAGACGAAACACCCCCAGTTTGAGATTTATACTTGCGCAAATTGGAAACATTCCGCCTAATGTTATACTTATGTTGTGCAATCTGGCAGCCATTCATGCGAGTGCGCCATTTCTATCTGGCTTTCCCCTTTGAACAAATTTAGCGATCTGTAGTGCAATATTCTGCTCAAGGAAAAGTGTTATGCGGCTACTCTGTGTCCATTCTTGATGCTGCTTGTGATGTTTGGTGCTACTAATTTTGTAGGTAAACCTTCTCAGTGATTAAATTAAATAGAAAAGTAGATCTCGGCATCATTGACATGCGAGCAAAAGCAAGCAAGAGACAAATATGTATATGTATTTATTATTTGTGCAATTGAGAAATGTTGAAGTCCCTTCACGTATGAGATTGTATGTTAATCTAACTCTTGCAGTATTCATTTATCATAGTCATGCAGTCTGTGTTATTCAGTTGTGTTCAGTTCAGTTGACATCATCAACAAAAATAATGTCACTTGATGCATGTCACTTGTACTGGAAAACCATGAATAAAACTATGCAACATAAAAGGAAATGCAACCCAGGATACATTAAATACAGGTTATGTTTAATCTATGGCAGGTCGACACTTGATTTCCAATGTAAAATCTGTCCTGAAGCAAAACCAGTTGAGAAGCACTGAGTTACAGATACAGACAGGAGTAGTCTGGCCTCACTGTCGCGCACATACAGTATATGTTAACTGTTAATAATCAGAGGACATTACTTTAAAAGCTCACACAGCTGGTGTTATTTTTCATTTAGTAGTTCATTTAACATATAAACTAACATGCTTTAGTTATATAACATGTTATAGTTATATGCTATTTTTTAACATGTTTATAATTCAATTTATTATTATAATTCTGTTAGCTTTCTTATTTTTTTATTTATTTTATTTTCAAAAGGGAGAATTTTTTTTACACATACTTCAATAAAATAAATGGTTTCAAGTATCAATTATAATAAAGTGTTTGCTCAAAAATAAATAAATAAATAAAATAACCTTTGTTTTCACTGATAATAGTAATTGTGTAATACCGTATACGAGACGTTTATCATACCGTGAAAATCTCATACCATTGCAACCCTAAATATGGCTGCATCTAACGATTATTTAGGTTGGATTAAACGTGCTTACAACAATAAAGAGGAAAAATCATCCTTTAAATAAACACTAAATGGATTCACTGAATTAAAGGGGAAAACATACTTTTTATTAACTTAAATTCAGTAAAGAAATTCACTGCAGAAAAAAAACATTGTTATCAAGTGTTTTGTCTTGTTTTCCATTTAAAATGGTCTAAAAACCCTTAAAACAAGATACATTTACTTGAGAAGCAACATATAAGATATTTAGACTTGCTTTAAGAAAATGTATCTTAAATATTTATTTTGTATATACACGTGTATATTTTTTCACTTGGTTATACTTCTGCGAGTGCAGTAAAGACAAAATATAATTATATTCAAGATCTTTTCTCTAAAAGCAAGTCTAAATATCTTATACTCTGCTGCTAAGGTGAACGCATCTTTTTTAAAGTATTTTTAGATATTTTAAATATTTGTATTTTTAATATTATATTCAACTTTCTCAGATAACAATTTTTTTCTTCTGCAGAATAGCTGCTACAGAAACTGTACATTGTTTTAAATGAGTTTTAGATATTTTATTGGGAAAAAAAAGCCAAAACAAATCTAATTAAATCCATCTTTAACTCACAAAAAAAAACTCTCTCTTATTAATAAAGCTGCGAATTGCCAATCTTCACGATAAGAAATGCACAGTGACATATATTATGATTCAATAAGTCGTGAGCCATCGCGTTATAATCTAGCTGCAGCAAGTGTACGCTCGAGGGATGACTGTCAGTTATGCATATCAGTTATCGTACACTTAAACACAAAAAATAATCTGTATCGTACTGTCAATAAAAAACTATAGCAGTTGATTGCTCATGATATTCATACAATTTTAAGTGTCCAAAAACTATTGGCAGCCAGATTAACTAATAACTATATGTGGATTATTGCCAGGACAAAAATAGAGAGACAATTCACCTTTATTGTGTATAGGGTGTAGGGATGCGAGCCTGTGCCTCTGTGTTCCTTGGCAGTGATGGTGCCGGTGATTCGAAGATTCTGGATAATGACTGGACCCTCTGGACTGCTGAGGGGCTCAAAGATGAAAGGCTCCAGTGATGGCGTCCCAGCAGCTGGTGAGGAGCCCTGCAGGGGTGCAGTCAAAGCCAGCTCACAGGGGTTCACCATGCAAGACTGATCTGCACTAGTCCTTCCTTTATCTGCACTCGAGTTACTCTTGTCCAATGGCTGGAGAGTGCAAAAGCTTGATGACACTTCCTCTGTCATACCAGTGAACAGTAATGACAACTCCTGTTGTTCTGAGATCAGAACCTTGGGACACGCCTTCTCTATCATATTGGTATAGTTTGGAATTTCATCTTCAAGGTCCAAGACAACATCTATTGGAGTGGTGCATTTGGTGAGTCTTTCTGAATGTGTATCCTCTGTGCCAATCTGAACCAGTGATTCTAGAGAACACCTTTTAAAGTCTGTCAAAGGAGATTCTAAATCGGAGTCTGTTTCTTGATAAAACGGATTGGGCTTGCCGAGTCTGAGGAAATCCCCTGGGCCAAAAACCGATGGAAATATTTTGGTTGGCCGTGGTTCATCATCTTCCACATTGTGTGGTGAAAAAAGTTCAGTAGAGTCGATGACATCATAAGCTGCCAGTTCTGGTGTTGGGGTGTCTGTTACTGTAGGGATCTCAGGAGTGACTTTCAAGGTCAAAACACAAGGAATCTCAAGGTTTTGTGGTGTGTCTTCTTGATTAGACACAACTTTTAGTGGAGGTTGAATTTCAACTGATTCTGGTTCTGGGGTTGGTTCACTGGATTTAGTAAAGGCACTTACAATCAACATGTTTAACCAATCTGGGTCAGACAGTTTTGCAATTAAAGGCAGAATAACATTGCATGTTATAAGTTCACCCACCACAAATCGACCTGTTCTGGTTTCTAAATGTGGAGGAGGTACAAGAACATGCAGAAGGAGATCCACAATGGCCCTTGTGTAATTCACCTCAACAGCAGAGCTCTGAAGAGCAGGATGAGGTATGCAGAATTTGCTGTAGGCCTCCCAGAGCCTGGTTTCACTACTACCATCACCATCTGACCCAACTTCTTTTCCATCAATGATTTCCTTGGCACTCAAGTAGCACTGAAGGTGGCATCCAGAGAAATCCAACACCTTCTGCATTAAAGCTTTCCTATCTACTCTTTCCACCCGACGCTTCAGCTCCATCGCCATGGAGATCATAGCATTGTACACCTCATCCTCAAACTCTTGTTCTCTGGACACAGTGCTGTACCAAGAAGAGACAAAGTCTCGGATGATCTTGCCGACTGTCTTATGAATTTCATCTTTGAGTTGTTGCTCACTCTCAGTGCTAGACAGTATCTCTTCCAGTTTTACAAACCGCTCCATATGAATGACATTTTCAGAGTCCAGGACAGCCTGAGAGCCGATCCATCCACCTAAGACCACTAAGAGGCTTGTGAAGACACAGAGAAGCCACACATTGACCAGTAAGTGGAAGAGGACCATCCAGACCAAGAATGCCCCAAAACCAAGCAGCCTCCTCTGAACCAAAAACTCAGACCAGCCCCAAGGGCTTGTGTTTAGATGCTCAGGTTGAGACATGGCAGAGGTTTATATGCTCCTGTAAAGTCAAATGCATACAGTCAAATCTACCACTCTTACAACAAATAAATATATACAGTGGCAAACATAGTATCTAGGGATGCACTGATGTATCGGCCGATTACTGACCAAATTAAAACCATGTGCATAATGGTTAAAGGATGAAAATGCAGATATGAAAAACAGATGGTTTATTTATAAATATTTAGTAACACATTTTGTAAAAACTCTGTGAATTCAAATGGACAGTCCAGAAATAATAATAGTCACAATATTTAGAAGGGATGGCACTCCTAAGAACATCTATTATTTAATTTTTATTCTTTCTCGTTCTCACATTAATGAGGAAAGCCCAGTGTTAAAGTTGTGAAAGTGGCACAATTGCCTGTAGGCTACATAATGTGGGAAACCATCCAAATGCTTCAAACCATTAGACTTTGACATCTGAGACATCGCTATGATATCCATTAATGCTGCATGATTGTTTGAATTAAAATTGAAAACACAATATGACTCAATTTTAAAATGTTGTGCTTTAAAAGATAGTCTGCGTTCAGTACTGTGTGCACGAGCTAGGGCTGGTCGATAGGACGATGTCAACGGATATCAACAATGTCTTACAAAGATCCTGATGCCGATCAAGTTCTGGAATGGCCGAGTCAAAGCCCAGATCTTAATGCTATTGAGATGCTGTGGGTTGATTTGAAATGGGCTCTGCATGCAAGAAATCCCTCAAACATCACACAGGTGGAAAAAATTCTGCATGGAGGAGTGGGAAAAACTTTCTCCCAGTCGATGTCAGAGACTGGTAGACAGTTATAGGAAATGTTTTATTGAGGTTATTTCTGCTAAAGGGGGCAATACCAGCTATTAGGTCATAGGGTGTCCTAACTTTTTCCTCAGTAGGAATTGGCATTATTGTAATTTTTTGTTAAATAAATTATATCATGGCTAAATTTCATTGTTTATGGTTCAATTACGTCACCTTTATCTATAGATATTTTTTGAAACAAGATCAAATATTGATATGTCAACAAAATATTTAATAGGGTGTCCTAATTTTTTTACATGACTGTATATCGACATAACCTGAAAGGCTGCTCAGCAAGAAGCCACTGCTCCAAATCTGTCATTAAAAAAAGCCAGACTACAGTTTGCAAGTGCACATGGGGATGAAGATCTTACTTTTTGGAGAAATGTCCTCAGATCTGATGAAAAAAACATTTCTGGAAAAAAAAACTGTAATGACCATTGTTATGTTTGTAGGCTTGCAAGCTGAACAACATCATCCCAACTGTGAAGCATGGTCATGGGGGGGGGGGGGGGGGGGGGGCATCATCAGGAAGTTATGTGGATATATTGAAGCAACATCTCAAGCCATCAACCAGGAAGTTACAGCTTGGTCGCAAATGGGTCTTCCAAATGGACAATGACCCCAAGCATACCTCCAAAGTTGTGGCAAAATGGCTTAAGGACAACAATGACAAGGTATTGGAGTGGCCATCAGAAAGCCCTGACCTCAATCTGATTTTTGTGGGCAGAACTGAAAAAGCATGTACGAGCAAGGAGGCCTACAAACCTGACACAGTTGCACCAGTTCTGTCTGGAGAAATGGGCCAAAATTCCAACAACTTATTTTGAGAAGCTTGTGGACGGTTACCAAAAACATTTGACCCAATTTAAACAATTTAAAGGCAATGCTAGTGTACTTCTTATCCACTGGGAATGTGATGAAAGAAATAATAACTTCTGACTTCAACTGTATCTCCAATCATCTTGGGAGGTGCTGTGAGCTTAGTTCCAATTCATTTCCTAATGGTTAGCATGCATTGTGAATGCAGGTTCAGTAATATATATTTTTGCTTTAAAGATACAAAGACGGAACTGATTAAATCATAAAGTAATGTGGGTTCCACGTGACGCCATGCGAGGAGCGGATGTGTAAACGGCGAGCTCTGCACACTTTGCTAATTTTTAAACCATAAACCAGTGAGATTCGTTGGAGTAACACTCCTTCGGGACAGTTGTGTATGAGTCTGCTCGTTCTTTGTGTTTATGCCTCCTATTGGTTGGAGTTTGTTTTGTGGAGTATTTTTTGTAGGACATTGGAAGGATTAGGTAGTCTGCTTCAATCATGAACAGCTGGCTCACTGAGCATTCGTTTGACTGTCCGAGGAAAGTGAATAGAATTTTTGTGTGTGTGCTGGTTCCACTAGTAGCTGGAGCTGTTTTGTGAAGGAACACACCTTCGATACAGTTTTGTGAATTAATCTTCACATTCTTTGTGTTTATTCCTATCGGCTGGAGATTGTTTTATAGATTATTTTCTGTTTTCTGTCTCTGAAGCACCATACTTGAGCAATCCAATGACAAAGTTGTCAGAGGGACTCTCGTAGGCATACATGGACAGTATGAGTTTAGAGGTGGGAACACCAGTTGGCACTGTCGTGCACGGGGTTAATGCGCACATTTTTCTTTTTTCTGTTTCTTTGGTTCCGGGGGAGGTTCGGGGTCTGGCTGTTGCACTATTGTTGAAATGTGGTCTTTATAATAAAATTTTTGACACACAATCTATTTTTCCGAATATGTCAAAATGTAAAATGTTAATATGAGTAGATTGTCTCTCTCTTCACATGGAAAGTGAATGGGTTGGGGCACCCCATAAAAAGAAGGAAGGTTTTTCTTAAATGTAAGAAATGTGATATAGTGTTTCTTCAAGAAATGCATTTTCCCCACAGGAAGCAGGAAAATTTGGGAAGATATGGGGTGGACATGTTTTCTTTAGTGCTGGCTCAAGTAAAAGCAGGGGAATCATTAAATTGATAAGTAAACATCAACACAGATTAAAGATCAATTAGGAAGAGTCATTATTGTTTTAGCTGAAATTCAGGGGCAAAGTCTCATTTTGGCACAGTCTCATATTTACACACCTAACACTGATGATCGGGGCTTTTTACAGATCTTGAAGGGATGTTGCAAGCTGCTGGAACCCCTCATGATATAATATTGGGAGGAGACTTTAATCTTTTGATGGACCCAGTCCTTGATCATAGTGAAGCAAAAGTGTGTAAGCCCCCAAGAGCAACATTTGATGCTTCACAGGTTGTGTACAAATCTTGGGCTTACAGATATGGAGATATTGGAGACTTTTGAACCCATCTGGTAGGGACTATACATTTTTTCTTCATCCATAAGATTTATTCTAGAATATATATATATATATATATATATATATATATATATATAAGCTACTCATTCCAGCTTTTGTTGATCGCTCTATTGGAAACATTTTAGTCTCAGATCATGCCCTGGTGTGTTTAGAGATGTTGCCACATATCGAGAAAAGGAAATAGTATAGTTGCCGCTTTAATGTATCCCTTTTGCCAAATCCTGAATTCCAACAAAGTTTAAAGGCTGAAATCAATGTTTATATGGAGACCAACAGTATCCTCTGTGGGCATGGCTTGGGAGTCACTTAAGGCGGTTCTTAGGGGCTGGATTATACAATATTAATTTTTCATATTCACAATATATACATTCACCAATAAATTCTAAGCACAAGAACTTGTGGAATTGGAAGGGAATAATAAAAGTGCTGAGGCAGAGCTGAAGTGCCGAATGTCGTCTAATGGCCTCAGAGAATTTACCTGATTGAAATACAGATATGATACTATTTTGTCACAGAAGGTGGGGTTTTGGCTATTCAGGTCAAAACATTCATACTTTGAGTCGGGGGGGATAAGGCAGGAAAACTTCTGGCTAGATATATAAAACAGAGAGAGTCTTTTTCTACCATTCTCTCAGTGAAATCTGCTAGTGGTGAAATATTTACCTCAGCCACTGATATTAATAATGCTTTTAAAAAATTCTATCTTGATCTCTATAGATCCATGTCTTCGTCTACTGATGAAGATTTTAGACATTTTGTGGAACCTTTAGAACTCCCTAAACTGACGACTGAGCAAAATAATTCTCTTGATTCTGAGGTAACCTTGGAGGAGCTTGGCAAGTTAATAAAGGCCTTCCCTACAGGAAAGGCTCCGGGGCCAGATGGCTTTGCTGCTGAGTATTTTAGGTCTTATGCTACAGAACTGGCTCCACTTTTGTTAGAAGTTTATACGGAATCATTAAAAATGGAAAGCTTCCGCCAACCATGACACAAGCCCGGATCAGTGTGATTCTTAAAAAGGACTAAGATCCAAGTGAGTGTACGAGTTACCGTCCAATTTCACTGATCCAGCTAGACGTTAAAATATTGTAAACTTTTGGCTAACCGATTAAGTTATGACATCTCTAATACATTTAGATCAGGTGGGGGTTTTCGGGCCACAGCTCTTCTGATAACAATAGGCGTTTCATTCATATCATGTGGTCAGTGGCGATTGATCAGACTCTGGTTGCTGCCATCTCACTTGATGCCGAAAAGGCGTTTGATATGACAGAATGGGATAATCTTTTTAAGATTTTGGAAATGTATGGGTTCGGGAATATTTTTATTGTTTGGATTAAGTTTCTTTATAGACACCCTGTAGCAGAAGTACAAACGAATGGATTAATTTCAGATTATTTTACTCTGGATAGTGGCACTCAGCAGGGTTGCCCTCTTTCCCTATTTTTGTTCTGTCTTGCCCTGGAACCATTAGCAGCTTCGATAAGAGAGGAGCATGATTTTCCAGGGGTGGTAGCAGGAGGGTTGGTGCATAAGCTTTTGCTTAAGCAGATATTTTATGATTCGTCTTCGAGCCTACAGAATTATTCATTCCTTTTCCAAGTTCTCAAGATACAGAGTTAATTGGGCTAAATCCGAAACTTTGTCTCTGACAGCGTAATGGCTTTTCAGCCAGGCGCCTTCTAGTGACCACAACCGTTAGAGTTCATTTTAACCCTTTAATAAATAGGTTTACGAGCGATGTGGGCAGGTGGGCTTCATTACATTTATCTATGATTGGGAAGGTTAATATTATTAAAATGAATTGTATTCCAAAATTCATCTACCTGCTACAGTCTCTCCCTTATTTCAAGCAATTTGATAGCATAGTGAAGTCCTTCATTTGAAATTGTAAACGTCCCAGATTACATTTCAGTAAATTTCATAAGCTGATTGACAAAGGTGGGGTAGACCTACCCAAGATTTTGTTTTATTAATATGCATTCGGTTTCAGACATTTGGCTTATTGGTCGCTTCCACCTGAGAGAGCCCCTCCCTGGTTTTGTATTGAACAGGAAGTTCTTGCACCTATTTCACCATTGCAAAGCCTTTCTATCAAACTAACCAGAGAAGTTAAGTTACACCCCGTTAATTCGCATTTGCACTAGGTATGGGCAAAAGTGTCCAGAGTGTTTAATTCTGACATTTATTTAAATGTTGCTTCAAGCAGAAGATAGGGACACAACTCACGTTTTTTGCTGGTGTGTTAAGATCCAAGAATTCTGGTTAAGGGTACATAGTTTTATGTGTGACGTATTGGGCACTCAAATTACATTTTGCCCCAGACTCTGTATTTTAGGAAATGGGGTGGTCATTAGTATAGGGAATAAATATATAAGAAATTGGGCCCTAGCCAGTGTCATGATCAGTAGACAGATCATTCTGATGGGATGGAATTTGGCTGGTGCACCCTCATTTTGGGAGCGGTGCATGGAGATGGGCAGGGTGGCATCATTTGAGGAGATGTCAGATAGAAGGCTGGGCAACCTGAGGGTGTTTGACATGAAGTGGGCAGATATCTGACATTTTTGGATGGCTCTCGGGAAGGGGTAGTGAAGAGGGATTTATAGTTTGAATATGTGTGATTATATTTATGTGTGTGTGTGTGTGTATATATACACTTTGTCTTTTTCTGGGTTTTGTGTGTGTGTGATTTGGCTTTGACCACAGGGATGTTTGTTGGGGGTTAGGGTGGGGATGGGAGGGGGAATAATGGGGGTTAAAATTTTATTCTGTGCGTTTATGTTCTGCTTTTGTTTCATGTGTTGGAATCAATAAAAAGTGTTCATAGAAAAAAATATTTTTTGATCACTTCGTTATTTTATTGCTTTTTATGTTTAAAGTGCAATTTGAATTTAGAAATGTCTTTTGATTGTTTTTCAGTAAATGAATAACATTTTTAAATAAATATTTTATTATTTATTTATTATTTATATTATAATATTTTATATTAAACATTTGGAAAAATATTTTAGCGATTATGGTTAAAATATTTTGTTCATATTGCCCAGCCCTAGAGCAAGTGGCGCCCTCTAGCGGTCTGGATGACGTTATCCATTATCCCACTATAATACAGAATTTAAAAGGGGGGTTTGATCCTTAGGTTAAATCTTTTTATTTTTCCATGATGTGGTTGACATTTCAGTGCAATTGTCAAACATATGCATAGTATGAATTTGTATGTTCAATCATATACAGGACATACATGTAAAATATTAGTTCTGTTGTTATGAACTGCAAAAACAGAAGTGCAAAAATGTTTTAGAAGAACAAAATAACCTTTTTATCATATCATCATGTTATCATATTTAATTATTTGTATCTTTTATCTTTTTCATCTTTTATAGCTCTCTTTAAAACATTGTCATGTGTTCAACACATCCAATCCATGTTCAGTGGAAAATTATTCTTGTTAGATCATTAAAAAAAAATAAAAATCGAAATTAAACATTTTAAAATAGTAATTTATGTAAAACAGTGATCTGATGACCAAATAAGTTAAGTGCCAAAATATTAGTATTGTTATCGGCCTATAGGTTTGTGTTAAAATCAGTATCGCCAAAAATGTTCATATTGGTGCATCCCTAATAAGGAAAACACCATAGCGACTTCGGTTACTTTCAAGAATATAACCAAAGATTAAAGATTAAGGGGAGAACAAATGTAGACGTTTAAGAATCAGACACGGAATAACTTGTCTTTGATCATCAATTCTGAATACTGGTGGTAAGATTTTCCATGAAATGTCTATAGGGGTTTCAGCCATGTTTATTGTCACTGCAATATAACTGTGGAAACTCAGTAGATGTGCTGCAGCCACCACTGTCATCCAATGTAGCTTTCTAATGAATTAAAATGTCAGAAAGTCTCTGAACCCATATTCATTTAGGAAACAATGCTTTTAAGGGGTTTCTATAGATAAGCAGTAAACTAAATAGATTTGCTGACGTGATTAAAACTTACTTGACAGCTTAAACATTATACAATTACAATTTCAAATGAAAGGAAAATCTCAGCCGTAAAGATAAAACTGTATTTAATCATCTATGTCTATATTATCATATGTCTGCGTCGTTGTGTATGTGTATTGCTGAGTAACCAAGCTGGCATTTCGTTAAATATACCTTACCTTATCTACATAAATGTTGGACGAAAGATGTATACATTAATTTTGAGGCTAACCAAATCATGTTTTATCGTTGAATGGCTCCGATGGCCTTCGTGTTTTAACAGCTTCTTCCTCGTCATCTCTCCCTTCAGATGATGCGCTATATTCCGCGTTCTGTCGCCCACTAGAGGCCGTGCACATCACTGCAGGAACCTCCTGAAGCCTAGCTAACGATCAAGTTACATCAAAAATATTGTCAAATTAAAACTCAAATGTAACAAATTCAAAGAAAGGTTTCATTTAAATGTATGTTTTAAATAATAGTTTTCTTGCAAAAAAAAAAAAAAAAAGTGTATTATCTCTAAAGGGATTGGATTTGCTTTTTAACTAGCTCCAGGTCTGTCCCAAAATTCAGACAATCAATATAGGATTTTATAGTGAGAGATTTTTTAAAAATGTTACCTTTCTTCAATACCCAATCTTCAACATTTGAGAGGGTCCTCACTGCAGACTGTAGCGCGATGATGTAGTGGATCTAATCCTCTGCGTTGTTGATTTTGGTGTCACAGTGGATGTTTTGGTTTTGTAGTACATTATTACTTAGTATTAAAGTATTACACTGAGACATTTGTTTAATATAGCTAAGCTTTTAAAAATGGTCATAACCATGGATTTCGTCAATTACTTTCCTTGTTTTTCTTCTTCTTCACCCACAGAAAACAATTATATAAATTAATCAATGTACTCCTCACTATATCGTGCTCCTCATTTTAACATCTCCGCTGTGCATAAATGCTATGGGGTGCATAATTTGTTTTTATATATTGACATGTAGTGGTCAAACATACTTGGAAGTAGCAAAAGTGAAATTAAAGTGAATCTGTGGCACTTTAAAAATGACACACTCAGCACACGGAAGACAGACCGAATGGAGCATATCTGCTCCTTTTACACTTGGTGCACAGCAGGGCGTGAGCAGTCAGTGCAGATGCCGTGCACAGGCGGAGTGGAAGCAGCACGTGCATGCTTGTGCTTTCGATGCATTTGCAGTGTGCAACTGAACCTGTGGCGTCTGTATACCACAAATACAACAATGGGCATGTAGTTTGCCATTATTTAGATTTTTAAATGCAAACATTGTTAAAGTTACTGAAAATGATTTTTCAGCATTGTGATTCTCTTTGTTTCGCGTGTAGTGCGAGTTGTTGACCAAGAAGGTTTTGGAGAAGGATGAGATAAAGACTTCACTCAGTCAACCAGTGCAGGAGAGAATTTGGAGCATATTACGATCTACAATTTGTAGATAGCTTTCCTTCTTTGTAAACTTTACAACTGATGTAAAAAAAAAAAATTCCACAAAGTTAATAAACATATAAATGCCAATACTGTATCACTTGTTGTCATATTTCTTCAAAGTCAAAATGGTTGGTTGTCGCTGTACTTTTCTGCATATCGCTGCCCTGTTTTGCCATTTTTCGTGTGTCAAACCATGTTCATTTTGACCATGAACAATGCGCTATCACTTTAAGACTCAGTGCAGAAACGATCGCTGCACTAATGCTTCTGCACCGCTCCTGCAATGCATTGCTGTGCTGCACCCACCTGTGGTCTGAATGCTCTAACCTGTTAAAATGAGCACTGAAATAAATACATACAGCATATACACATGTAATGGGAGTTATGGAAAGGTGGTGGCGAGAACCGGCTTGACAATATAATAGTTTTAATATAAAACTGAACCGACCGGCCAACCTGCCCGTAAACGCTCTCTCTCTCTCTCTCTGTCTCACCACCATCTGCAGTCGGCCTTTATACCTTTTTGGAGGCTTGATTAGTCTGATAAGGGGCCTGTGTGTAGAATCACGACCCGGCCCCGCCCTCCACCCTGTCATTCACATCATGATGCAAATGAGTAAAAAAAAAAAAAAAACTCAAAATCACATAAAGGCAGCAAAAAAGAATTCCACAGGACCCCATTGGTTAAATCCATGTCTACTGAAGTAATATGATAGGAGTGAGTGAGAAACAGATTAAATTGAAGTCCTTTTTTATTAGTCCCTGTCCAGTAGGTGGCGATATGCATGAAGAATGTAAATCACCAAAAACAAGAGAAGTAGAATTTGAAATTACAGTGGAGATTTATAGTAGAAAAAGGACTTAAATATTGATATGTTTCTCACCCACACTTCTTATATCACTTCTAAAATGCGCAAGACTCTTAGCTCTGTTTAACACATTTTTACATGTTTAAATCTATTCCTCAGAAATCCACAGGACAGAAAATATGTGTGGCAAAAAACAGCAAAGAGAGTTTGAACAATACAAATCACCTGTTTGAACAATCATCAATGATCTCATCTTCCAAAGCTGTTATAACTGTTAGTTCTGCTACAAGTGATGTTCAACATCTGATTCCTTAAGAGGCAGACAGTTGTTTCCCTTATTAGGACATTTTAAAGGAATCTCCACAGATGAGAAGACCAAATTGTCAAACTTCCCTCCAACTAAAGGAGTGGGCCTAACTGTAGAAATGTGACTAACATACAAGATTTAAATGCATACTTTGTGTATTCTTCTAAGACTCCACCTCAACAGATGTCACTTGATTTTTGATCAAAATGATAAATGCAACAACACAGATGTTGCTGAAAAAGTACAAATTCCTAGTAAACTTAACATGCCCAGATAATAAGAGTGAATGCAGTTACATTTTGCTACTTTTTGTCATTTACTGTATCTCAATGCCAAAGTGACTCATTTCACCCAATAATGAAATTAATTTTGTTTCATGTCCATCCTGTTCCTGAGCTTTAGTGCAGAAGATTCTAACAAGCAAGCATACCATTGTAAGGTAATGTTTGTTAACTGTCACTTCCTCAGTACCCTCACAATAATTAAACTAATGGAGACTCATTTTAGATGATTTTGAAGTGTGTTTTCTTTGAGGTATACTGATTAAATACAAAAAAGAGCCAATTTTCAATACTTCACATTAATCTGTGAAATCAGTATTGAATGTATTCAGTCATTTCTTGTTTGTGAACCATTTTGACAGTTTCACTAACATCTTGGACATCCCCATGGCTTGCAAGAAAATTTGCTCTACACAAGCAATATCTAGATGATGAATCAGAACAGAGAACAGTTGAAAAATGTTATATTCACTACTGAAATTTTCTTGATTTTCTATTACTTTTAATATTAATTTCCCTGACTTATCCAGATGAAGAAAACACAATTTTAAAATTCCCTAAATTTTTTGGTTTTCAAAATCTGTGGGAATCATGCTTTGTTTGCCAAATAAATTTCAAACAATGGGCCATAATCATTTGATTAAAAAAGCATATGATATAAGTGGTTAATTATGATTAGTGTGCATTCATACAATATTTAATATTGTCATGCACATAACTACTGCTGTTGGACACTGCACAGAGAGATCTTGCAAATCTCCAGTGGAACTAACTTCACACTCCAGCACATAATAAAGTTTCAAAAGTTAATGTATTGGTTTTTATTGAGGCTTGTGTATTTATCCATCATCTATACAGCACTGTGGGATACACTCATTTAAAAATGTATAAGACTTAAGTCAGGTTGCGATTCTCCGCTTGATGGAATCCCCACAAAAGCATCTCACTTTTCGATCCACAATGATTTATACAATTCATTGACAGCTGGAAAGTGATTTTGCGTCCCTTGTAAATACATCACTTGATCATCTTGCAGGCAGCATCTATTCATCTGCACATTTGCAAATAGCATCAAGTCATTCTTTTTTTTGTTGTTTATTTCATGTTCCTTTTATGGTAAAATCACGTATAAAAGTTGATCATCCAAAAAAAGGCCCAATCCATCTGATATGTAATGAAATCATCTAAGAATGCGCTCTTGAGGTTTTGGGACATGAAGAACTGGAGCAGTTTCTCAAACTCTGTGAAAGACTCATGCTCATCAGATGTGAAGGGCAGTATATAGTAGGAGATGGTGGTAATGCTGGGGACCTCTCTTTCCCCTAGTGTCCATATAAAAGAAATGGAGAAAGCAAAGAAAAACTCTAAGTTGAACTAATGGTCATAGGTTCATACGTAGATGCTCTGGCCTTTTGGACATTACTGGGTAGGCCTGCTGTTTAAACTGGCCCATATTGGAGCCAGTAGGTTGCCTGATGGGAAGAGGTGCAGTGGCCTCATTGCTGGCTGTGAAATCCATCTGATCCATGGTGGACACTTCCATAGCGAGTTCTGTGGGGGACTGGAGGGTAGAGGATTCAGGCAAAGTGGGACCTCGTGGCCAACAGTCTCCTGAGAACTTAATGGGGCTGAAACAGTGGGGAAGAAGTCAAATGAGCGCAATGTCCACATGTATCAAAACTGAGTCTCCAACAACTCTTAACTTTACTGCACGATTTGTCATTATAGAAGCCATTCATTCCCATTTAAGTGCACAGATTTGAAGAAATGTAACATAGATATAAGAAAAAAAGGAATATGTTAGGTTTCAGTTATTCTGCACGAAAATAGCCCGTAAAATCTGATTACCTGATAGGTGTTCTGGGGCTTCCCAAAAACCGACGAGGTGAACGAATTTTTGGCTCAAATGAGCACCTATCCTTTATATTTTCCAATACAGATGGAGCTACATAGGTAAATCCCTGCAAAAAAAAATAAATAAATTGCAATATGGTAGTGTCATGTAATTAACAAAGAAAACAAGGACAGCAAAATCATGATCTGGCAGTCTTACCAAGAAGACCTGATTTGCACTTTCACTCAGTGTGGAGTCATCAGGACTGTCAACTGGAGTCTGGCTGGTGAACTTTGAATCAAACTGGCTCACATCCTCAGCAGATTGCTGTTGAAGCAAGACATCAGGTCATGTAATTCATCTAAACTCAATTAACCCTTAAAATACCAGCACACAGCAAGAAACTAGTCAATCCTTACCAAGAAAGGCTTGAATGGTGGTTCTACTTTTCGCGCAAGAAGGTCGTCCCAATTAATGTGTCGAAAAAATGGATGAGTCTAAGAGACACATACAAGAATTCTAATGAATGCATTTCAATTAATTGCATGATGATTGTGGTTGAATAGTAAAATCATTATTACACTGCATGTAAACAGACCTGTACTTCTGTTGCATCTCCAGGTCCAGCCCCAAGCCGAGATGAGGCATTTCTTTTCAGTAGCTGAAAAACACAGTCAAATCTGAATTATTGTAAATAACATTAACCTATTAAGAGCCATAAACAAAAAGGTCATTCACTGTAATACAAGCAACCGATATACAATACTGTATAAACTGGGATAGGGTCAAGAGATATTTGCATACCCTTTTGAGTAGGTCCCTGGCTTCTTGTGTGAGGTAGGGAGGGAGGTTCAGTTTGCATTTAAGAATTTTATCAATGGTTTTCTTCCGGTTCTCTCCAGTAAAGGGTGGCTGGAGCAGCAAAAAAAAACAAAACAAAAAAAACATCCATTTAAAAAAGAATCATGCATTTATTGGCATCAACTAGTGGTTGATTGGGTTTTTTAATGGACGATATGATATATAACGCTAATATATACAGTACATAGTGACAACAAATGAGATGTAGGCAAAATTGCTGAATTGAACACTTATTTTACACAACATTTACTCAAACTCAAATATTGTCAACAGAAGCGGTCAATTTTGGAACTGAAACAAGGAAAAGTAACACTTTTGTTAAGTATCCAAATAGACACCATTTTTAAAATGTCATGTAGCTGCTGAAGTCCAATTGAAATCGTACCAATCTAATTTTGTGAAGATGGACTAACAGACCTAGATAATGCGATTATAGCTCCACTTCATCCAGCATGTACATAAGTTAAGCCCAAAGTATACATCGGTTTTGACCTGAACGGTTAGCACTTGCGTATTTTCAAAGTATACTACATTTGACTGTACACGCATACACAGGTCATTGGCGCATCTGCACTAAGACTGCTATGAGATACTGGAATATTTCCCTTCGGAGTTTAGACCCATAAAGATGTCTTTATTTTCCTTCAAACTCAAGTTTAATGTTCTTCTTTCAAATGTTTGCTTACGCATCGGGTCATGCATACTTGTACAGACAGATGACAAATATAGTTGTCTAGGGCTGGGTATCGAGTTCGATACATTTTAAGCACCGACCAAATTGCCTCTAAACAATCGAGTATCGAAAAATGTCTTGTCGTTCGATACCAAATTTCGATACCTAAGGGGTTAATCTATTCAACGTCAGTGATAAGTATGTAGCATGCTAGATGTGCCCAAATCTAAAAGTGCTGTTATTGGCTATGTTTAGGCATCAAGGAAAAACACAAGTATCAGAAAATGGTTTGAGTTCCAGGGCTGTGAAAGAATGGTATAAGTAACATTGCGAACACTGTTCTACATAACAGAGAAATACTAAACTGTAATAATGAGCCTTTAAAATATAATTTTTACAAGCGCACACACAAAGCGAGCCACAGAGACACAGGCAAAAGCAGTAATGATTCTGAATTCGCCGGAAAATCCAGCAAGAGACTGTCTGAACATTTAGTTAATTTAAAGAGAGAAATGCACATTCGGGTTGAGCAAACAGACGATGATCTCGGGATCAATGATGGTCAGAGTGATCGCCAATAGCTGATGCCTTAGACCATGTCATGATGATATTTGGCTTGTTTTCCTATTAATCTATTAAATTATTATTATTAGACTATTATTATTATTATCATCAAATTAATATACCAAATAATTTGCCCGTAGACACAAAGACACACACTTTATTATATTATTAAGTACAGATGATAGAAAAGCCGTATATGCATAAATGACGCGGTGATACGGAGGCGTGCAGTCTCGTGGAACACGCACACGCATCTGCCTTGTTTCTGCCTTCCGATCTTTTATTTTTATTTTTTAGGAGTGCTACAAATTGCCTGTAAAATAATACAAACTATATAAAATAATACAAAAACATGTTCACCTCGAACCATGATTTATATTTCAGTGATTATTATCATCATTATTTTTACAATTATAATTATTTTTATGTCTTAATTTGTAAATGGAAAGGTGGTTACGTATGTATGTGTGTGTGTGTGTGTGTATATATATATATATATATATATATATATATATATATATAATTTTATCACTTTATTATTTGCTTTGTTTGGAATATAATTTGAATTTAGAAATGTATTTGATTTAAGTTTTTTTTTTTTTAAATAAATTATTTAATTTTCAATGCAAAATCAATAAAGCAAGAATATTTACTAAACCCTCGGTCCAGAGGTTATTATTTTCCTGGATAATGAAATACCCGACGGATAGAGAATGCACGGATGAAGCTTCTTTGCCACAGAGATGTTCACAAGTTCACAACTGTTGTAAAGCCATCTTTCAGAATGTTGAACAACACATTTTAAATGCACTTATTTTTTTTTCCAGTTTCATTTGAACTTTTAGTTTTTTTGAACTTTAAAAGGTCAAAGACTGACTGTTATCAGCTAATGCCAATCATCTCAAAATGGCCAAATATCCGCAGATTAATTAGCCTGACCAATATACTGCTCAATAATTGCAAACTAGCACAATGCATTAAAAGTTGCATGCGCAATAAAAACTGATACTCACTGCTCCTGTTAACATGTCATACATTAAAGCTCCAAGACTCCACCAGTCAACAGCCCGATTGTGTCCGCTTCTCATGAGTATCTCTGGAGCCCTGAAACAAAGAAACTTCTCACGATACTGCAGAATTCTTTCAAATGCATGTCATGGGAGTATTAAGGTGATGTTATCGACAACGTCGACAATCAAAAATTGTCATACATTTTTGTTGTCTAATTATCATTTGATCTCATTTAATATAACATGAGATCACATTAAACTCTAACGATGGCAGAGAGGAGCACTGCAGCTCGCACCTGACTGAGGAAGAACACAGCTCACAGACCAGACGCACTTCATACTTAAAAAATAATTAAATACAGAAGCACTCTCAATGTGGAATAAGTGGAGCTGGAGCTGCCGTTCCACTGAAGCAAAACTTGCATATCAGAGCATCTTTAAATGAAACACCTCGGGTTACATCTTTAATGCAGTTATATTTCATGTGTTATAGCTTTATTATAGATAATAAGGAAGCAGGTCATGTTAAAATAACTACCCAAGTCGAAACTGGCATTTCTCTGTGCGGTCAGTGCCTCTTGTATGAGATGGAAGAAGTGACCTGATCTAAGGGGGAGAGATTGAATCTGCACCCGGCTGATGCACACTCTGTTGCGGGGATGCTCATCCCTCGATTGCACAATGCAGCTAGATTATAACATGATTGCTCGTGACTTATTGAATCATAATATATGTCACTGTGCATTTCTTATCGTGAAGAAAATTGGCAATACACAGCTTTATTAATAAGAGAGAGTATGTTTTTTTGTGAGTTAATGATGGATCGAAGTGAGTGAGCGAGAGAAGTCTTCACCACATTATACACTGCAACAAAATACATGTTTGATTTGTTTTTGTTTTGGCTTGTTTTCCAAAAAATAACATCTAAAACTCATTTAAAACAATGTTCATTTTCTTTAGCTGCTATACTGCAGAACAAAAAAAATTACCGGAGAATGTTGTATTTAATATAAAAAAATACAAATATTTTAAAAAAATCTAAAAATCCTTTAAAAAAATATGCATTCATCTGAGAAGATATTTGGACTTGGTTTTAAAGAAAAGATATTGAATATAAGTATATTTTGTCTTTACTGCACTCGCAGAAGTATAACCAGTAAAAAAAAATACACATATACAAAATACACCTATCATGTATTTAAAATACATTCTTTAAAGCAAGTCTAAATATCTTATATGTTGCTTCTCAATTAAATGTATACTGTTTTAAGGATTTTTAGACAATTTTAAATGGAAAACAAGACAAAACACTTAATAACAATAGGATTTATTGCAGTTAATTTATTTCCTTTAATATCATTAATCAATTAATATAATTTAGAGGATTTTGTCCTCTTTATTGTTAGTAAGCATGTTTAATACAACCTTTTAAGTCGGGGCACAAGCTAAATAGTCGGTTAATAGCTAATGATTAATCCTTGCAATAATCTTCAAATAATCGTTAGATTAGCCGATTATCAAAATAATCGTTAGTTGCAGCCCTAGCGGGTATGTCAGGCAATGTGATGCATGCAAAACAGGACATTGGTCACACGACAAAGATGGACCACCCGGGCTTTTCTTTTACTGTAACTTACATGTACTCAATAGTGCCGCAAAAAGTGTGAGTCACTGTGCCGTCATGGATCGACTCCTTACACAGTCCAAAGTCAGTCAGTTTTACATGTCCTGCAATAGGAAAAAGACAGGACAACACTAAGTAATTTAACTAAATCAATTCTTCAGTGTGCTGGCTTTATTTTCAAAGTGGTCAAACCTTGGCTATTGAGCATGATGTTCTCAGGTTTGAGGTCTCTGTAGATGATGCCTTTCTGATGCAGGTGTCCGAGAGCCATTGAGATTTCAGCCAAGTAAAAACTGCGTGTAAAAAGCCAAATCATTGATTATCTTCGTTCATCGTATGTTGAATGTAAGGCTTATTGATGCAAAACACAGCAGCAGTTTATATAAGAATCAGAGAGTGGACTAAAACATCTTCACTTACCAAGCCGTGTCCTCCATGAAAATCCCCTCTCTCTCAAGCTGCATGAAAAGCTCCCCACCTGCAAACGGAAGGTTTTTACAACAAACATAATTGTTTTAAAATCAAACACAGAGAGAGATGAACTGATGATAAAGCTTTGCCACATTAGAAAATGTTTTGAGGCATTCTATTTCAATAGTAAAAAGGACATTCAAATGAGGAATGCCACAGAGGAATGCAAAATGTTTCTTAGCAAGGAGACTGGAAAGAATGAGAAGGTATTAGCAGGCTCTAACAGACAAAGGTTGTTCTTGATTCACAAACCACTTAGGTATTCAAGGATGAGATAAAGCTTGCCGCCCGTCTGAAAGGCATAGATCAGATCGACGATGAAAGGATGCTTGACTTCCTCTAAGATGTTCCGCTCTGCTTTAGTATGCGCTGTGTCCTTGGCATTGCGTACAATCATTGCCTAAAAGAGGTAAATCAAGGTGACATTGAGCGGGCTTATTAACATTTCAAATGTAAATGATTTCATTCAAATTTAAGGGACTTGTTTAACCTTTTTCAGGACTTTCATTGCAAATATTTTTCCTGATGCTGCACCGCTTACTTTCCGAACCTGGAAAACCTGCAAAGGATAAAAAGTAGTAATTTTATTTTTTTTATTTGCACTCTACAAGAGAATTTTCTATTTTAAAGCCTTAAGGAGCAATTCAGACATTACAAATGGCTAAATCACCCTGACATTCTGAACAGCACAGACAAGGGTAAGAAAAAACACCTGCCTTGCACCAACATCAATTACAAAATGTTATGTAAATTAGTTACACTCTAACTAGAATTTAAATTCAAACTACGACATCCACAGTTGTAATGGAAAATTCTGAAAAAGTTATTTTTAATGCATTTGAGCTTTTATATTTTTCCACAATATATAAACAGTTTCTAAAAAAGATTATATTATAAACATAAGGGCAGGTACAATGTAGAACGCTTATAAATTGTAAACCAAATCTTGTGTATAATATTGCAATATATTTCCTGTTTTAATAATATTTGATAATAGGAAACAAAATGGTCTGGTTTGGCTTCAAATTTTCTTATTTCCTGTAATCAAAGTTTTTTCTTTTATTTCCCCCTAATTTTCTGGCCAATTTTGGAATGCCCAATTCCCACTACTTAATAGGTCCTCTTGGTGGTGCGGTTACTTACAATCCAGATGGTGGAGGACAAGTCTCAGTTGCCTCTGCTTCTGAGACCGCCAATCCACGCATCTTATCATGTGGTTCGCTGTGCACGATACCGCAGAGACTCCCAGCATGTGGAGACTCATGCTACTCTCCACGATCCACACACAGCTTACCACGCGCCCCACTGAGAGTGAGAACCACTAATTGTGACCACGAGGAGGTTACCCCATGTGACTCTAACCTCCCTAGCAACCGGGCCAATTTGGTTGCTCAGGAGACCTGACTGGAGTCACTCAGCACACCCTGGATTCGAACTCGTGACTCCAGGGGTGGAAGTCAGCGTCAATACTCGCTGTGCTACCCAGGCCCCCAATCAAAGTTATTCTAAAAAAAAATAGCCTTAAATAAAGAATAGTTGCCTAATGAAGAGTTTGCAACACATGATAAATGAACCTAAATAACGCACTGAATGCCAGATGTTCTTTATCAACGTATCAACTTACACAGGCAGTAAAGTACACGGACTGACAGAAGACGTTTAATTGCAGGTAGCGAATATAATGTGCATTGTGGGTAACAGTAAGATGTCTCTGATTCGGAATGACACAAGAAATGCTGTTAGACACACAGACACACGCTTGAAGAAATACTTTATTATATTTTTAAAAACAGAAAATAAAAAAGCGTCTAGGCGCATGTCTGATGTGCTGTTTGTTCGGAGGCATGCAGTCTCGTGGAGCACGCATATGTAAAAGGGTTCACACTCTTTCTTTGTTTCAGTCTTCTCAAATTTTTTTTTTCTTGCAAGAACATTATCGTCTATGAGTGCTGCAAATGACCTCTGACCATCTCATCTCGGGAGGTGTTTTGACTTTATTTCCATAGAGCAGTTCGTTGTGAACGCAACTCTGCACAGTCACTTTATACAGCATAACCTATCCTATACATCTGTGATTAAATCATAAAATAATACAAAAACACATTCACCTCGAAACATGATTTATATTTTTGTGATTATTATCATCATTATAATTATGTTTAAATATTTTAGATCTTAATATGTATTAGTAATTTCCACCAGTTGTCATAGACGGATTCTTGCCTGACTGTAAATGGAAAGGTGGCTATGATTTATTTATTATTTCTTTTTGCACCGGTGTGAAAATGATGATATCATGGCAAGTCTAATACAATGTATCTGCTGACAGGGCATGTTTCCATAGCCACATTTGTCTTTGCATGTTCTCACTTCTTGCTTTAGAACACTTGGTTATCCAACCAAAATAACAAAATATTCATTGAAGTGAGGATAAAAATATGGGTGAATATTGTCAATGATGAAAGATCCATCAAATCCTCACTAGGTGTCAGTGATTTGTTTTTATTTCACTTCTAGACTCCACTGTTATATTGTAAAACCAAGCAGTTCTAACAGTTAACTTATTCAAGGAACATGGAGGAATACAAAAAAATATTGCCAACTATTGGCACTGACTAATCGTAAAACTGATATATCGGTCTTCCTCTAGATTGATGTTATCGACCTAGCTGCTTTATTGAATTTCAGCACTATTTACCTTTGAAATCAATTGAACGTAGAGTAAATGATGGTCTGTTCTTCAAACAAAAGGATTGTATGCCTTTATAATCACATTATTTTTAATTCATTTGGGTGCTTTATTAAGCATTAAAGTGAGTCACTATGTACTGCCATTGTACTGAATTAATTCAAAACATTAATTAAATTATTTCCATTCATGTTATGCACAAGAAAGCCAGTCAAGTGGGCTTGGAACACCACAAAGGTGAATAAATATTGACAGAATTAATATTTTTGGAAGAACTATTCCTTTTATTTGACTACTGTTCCATATACCTAATACTAGTAAATACAACATCAACAACAGTAACATTAAAACATACCTTTCCATAACCTCCTTTCCCCAAAACACGGAGCAGCTCAAAGCACTCTGGCCGGATGTTCTCAGTGCCCTGGTTTACATTGTCCTCCGATATTTCAATCTTCTCACAGTCGTCCATGTTGCTAGAAGAACAAACCATTAATCACCACATGACAGTTACACTACTAAACCATTTGTAACATCAGCACTTTCAAAATCTTTAAAACCACTACATATACTTACAATTCAAAGCCACTGCACTGATCCATGATGTCATTGATCTGAGCCTGCAGAATAGAAATGTTAAATGCACAATCAATCAGAGCTCAATTCACTGCACAATATAGAACAAGGTATGTTGGGTGCAGGGGCGGAGATTCCAGAGGGGGATGGGGGAGAGGTAACCCCTCACCCCCCCCCATTTATACCATGATCAATGGAAACATGTAAATTCTTAACACTGTAACCCCCACAATGTTCAAGCCAAATCTACACCCTTGGTTGGGTGCAGAGATGATCAGTGCAGCACAAGGAGATAACGTTACGAGGCAACAGTTGGCAGCAGTTATAGCCTGAACTTGAAAATGTAAGGGGTCGGATTTCGCAATACTATTCCCAGAGATCCCATAATATGACATGGACCATCTATGGAATTGCAAAGGTCTAATTGACTGATCCTCACAGAAGTAACGTGGCTCATTGACCAGCTTTAGATAAAGTATGAGATGAAAGCCAATAAGTATAATGTAAAAAAAACCTTTTAGATGTTAAGTAAAACAGCTGTTCCAGCAGAAATTGCCCAATGCATTTTGCATGGTTACACACAACCCATCTGCAGTTTCAGTCTTTAACTGGTACAAATGAAACAGGATTCGGGCAATACTATTCTGTCACAATCACGTCAGTCCGTAACACTGTACACACTGTTTCAGTGTAAATACTGTACAATGTAAACCACGCATATCTAAAAATGATTTCAGATATCAAGCAAGTAAAATAGAGCAGTTACAAATCAGAAATCACCCAAGGAATGTTGCATTACAAGGTCTAGTAAACCGACCAGAAACATACATCAAGCCCTTTAAACTGCCATTACTGTACTGCACTGTCAAGTAGCAAGCTTAAACACATATGTCCCGATTCCGTTTTCAATGAGTAAATACAAAACAGATCGCAGGCAATAAAGTCCACTATCTCTATCATATATGTTGACTAACGGAGCAGCACAATCATGTCAGTCCATTAAAACGCATTGTAAAGCAGTGATGTTAGCCTGCTAGCATAACATTATGCAGCCTGACGCTGATAAATCGGGCCTGCGCTCTGCTATGGGTGGAACATCGTTTACTTGAAACCCGTCCTTCCGTTACCTCCTCCAGCTCATCATCGGAGACATTTTCCTCTGGCTGGTCCAAATCGATGTCGAAAACGCCAGCCATCGTTGGTTTCGCCGTCTAGGGTCGCTTCAAACCGCGTGAGGAGCTCGCGCTTCCCGCCTCATGGACATGAACGCACCGTCGCCATGACCAGCATGCGCGCAACACACTGACCCCCCCGCGCGGAGGAATGCGGGAACATGCTGACGCCGGACAGTCATTCTGTTAAAAACTAATTAATTTTTATGTAAGTAATTTGGATTAATGCAAAACATTTAGTTGATGAGTAGATACATTTAAAAAAATAAAAATAATATATATATTTTTTTATTATTATTATTTATTTATTTTGCTGCATTTAAAATTTGACAAACACACATGTGGATAAATCACTCTATGAATTCAATCTTTTTTGTGTCGCTCAACAACAACACACATATATATATATATATATATATATATATATATATATATATATATATATATATATATATATATATATATATATATATATATATATATATATCAAGCTTATATATATATATATATATATATATAAGCTTGATATATATATATATATATATATATATATATATATATATATATATATATATATATATATATATACACACACACACACACACACATATATATATATATATATATATATATATATATATATATACACATATACACACACACACACATATATATATATATATATATATATATATATATATATATATATATATATATACACACACACACACACACACACACACACACATATATATATATATATATATATATATATATATACACACACACACACACACACACACACACACATATACACATATATATATATATATATATATATATATATATATAAGCTTGATATATATATATATATATATATATATATATATATATATATATATATATATATAATTTATTATTAGTTGTTTTTTATTTATTAATTTTATTATTATTTTATATTTTTTTATTTTTTTGGAATGTATATGACAAGTTAAATCTTTTAAACAGTGTAACAAATTGCTTTACCGAAACAATTCTCAGTGTGCATAGATAGATATATATATATATATATATATATATATATATATATATATGTGTGTGTGTGTGTGTGTGTGTGTGTGTGTGTGTGCGTATATGCAAACAATATGCATGTGAATATGATTTAAGTGTGATAAAATCACTTATTTTTGTATTTTTCTCCCCATTTTGGAATACCCAATTCCCAATGCGCTCTAAATCCGTGTGGTGGTATAGTGACTCACCTCAATCCGGTTGGCAGAGGACGAATCTCAGTTGCCTCCACTTCTGAGACGTCAATTCGCCCATCTTATCACGTGGCTTGTTGAGCGTGTTACTGGGGAGACCTAGCGTGTGTGGCAGCTCACTTTATTCTCTGTGGCATCCACCAGAGCGAAAACCACATTATAGCTACCACGAGGAGATTACCCCATGTGACTCTACCCACCTGAGCAACCAGGTCAATTTGGTTGCTTAGGAGACCTGGCTGGAGTCACTCAGCACGCGCTGGATTCAAAATCATGACTTCAAGGGTGGTAGTCAGTGTCTGTACTAGCTGAACTTCCCAGGCCCCCGCAATAAATTCATTAAAAACATCCAATTTTACTACTAAGTTGCCATGCCGACACAACTCAAACATTACATCGACCACAAAAACAACTTAAAGAAATTTACAGCTCAAATAATACTCGAGTTGGAACAAGAATTAATGCAAGATCACGTTTATAAAATTATAACCTTCCGCCTTTAAACCCTCCAAATATTGGCCCCATTTACTTTTATTATAAGTGCCTCTCTGTAACATCGATTTTGAGTGATAAGTTAAAAAATGTTTTTGTCATAATCAACAATATGCCACAAATGCTGTCGACTGAGTTTAACTTTCTCCTTTAACATTGAAAAGAATATTCATATGTTTCTGCATTAATCACAGAAAAACAAACACATTTTGGTGACTTAGAAAGGAAAGTTTGGTCTTATTCCAGTACATAAATGTGACAAGGGACAACCACTGAGCTATATATATATATAGATATATATATAGATCAGTGGGGACAACCCATATATGAGTTGGCCTGTTAGAAAGTATGTGTATGTACATAAATGTGACAGTATGTTTATTGCGCCATCTAACGGTTGTAAAATCCATTTCAACCGTCTCTACAGTCCCATCATGCATCTGTCCCGACGCTCACAAACCTTTTACCCGCCTTCAACTGTAGAGAGAGAATCGGGGTTTTACTTTTGTAAATGTTTGGAAAGTATTACGGTGAAAAGTCGTTTTAAAGTGATTGGTGGTGTGTTTACCGTTGGACTGTCATGAATTTCCAAACTGACATTCACTGTACGTGTTATGTTGGGATACTTCGTTACAACGTGCGTTGTTATAGTTACACTGTGTGAATGGTGTGCAGTTGCCATTACAGCCGTTTTAATCATTGCTTAACTAAACTGGTAAATCCTGAAGGTATGTCAGTTATAACCTTACAGTTGGGTCAGTGTGGGAATCAAATAGGCCATGAGCTGTTCACTGTAATAAACGATGATGCCAATGGACCAAACAGAAAGAAGTACAAGCAATGCAGTGAGGAGAGATTCTTCTATGAGAGCTCGACAGGAGGTATGTTCAACTAAGTCATGTTTGATTTCTCTGTTGACACTGAAACATATTGACAGTTTTGCATTTAAATGATTATAAATGTTAATTATATCTTGAGAAAGCTTAGTTTTGTTTTATTATTATTTTTATTTAGTGCATAAAACTCCTATTGTGTTTTTGGGTCGAATTGACTCAATGATGATGGAGCAAGTCACAAATAGGCCGACATACAGTGCCAGTCCTCCCTATAGTCAAACTAAGCAAGTTGCTTAAGGGCCCCTGATCCGCCATGGCCCCCACACACTGTCAAAGACATTATAAGTAGTGCTATGAAGATACTTACGAGGGCCTCCAAAATGCTAGGACTATACTATACTACATACTATATCAAGTTTATGCATTTTCATATTCTGTTCATGTCAGATCTTGTGGCCAGATCAGTGCTTGTTGATATGGAGCCTAAGGTTATCACTCAAGCAATAGCAAAAGCTTCAAAATCTGGAAGATGGCGGTATGGAGACAAAGCCCATTTCTGCCAGAAGCAGGGCTCTGGAAACAACTGGGCTAATGGGTAAGAACTGACATCTTGGCTTTAGCTTTGACTTAAAGGGACAGTTCACCCAAAAATGAAAATTCTCTCCTCATTTACTCACCCTCATGCCATCCCAGATGTGTATGACTTTCTTTCTTCTGTAGAACACAAACAACGATTTTTAGAAGAATATTTCAGCTCTGTAGGTCCATACAATGCAAGTGAATGGTGACCAGAACTTTGAAGCTCCAAAAAGCACATGAAGGAAAACATAAATGTAATCCATAACACTCCAGTGGTTTAATCCTTGTATTCAGAACCGATGTGATTGGTTTGTGTGAGAAACAGGTCAATATTTAAATCATTTTTTACTATAAATGTTTGCTTTCACTTCTAAATAATGTTTTTTTTTTTTTTTTTTTTTTTTGGGTGATTCACATTCTTTGTGCATTTCACCACCTACAAGGCAGGGAGGCGAATGTATAGTAAAACAAACAATTAACAAGATATTTGTTTCAGCATTTATTAATAATAATTTTAGTTAATAAAAATACAATTGTTCATTCATGTTAGTTCATAGTGCATTAATGTTAAGTAATACAACTTTTGATTTTAAAAATGTTTCAGTATATGTTGTTAATTTTTAAGATGTATATGTTAAATAATAAATTCATTAGTTCATGTTAACTACAGTAATGTTGCTAAATAATGTTAACCAATGGAATCTTTTTGTAAAGTGTTACCATAATTTTACTGTGTGGGGCATAAACATAACTGCAGCATATAACTTGCAAAAGTGTGGCAAAGGGCTTTTAAAAAAAAAAAAAAAAAGGTCACAATGCAAAAAAATCTTACCAGTCCTAATCAGTTGTCTTTATGCTAAATATATTTTAATATTTTTTTGCTTTGGTTTGAGGTTAACTATGACCAGGACATTTTCTTGACAGGTTACCTGAGAATCACTCTTAAATATGTTTGTCATGTGTGAGTTTATTGGTCTTTTCTGAAGATTCTGTGTACATGGGCCACGTCACGAAGAGGTTGTGGAGAATCTAATACGTACAGAGATAGAACGCTGCGATCGCCTTGCAGGAATTTTCACCATGATGAGTGTTGCAGGTGGCACAGGTTCTGGTGTGGGCACCTACATCACTCAGAGTTTGAGGGACTTGTACCCCCAGTCCTTCATCCTCAATCAACTAACATGGCCTTATGGAGCTGGTGAGGTAATGAGCTCCACCTTGTACTGTATTTTCTTTTTTGGGTGAACTATCGGTTTAATTTTTACTTATCGTAATGTTTCATTGCAGGTGATCGTGCAAAACTACAACTCTGTGCTCACACTGTCACATCTCTACCAGCTATCTGACGCTATTCTGGTTCACGAGAATGACACCGTGCACAAAATCTGTAGCAGGCTGATGAACATCCAACACATCTCCATCAGTGACATTAATAAGGTGATCGCTCACCAGCTAGGCAGCATACTTCAGCCTGCATATACTGCTGATTCACCCAGCCATTACAGCAGAAACCCTATAGGTACAAATGACTCATCACAGTTCACGTCCAATCTCTTCCATCCATCAGGCAGTAATGGCACTTCTTTAACAGTGTTTATCTGCTCTAAACAGGGGAATTACTGAGTTCCTTGGTGTGTCATCCTGAGTACAAACTGCTAAGCTTGTGTAACATACCTCAGATGTCTAGCACGAATTTGGCCTATAGCGTATTCAACTGGCCTGGCCTGCTTAAACATTTGCGTCAAATGCTCATCGCCAGTGCTAGAATGGAAGAAGGTAAGTGCTGTGATGTCACTTGTCAATGTAATATTATGAAGGATGGTTTGTAAACAGACATAATGTTGGGTTCAGAAGTCCACATTGAATTTTTTTTTTATTTATTTAAAACTGGAAATAGACTTTTTGGATTTTGAAAAATGTAAAGATGCACTATGATATAAACTATGATGATTCGGCACAATTTGTCCACTACATGGTCAATAATCTAAGCACGTGTCAGCCCTTACCAAATAATAAGATATTTTGAAGGTCAATAATTTTTTCAGTTAAACTTTTACTTAAATTGTGAAGCCACTAATATAATTTGTAATGAAAAAACTTTTGGAAAAAATGCGAAATAGAAACTTTTTCACAAGTGAACTCTTGAACCCTACTTTGTCCAAACTTCAGTGTTGGCTAGTAATGGGCTACATGTAATCTAGATTACTTAAAATGATTGCTATTACATTTTAAATGTAATCAGATTACAGTTACTTTTTAATGGAATACATTCAAAAGAAATAGCAGATTTCAAGTTTTCTATTGTTTAAAGGAATATTACAGGTTAATTTTAAATGAACACAAGCTCAAGTAAATACAAGTTTCATGAACAGCCTTTGTGGCATAATAAAAAAAAAATAGTTTTGACTTTTCCCCTCCTTTTCTTAAAAAAATAAAAAAGCTACAATTTTGTTACAGTGAGACACAATGGAAGTGAATGGGGCTAAAACTTAAACCTTTTCAAAAGAATAGCCACTGGATGTAAACAGTATGTTAACAATTTCAATTTTAGTAATATTGTAGTAACCATGTGTTTTGGTGGAAACTATATAGTTCTGATGTACTAACCATGGTGTTACTACAGTAACATGTTGTTAATAGTAACCATGTTTCATTTTGTGGTTACTTTGACTTTACTAGAAAAATACCATGGTGATACTATGGTTACTGAAGTAAAACCATGGTTCATTTTTGTAAGGTTGTGTTAGGGGTAGAGGTTGGTTTAGGGTGTCAGAGGGATGCTGCAGTGATGCCACTATATTGTATGCTAGTATTTAAACAGGGGTGTAAGAGTATCTGCCACTATTTGAATTTAAGTGCAAATAACCTCTGCTAATAAATAAATACAGAAGCACTCTGGTGAAATAAAGCGGAGACGGAGCTGCCGTTCCGCTGAATCAAAACGTTCATGTCGAGCGACTTTAAAGGAAACACCCTGGCGTTATATCTTTAATGCATCCTTTATTAAAGTTCAAATAATAAGGAAGCAGATCATGTAAATAAGAAGAAACTCAGAAACTGGCATTTCTCTGTTCGGTCAGCACCACGTGGAATGACCCGATTTAAGGGGGAGAGATTGAAACTGCACCGATCTCTCACGGAGACGATCATCCCTTGTGCGCACTTGCTGCAGTTAGATTAGTACATGATGGCTCGCGACACAGTGAATCATAATACATAAGCCTATGCATTGCAGTGTGTGTCTTATTGTAAAGAAAATCGGCAATACAGAGCTCTATTAAGAAGGGAGAGTTAAAAATGGATCAAAGAGAACAAAAAGGCAAGAGCGTAGTCTTGCCCCATTAAACACTGCAGCAAAATATGTTTACAATGTGTTGTTTTTGCTTGTTTGTCAATAAACAGTAAATATCTAATGTACATTTACGTTAGGATCTATACTGCTGAAGAAATATTGTTTTTTAATCTGAGAATGTTGAATGTAATATTAAATATTGACCCGTATCTGCAAGATTTTATGCACTGCTGCCACGTGATTGGCTGATTAGATAATCGCATGGATGATTGTTGGTGCCAGACGGGCTGCTGTAACTGCTGATCTCCTGGGATTTTCACACACAACAATCACTAGAATTTACTCCGAATGGTGCCAAAAACACAAAACATCCAGTGAGTGGCAGGAAAATGGATGGAAATGTCTTGTTAATGAGAGAGGTCAATGGAGAATGGCCAGACTGGTTTGAACTGACTAAGTCTACGGTAACTCAGATTATCGCTTGTACAATTGTGGTTAGTAGAATAGCATCTCAGAATTATTTTCTAAATTGCAGGTTGACGCTGTGTTGGTGGCACAAGAGGGACATTATTTTTATTACACAAGGGACAATATTAGGCAGGTGGTTTTAATGTTGTGGCTGATCAGTGTATTTAGACTTTCTTTCAGAGTGTCCACGCCTGCCACGGCCAAAGAGCCTGTTCCCGTAGCCTCGTCCATCCCAGAACCAGTGTCTGAAGCCTTGTCTGTCCCAGAGCCAATGCTCGAAGCCTCGGCCATCCCAGTGTCCACAGAGGTTGTTCCACTGTCCCTTCCTGCACTCACAGCCACCAAGGCTGTTCCGACGTCGCTGCGTGTAGATTAATTGATTATCAAAATGATCGTTAGTTGCAGCCCTAATCAGCTTCACATTTCCACCTTTAAACCCTACAAATTAACTTCCATTTTAAGTGCTTTACTGTTGCACTGATTTTTTTTATGAAAAGAAGAGATGAGTCAAAGTTATTTTTGTGGTAATCAACATTGTCACAAATGCTGTCATTTGAGCATAACTTGCATTGAACCCGGAATATTCCTAAAATGAAAGAATTACAAATGGTTCTTAAAAGGAAAGTCCAACCAAAAATGAAAATTCTCATCATTTACTCACCGTCATGCCATCCCAGATGTGTATGACTTTCTTTACAGTGGTTAAATTCATGTCTTCAGGAGCAATATAATAGGTGTGGGTGAGAAACTGATCAATATTTAAGTCCTTTTTTTTTACTCTAAATCTCCACCTTCACATCTGAAAGTGAATGTTAAAGTGGAGATTTAGAGGAAAAATTACTTTAATATTAATCTGTTCCTCACCCACACCTATTATATTGCTCCTGAAGACATGAATTTAACCACTGGAGATTTATGGATTACTTGTATGTTTTCTTTTTGTGATTTCTTGAGCTACAAAAGTCTGATCACCATTCACTTGTATTGTATGGACCTACAGAGCTGAGTTTGTGTTCTGCTGAAGAAAGTAAATGATGAGAGAATGAAAAAAAATTTTGGTGAACTATTCCCTTAAAACTCATTTAAATTAGATTTTCATTCAACAAGTAATTTTAGTAGATCAAAACAATGCAATTAATTATCAGATTAGACTACCTGAAAGTGTAATCTAAAAGATTTTTACTGATTAAAATTTTAGTCATGTAATTTGTAATCAGTACCAGATTACATTTAAGTAATCAACCCCAACATTGCCATACTGTCCTTTGTTTTTAAAACTGTGTATCACTTCAGTCGATTGCATGTAAGAACAAATAACAATGCATCCATTTTTACATAATGGTTTTATTGATGATCAACACTCTTAAAGGGATCGACTGGACAGTAAGTGTGCCATCAGCGGGCACATCTGTAGGAGAGAGCATGACAAATATCAGGCATAGAGGTTTTAACTCATCAATTGCTAATCTTTTAATACTGCGAGGGAAAGACGTTTCCACTGCAGTTACAGGCAAGTAGCCCTGCAATATCCTTCCTTTCATTAACTTAATTTTTTATTGGTCAGTTTAGGCAACCTTACTTTAGATTTTAGCATTTTTTTTATAGTCATATATGCACATCTGAAGAAAAACTAAATATATAACTTTCTGCTTGAAGCTAATTATCTTTTACACCATGTAATCCCTGTTCTTACACTTAACTCATGTTTATCTCACTTGTATATAGGGCTGTGATGATCAGATCTATAGTCCATACTGTATATTATGTGTGCATTCAAATAATTGTTAACAGTTCAATGAATTACTTTTATGTAGCCCCTACCTTTATATCTTGTGTATTGGAATCTATTCAAGTGTTGTATTTATTGCCTGTGTCTTCTGTGTTCATTTGTATCAAGTGCTGGTGTTGTAAACTAACATACAAAATACTTCAATCAACAGATGGTTTTAAGGATCCTGCATTATATGTGCCCTGGCTTAATACAGAAAATAGTTTTAGTTCATGGAATTCCCCAGTGCCCTTTAACGGATATGAAAAGTCTGCCACTTTGGTCAGCAACAGCCAGTCCCTTTTGAAACCGCTGGACAATATAGTCAGGAAAGCTTGGAATATGTTTGCATCAAGGTGAGACATTCTGTGATATAATACTGTGATATAATGCATCAAGCAAAGAATGAATCTTTCAAAATGACTTCTTTTTTCCTCTGTAGGGCATATGTTCAGCAGTATACTAAGTTTGGAATATCTGAGGAAGATTTTCTCGACAGCTTTACTGCTCTAGAACAGATCATCTCCAGCTACACACACCTCTGAATGACCTTATTCGCAGAGACAGTCGGGTGTATGTAGCAAAGATTTTGTGATGATGCTGATTTCTGGAAAAGATTTCATATGAAGTGACTTTATTTGACTGACTCCTGGAGAAATTAAATTGGTCCAGTTAATTTAATGATTTTGTGTTCTTTAAAACCCCAGGAATATTTGGTTCTACAAATGTTATTTCTGTCTTAATTATTTAAATGTGATTTGACTATATTTTTAATAAAGTAAAAAAGTTACATTTCTTTCTGGTGCCCCCATTCTTTTCTTTTTTTTTTTCAACCAGACTAAAGAATACCCATACATCTGACCTGTTACTTGCAACCCATTTGCATCATCCACTACATACGAACATACACATTTCAACAAGAATGTCCAACATTTGCTGCATACTCTTATAAATGTAAATGTCTAATAAAAGATTTGTGACTACTGAGCAGTGTAGAAATAAGTGATACATAATTATACTTAAAGGGATAGTTCACCCAAAAATGAAAATTCTCATCATTTACTCACACTCATGCCATCCCAGATGTGAATGATTTTCTACTGCAGAACACAAACGAAGATTTTTAGAAGAATATCTCAGCTCTGTAGGTCCATACAACACAAGTGAATGGTGGCCAGACATTTGTAGTTCCAGAAATCACATAAAGAAAACATAAAATTGGAGTGGAGAGTAACAGTAAAAAAGGACTTTAAGATTGATCTGTTTCTCGTCCACTCCTATCATTTCACTTCATAAGACTTGATTGATTTAAACACTGGAGTGTTATGGATTAGTTTTATGCTGTGCTTGTGTGCATTATGGAGCTTAAAAATTTTGACACCCATTTACTTGCATTATGGACCTACAGAGCTGAAGTATTCTTCAAAAAAATCATTGTGTTCTGCAGAAGAAAGTCTGTCATACACATCTGGGACGGCATGAGGGTGTGAGTAATAAGATCATTTTCATTTTGGGTGAACTATCCTTTGATGTTTTTCTTCATGTGGCCTACAGTGCGTTTGTCTGTTGCAAATAGTTATATTTCCTTTTTTAAAATGTTTTCAGCATGGTAGTTCTAAATCGAACCAACAGATTGGGTATTAAACAGTCAATCATTTAACAGCATACCTGCTTTTCAAATGCAGGGATATGTTATCTAGGATCATATAGTCGTGAAAATGTATATCTGGCTAATTTGCTTCTTCGAATGCATGGGTAAATTTCATTAGAATAGCTGGATGGTGTTGCCAGACACTTTCCTGTGAATTTAGAAAGGGTGCATATGATTCGCTTATGAAAAAAGTCATATAAAGGTGCAAGCATCCTCAAGGTAACATCTTGTCCAGCAGCTGTTTTTTAATTTGATCAGAATCAATGCTCAATGTTTTATTTGGTCCAAACATGACAGCACATCAACCCTGTGAATCCTATCCCTATAGAAAACAACAATGTATGCAGTATATGGCCATAGACTTCGCTGTAGCAGAGTTTGGACCTAGCAAATATAGATGAACCAAAGTACAGGAAAGTGTAGAGATTGTACATATTTTTATTCAGTTGAACATTTCTGACTGCATTTACCATGAGAACAGACAATTATTGTATTCTTTCATATCTGGCAAAAGCATACAGACCTGAAGAAGCACAAATGCCGATTTGGTGACTAGACCCAAAATTTCAGTCAGCCTACTAAACTGATGTTGCCATGTGACTTCCAGCCAACACCAGTCTGATAAGCTACCTGACAGAATGAGAATCTTATGGGCTGTATGAGCTCTGCACAGTATATAGTTCACATTGTAACAAGAGGGGACACTTCTTAAAACAGTAGGTCATATCAGTGAGGACTTGAGCCTGCAGGTTTTCAACTGGTGTAAATTAGATGAGCCTAGGCTTTACAAATGTAAAACCACTACATTTTGGGACAAAATTATTTATGTACATCAAGATTTGCAGTACACTTTATCTATACAGAATCAAGGTTAATTATTTTAAACATAAATCAGCATAGTTTTCATTTGATGCCTTCCACCTACCTTTTTGGCAAGGTCTTCCCCCAACTTCCTGCATCCTTTGGTCTGAACCAAGAGAATTGAATTTTCATGATAACCATGTTTTGATAAATCAGATGAAGTTAAAAGGCAAATGTAACACAGCAGATGTATTAAATCAATTTAATGTCAAACAAATTATGCAACAATAATTATTACTGAAACTAGTTTGTTACACAAACATTTCAGTCCGAAGTAAGAAAAAAAAAAAAAAAAGGAACATGGATCAATTTATGGTTTTAGATCTAATGTCAAAGTTTAAAAATTACTAACAAATGCAAGATTAGTTATTCATTTTCTTGGGTTAAAAGTCAGTGACATGTTTGGTTTAAGATCTCTGTAGAATAAACATTATGTGCATATATTCAAAACATATGTTATTTACAAGATGTGCAAACTACTTAGAAACCACAATGATCTCAGTTGATATTGCTATCCTCTTATGACAGTTAAAGAAATACAAAAATATCATATTGATGATAAAAAAAAAACAATATCCCTGCAAATTCAAATCACAAAACTGACCCTGCCCATCCATGCCTGCACGTTAGAAATTAAGTCAATCAATCTATTGATTAAGAACTGTATTTACTTTAATGGAAGCATGACCTCCAATGTTGCATAAGGCATTGCAACAAATATAACTCCACACAGCCTTTTAGCTAGACTGCTTTGTTTCTGTTAAGACACAATTCTCTAAATGATAAGTCTGATTTTAAATAGCCGAGCACACAGACAAATGAAGAGGAACTTCACGTAACTAAAGGATCTGAAAAGACATTGACATATTAATTAGTGCCCACATTGCAGTTTTAGCTTAAATATTTAGTAGGTTCTAAAACAAAAGCATGACATTTTTTTCCTGCGTGTCCGTCATTTTGTTTTGTCCTCAGAGTACTTCTTCTGCTGGAGACGCTTAGCATAGCTCTGTGCCATTGAGTTAATGATGGAAAGAATAAAATAGCACACCATGACAAGCACCACTTTCTCAAATACCCACGAGAGCCAGCTTTCACCCTGCACAGAAAAGGCACATTAGATTAGTAAACATGATCATTTCTGTGAATAAAAATGATAAACATAAAATGAAAATCTTTTGAATAAATGAATGCCTCGTCTTTTGCATTATTGGCCATAATGGTAACACTTCACAATAATGCTAAGTGTGTTAACATGTGTACAACTTTAAATGTTAAAAATGTATTAGTACAAGTAGAAATTAACAAATATAAATAAATAAATGCTTTAAATGTATCATTCATTGTAAGTTTAAATACTGTTAACTAATGTACAACTTTTAGTGTAAAATGTATTTGTAAATGTAAAGTTTAATCATGACTAATAAAATGTTGTAATAGTATAATTCATTGTTAGTCCTGGTTAACTGCAGTGTTAGCTAATGCTAACATTTAACCTTTAATGTAAAAAATTTGAAATGTAGAAATTAACACAAATCAAGTTTAATAAATGCTATAACAGTATTATTCATTGTTAGTTCATGTTAAAAATTGTATTAACTTATGCTAATGCATTGTGAAATAAGCTAACAATGAGCAATAGTACATTTATAAATGATCATTATCCAAGATTAATAATGCAAAAATGAATTCATTTATAAGTGTAATATACCTAATGCATTCATGTTAATGTAAAAAGAAAACCTATTGTTAAATGTTAACAATAGAAATGAAGGTTTCCATGCTTCTAATCCATGATAAAAGGTTTAAAACAGAATGTTACTTTAAAAAAAAAGCAAAACTAGGGAAGGAAGAAAGACTTCAGTCCATAAAATTTGGCTCCTTAATGTAATACTTATTAATACTAAATTAGAAAACATTGGTCAAAGCTTACCGCTGCAGCACCATCGCCCGCTGGGTTATGAAGCTTTGCTCTCTGGGCCTCCAAGTATTCCCTAAAAGGTTTCTGAAGGGATGCTCCGACTCCAGGTATAACGCTGCTCAAACCAAAAAAAATTAAGTTAATAAGGAAAAGACTTACCAGGACCAGAAGTAGGCATCAGTCCACCAGATCTCTCAATGCACACAATAGCTCTCCCTGATTAAAGTGAACACTCCAGCTAAGGTGCCACAGAACACTGAGGTAGCATCTCTCTGAACTGTCACTTATATCATGGAGGCTTCTATAGGAACTGGTCTAAACCAATTGAGGAAGTGAGTCAATATCGTGTCATCATTGCAATGAAGGAATAACTACCCAGACTTGGGTGGGTGTGAATGTCAGTGAGACAGAACCATAATGTAACAGTTTGATTTGAATTATATTTGGGCACCATATATCTTTATTAAATCAACATGCACAGTAATAGGTTTGAAAGGAACCACATTACAAAGACTGCACATAACTACCCTCAGTGTGACGGGGCTAAAGTCACATGACTGATGACAACTCACCAAAAAAAAAAAATTATATATACATAATTTTGAAGTGCTTTTAATTTATCTGAATTGTAAAGCTACTACTATTGACGTATCTCATTCCACAGGATGAACTGTCATTTCATTTACACTTTTGATTGGTGTGCAATGCCCCAAGATGGAGACACCATCTCTACTTTTGAGTCACACCGCCAATTCATATTAAACTCTATCCATAACACCTATTGCTAAACGAAGACATCACCATAAATGGTGAGGGTTTCACAGCCTTACTATAAGTGTGCAAATATAGTATTCAACTCCAGCAGTACAGAGATGATTCAGACTTAATGTTTAAAATCTAAGAAAACTGAGGGGCAATTGCACGCAAGCTGCCCACAGTTTACCAAAGAGTTCAATGACCTCCGCTAGATCCTTTTTCCACTTCCTCTTATGCAAACATTTATACTTAGCATTACAATGTAACAAATTACATTTCATTCTTGCAGGCAAAGATTTTCTTAAATGCATCTGGTAAAGCTTTAAAATAAAGGTTATTTTTGTTAACATTCATGTATTCGGTATCAAGAACTATCAATGAACAATATATTTTTGCAGCATTTAATAATCATGGTTAATGTTAATTTATAAATATACTTTTGTTTATTATTAGTTAATAATGCATTAATATTAACATAAATAAGTGCTGAAAGTATTGTTCACTGTTGCTTCAATGTACTAATGTAGTTAACTAACTAATGTTAAAGAATACAATCTTATTGTAAAGTTCATCTGGGGCAGTTTAGATATATTGACAGAATCAAGAATTTATTAATCCATGAAGGGGAAATTTAAGAATAAAAGCATTATATCGACATTTAAAATAAATAAATAATTTGTTAGCAATGGGCAGTGGCATTTCCCACTCTGTAGCCGGTTAAAGGGATAGTTCAGACAAAAATGAAAATTCTCTCATCATTTACTCCAGTGGTTTAATCCGTCTTCAGAAAACATATGACAGGTTTTTTTTAAACCCTTTTATACTAAAAATCGCATTCTTTTATTTCTGGTGATTTGCATTCTTGAAGTAAATCACCACCTTCATGGCTGGAAAGAAATTGTATAGTAAAAAATAACTTAAATATAGAGCTTTTTCTCACCCACACCTATCATATTACTGCAGAAAACATGGAATAAACCACTAGAGTCATATTGATTACTTATATGCTGCATTAATTAGCTTTTTGGAGCTAAATATTTCAGGCACCATTCACTAGCATTGTATGGACCTACAGAGCTGAAAAATTCTTCTAAAAATCTTCATTTGTGTTCTGCAGAAGTAAAAATCATACACATCTGGGAATGCTTGAGTTAATGATGAGAGGATTTTATTTCTGGGTGAACTATCCTTTAAGAAAACCCTTAGTGACAATACCCTTCAATTAAACCAAAGGTTTTCATAACTTAAGGGATTTCTTGCAGCGACTCCTGGAATTCTACTTAATCAACTTTTTTGTCGATTTTTGTATAGTGTGCTTATAATCCACTCAAGCTCTAGTTTGATTTCACAATGTACTGTGGAACAGCAGTAATAGATTACATGATTAAAGACCCCATGAAATGGATTGGGGAGCAGTTCTATCTCTTTTGTTGGTGCATTTCCTATTGAAACAAGTTAGGGAGGGACATTTCGGGTTGCCATAGCTTTAGTCATGTCACATCCAAGAGCCATAATTTGCTACTTACTAGTTTTGTCAGAAGGGGATCATGGATTAATAGCCACAAAACTGTTATTTAGATGTCATATAGTCTTTAGTAATTAAACATTTGTTCTTGTGTGGCTGAATAGCAGTTTCCATGTCATCATCGCTCATCAAACCCAATGTGACCAAAGTTTCAAAATCAAATGATCTTAGAATTCACAACTACCATCATTTCAAAAGTGTTCGGTGTATTAATCAAGATTTGGTCTTTTATCTATCATTTTCTTTACATTTGTCATCCAAACTCATCTCATGGAGGTTTACTCACCCAATTAGAGAAACCATCTGCTCCACTATGTGCTTGCTGAATGTTATGATAACAAACAGTTTCTGTAAAGAAGCAAAAAGTGAATAAACTTTCCATTCAATGGATCAACGGCATGTTCTTCACGGCAGTGATTGCATGCAGCAGTTTTGACTTTGATTTCGAGGAAGGCAAATGGTGTCTTAGGAGACAGTTGCCACCCGCCCCCCCCACCCCCGCCCACCCACCCACCCACCCACACACTCATGACCACTGACTCAACTCGCTCATGATGTGTCAGGTTTTGATCATTTGGATGAAATAAACAGCTTTGTAGACATCACATTAACCAGTAGTGTCTGGAATCTAGAGTCAACATTCAAACCTCAAAGCAAAGGGTGACCTAATGGTACCGACTCAATCACAGCTGTAATTACTTTATGGGAATATCACCTCTTTAGGTATGACTCACTTAAATCATAAGACAACCTTAGCAAAACACTTCTGTTTGGCAAAAACAGACATTTGCTATATTTTACTTTTACGCAATAAAAAGATATTTCACCCAAATATCAAAAATGGCATAATTTACTCACCCTTATGTCATTCAAAACCAATACGACTTAGTTTCTTCTACAGAAAACAAAAAGGATGCGTTTTAAAGAATGTCGCCATCGCCGATTCTATGAAATAGCAGTTGGTTGCGATTCACTGTAAAGCTTAAAAAGGAAAATCCCCAAAGTGATATAGAAGTATTGTTTGTGACTTGTGCATCATATTCCAAGCGTTCTGAAGCCATATGATCACTTTGAATGATGAACAGACCGAAATTTTCATCATTATTCAAACTCAAATCATAAGTCAACTTGTGCATACGGAACACAAATACAGTGACCTAATTGATCAAACCTAATTGATTGTTGCTTGTCTTGTGACAAAACGTCATAACATCATGACACAAAAACCAATGAGGTTTAATGTTATTGATGGGTCACCCTATTTGACTATGGCTCTTTATACAGGAGTTGGACAATGATTTGAGAGAGGAAAAATTACTTACATTTTGGGTCTGTTCCTCATACAATGTAACCACGTGCCTTCAGAAGAATTGGAATTATACAAGAGTTGCATGGATTACTGCCATGACACATTTGGGTGCTTTTTGAAGCTTTAAAAGTCACATTATCAACTAGTATTGAATAGATATCAGCAATTGCGACTTTCTTAGAACATCTATTTTGTGTTATGCAGAAGAAAAGGAGTCATGTGGGTTTGGAACGATATTAGAATGAGTAAACTGCGCAAATTACCATTTTTGGATAAACTAGTCCGTTAAAATAAGCATCTGTATACCTGAATGTGCATCTTAATAATGGCCTTTCCAATGAGAGTTGCTCCAAAGAAGGTCCAAAAAGGAATCAGAAAATGACCACATGTGATTCCAGCCAGGTCAAACAATGGATTTGGGATCTTAAGAGTAAAAAAATACTAGTGAGCAGCAAAATATATATATTTGATCCTCATAACTGTGCCATTTTTTTATTTACTGTAATCTATTGTAAAATAAACATTGTAAATTAGATTTTTAAGAGTAAAAAAATCTGTAATTACAAAATTAGCAAAAGATAAAGATATTCTACATGTTATTTTATGTAAACAGTAGATCTACTTACAGAGGCACATGCAAGAATTCCAAAAAACCCCACTTTTTGGACCATGTTCTGAACAGCAAGTTTTGCTCTTGATACAAAATCCTGCAAATAATTCAACAATTTAGGTAATATAATTAAATATATATATATAAAAAAAAAACTAAATATTAATAAAAACAATTCACAGATATCTGGTTGTAAAAATAAAAACAGATGTGCAATCATATATATATATATATATATATATTAGTTGCTGTATCATAAGGATAGTGTTCTTGTGGCAGCTTAACTGGTAAAGAATGGTGCTACCAATGCCAAGGTAATGGGTTTGATTCCCAGGGAATGAACTTATTGAATATATATATATATATATATATATATATATATATATATATATATATAAAAACTTGAATTCACTTAAGTTGTATTGAATAAGTCTCTGCTAAATGCATAAATGTTAAGATTTTTTTTATTATTTTCACATTAGAACAATTTCTAAAAGCAATACAGGCAAAGCTTTAAGTTCATTATCAATTTTTGCAATTTTTAAAAAGCAACGCTACAAAAGAAAGAAATGATTTCCATCCTTAATATGCATAAACAACTGTTCTAAAATTCTATTCTGCCACAATTTTTTGGGAAAGTGACTTTTAAATTCCTCATCACACTTTGAGGATCAAAAAGATCCCCCCAATAAAATGTCTTTGTGTAAAAGCATAGGCCATGTGGGGTCCACAGGTCATGATTAAAGGGAAACTCTGCTTCTGAGTCACCCGCTGTTCAAAGGGTTTACTGGAAGACAGGGGAGAGCCCTTCCAAGAAACTCGCATAATTGAACCACAATAGTAGGGGCTCGTGGGAATGGGACCCAGGGACACCTCTAACTAACAGGATACAGAATATCTGCATCATGGGGGGCATCACTGTCAGATTTACCACGTCATGACCACTGGAAGCAAATGGTCAGAATGAATCTCTAAACATACACCAGAGTTTCTGATGATAATAAATGGAAGCTGCCGTCTGTACGAATCGTTGTAAGAAGGTTTTTGTAAACAAGGCGAATGGTTCCTTTGGACACATAGGTCCAGCATATGATTATATCTTATTTAGTGGTGAGATGAATCCAGACCTGTGCACTCTGCGCTTGCTCCAGCATCTCCTCAAATTCCTCATAATCTTCATCATCAGGATCTGCCCCGGAGAGACGTGCCGCCCGCGCCATGAAGTAAGGAGGCAGCTCTCCGATGGCTGTACCCGCACCCTTCAAATACATTCACATACAGCTTAATGGGGTTTGATTTACAACAGCTTCTGAGCTACCTTAAAATTCAAATCTTCACAAACAAGAAGCCATCAAGGTGGTGAGTAGATAAATAAAAAAAAGCTAATTTAATAGATTCGTTTTGTGTTCTGTGGGAGACCATATACACAAACATAACTTGTTCAATTTTGGTCATTTGCTGCATATCAGTTTAAGGAGAGATCTTGGTGAGTTTTGACCGGTCAATTTATATGGCACAAAAATGTTTGATCGATCAAAATCAAACATGGTGGTTTGCATTAATATACTCTTTTTAAATATACTCAAGCCCTTTGATATGTCCTGCTCTGCCTTAACTTCCTATTTCATTAGGAAATATGTCAACAGAGGAAACAAAACTGCACGTCATGTAGTTTTATTGGGTCTTTAAAGTCAGCGCTTATTCACTTATGAACTTCTATTCAATCATTTTCTACTGAGATTCTCAATCCTGCTCCAGGACATCTACCTTCCTGCAGAGTTTAGCTCCAACCCTTCTCTAACAAACCATCCCGGCATTTTCAGGTGATCCCAAAGAGCTTGATAGATGCTGAAGTCAGACCTCGAGGAGCAGGACTGAGCAGCTTTATACTTCATCTGGTCAGATTGTGCTGTGAAAACACTCACCCACATGCAGGCCTCCAGGCGAACCTTTGACATGATGGTCCACAGCGAGATGCTCTCCAGCAGGACTTCCTCCTCTGGACACACTAGCTGAGCTGGATAGGGCGGCTCAGGGAATTTTACAGAGCCACATTCATAGGCAGCCAGGGTGACAGAGGCTATGTGTGGACCCTGGAGAAAAATCACTTTTGTAAGTCTTCTTGACAAGCCACTTTTTAGATTAGATCATATTAAAGTTCAGCAATAGGAACAAACAGGTTCCATTTTTTAATACCGGAAACAAATTGTTTGCATGACATTCACAGATCTAAAATAATCTGAAAATGCTTCCTGCACTTCAGCAGCACTGCAACACTGCTATTAAATCAGCAGCGTGACCAGAGTATTTTGATTCCTGATCAATTTAATCTTATGAGCCTGTTCTTTTTTTTAATCTACAAAGCAAAATGTACAGCAAGTCCTTTTCCTGAATAACCACTGTGCTCTGAGATGATGATTCTGATCGCTGCTGAACTGTTTATTGGTTCTGGCCTCCGTTAAAAGGAACAACCATTTTAAGTTTTAGTTGAAGGCTCAAATTTTTCAAGCTCAATATTGCAAAATTTTCAAATTTGTGTTGTCAAAGTACAAACTACTATAAACGTACTTGTTTAATGCAACTGCAAAAAGCTTGTGACCACAACACAGTGCAATGGAAAGACCACAACCTACTAAATGACAATTCATATGCTAAGTGAAAACAGGCAGATATGTTACTGATGTCATTCTTTTCCAGGGCAGCTCAATGTGTGGGAGAGGAGACTGGTCAATATACTAGGTCTAGCATTTTTAACCTCTGATTAACCTTGCTTTCCCAAGGAAGCAAAAGTGGCTCATGTGGCACCATTCAGTGGACAACTTCAATAAAAACTTTAATCCAGCAGGAAATCCTAAGCATATCCAGAAGCGTATATAACATCTGGGTAAATCCTTTATTTTACCACTTCAAAAGTTCTTTTGACTTTTGTTTCAGGACACAGATTTTATATTGGACATCAAGCGGTAACCTAATACATTATAAAAATTGGTATTATTGTACAAAAGTAAACAAAAAAAATAAGGCTTTAAAAATCAAACAAAAAGTTTTTTGGAGGATGAGGACATGTTAATCAAACTGTCCATATTGACATCTGCCAAATCTTGCTAGCTTCTACCAGGTGACAGAAATATTTGAATTAAAATACAGTTTGAGAGGATGCACTGCCTTTGAAGTTAACAAAGAAATGGGAAGCATTTTCCTCTTATTTAAAAAAAAAAAAAGAAAAGTTGACGTGCCTATTGATTTTGCTTGATCTTAACTATGCACAATTATACACCGATCAGCCACAATATTAAACCACCTGCCTTATATTGTGTAGGTCCCCCTCGTGCCACCAAAACAGCTCAAACCCGCATCTCAGAATAGCATTCTGAGATCATATTCTTCTCACCACAATTGTACAGAGTGGTTATCTGAATTATGGTAGACTTTGTCAGTTGGAACCAGTCTGGCCATTCTCTGTTGACCTCTCTCATCAACAAGGTGTTTCCATCCACAGAACTGCCGCTCACAGGGTGTTTGTGTTTTTGGCACCATTCAGAGTAAATCCTAGAAATTGTTGTGTATGAAAATCCCAGGAGATCAACAGTTACAGAAATACTCAAACCAGCCCGTCTGGCACCAACAATCATCCATGCGATTATCTAATCAGCCAATCATGTGGCAGCAGTGTAATGCATGTCATGCAGATATGGGTCAGGAGCTTCAGTTAATGTTCATATCAACCATCAGAATGGGGAAAAAGTCTGATCAGTGATTTGGACCATGGATGATTGTTGGTGCCAGACGGGCTGGTTTGAGTATTTCTGTAACTGTTGATCTCCTGGGATTTTCACACACAAAATCACTAGCATTTACTCAGAATGGTGCCAAACACAAAAAATATCCAGTGAGCGGTAGTTCTGTGGGTGAGATCAACAAAGAATGGCCAGACAGGTTCCAACTGACAAGGTCTCCGTTAACTCAGATAAACGCTCTGCACAATTGTGGTGAGAAGAACGCTATTATTGCTGATAGCGAATGCTATCTTGTTATTCATTCAATTGTGTCAGCGCTTCACCTTTTCCACATTTTGTTATGTTACAGCCTTATTCCAAAATTGATTAAATTCATTATTTTCCTAAAAATTCTACAAACAATACCCCATAATGACACCGTGAAAGAAGTTTGTTTGAAATCTTTACAAATTTATTAAAAAAAAAAAAACCACACACGTGTACATAAGTATTCACAGCCTTTGCTCAATACTTTGTTGAAGCACCTTTGGCACCAATTACAGCCTCAACTCTTTTTGTGTATGATGCTACAAGCTTGGCACACCTATTTTTGGGCAGTTTATCCCATTCTTCTTTGCAGGACCTCTCAAGTTCCATCAGGTTGGATGGGGAGCGTCAGTGCACAGCCATTTTCAGATCTCTCCAGAGATGTTCATTCGAGTTCAAGTCTGGGCTCTGGCTGGGCCACTCAAGGACAATCACAGAGTTGTCCCGTAGCCACTCCTTTGTTATCTAGGCTGTGTGCTTAGGGTCGTTGTCCTGTTGGATGATGAACCTTCATCCCAGTCTGAGGTCCAGAGCGCTCTGGAGCAGGTTTTCATCAAGGATGTCTCTATACATTGCTGCATTCATCTTTCCCTCGATCCTGACTAGTCTCCCAGTTCCTGCTGCTGAAAAACATCCCCACAGCATGATGCTGCCACCACCACGCTTCACTGTAGGGATGGTATTGGCCAGATGATGAGCAGTGCCTGGTTTCCTCCAGACATGACGCTTGCCATTCAGGCCAAAGATTCGTTTTTGTTTCTCATAGTCAGAGTCCTTCAGGTGCCTTTTGGGAAACTTCAGGCGGGCTGTCATGTGCCTTTTACTGAGGAGTGGCTTCCGTCTGGCCACTCTACCATACAGGCCTGATTGGTGGAGTGCTGCAGAGATGGTTGTTCTTCTGGAAGTTTTGCCTTTCTCCACAGAGAAATGCTGGAGCTCTGTCAGAGTGACCATCGGGTTCTTGGTCACCTCCCTGACTAAGGCCCTTCTTCTCCGATTGCTCAGTTTGGCCGGGCGGCCAGCTCTAGGAAGAGTCCTGGTGGTTCCAAACTTCCATTTACGGATGATGGAGGCTTTGAGCTCATTTGGACCTTCAATGCTGCAGAAATGTTTCTGTACCCTTCACCAGATTTGTGCCTCGATACAATCTTGTCTCGGAGGTCTACAGACAATTCCTTGGACTTCATGGCTTAGTTTGTGCTCTGACATGCACTGTTAACTGTGGGACCTTATATAGACAGGTGTGTGCCTTTCCAAATCATGTCCAATCAACTGAATTTAACACAGGTGGACTCCAATCAAGTTGTAGAAACATCAAGGATGATCAGTGGAAACAGGATGCACCTGAGCTCAATTTTGAGTGTCAAGGCAAAGGCTGTGAATACTTATGTACAAGTGATTTTTTTGTTTATTAATTTTAATAAATTTGCCAAGATTTCAAACAAACTAATTTCACATTTGTCATTATGGGGTATTGTTTGTATAATTTTGAGGAAAATAATGAATTTAATCCATTTTGGAATAAGGCTGTAACATAAAATGTGGAAAAAGTGGAGCGCTGTGAATACTTTCCAGATGCACTGTACATCCCAGGCACTGAAACTTGACACAGGGTCAAGTTACTTCTCAAACAAATTCACTCATTGGATAAATATAAAGAGAACCAGGCACTTCTGACAAGTGTTGTTTCTTTATATTAGCTGTTTTTACCTATATTCAAGTCTAATTTGCAAATGTAGTTTGTCTTCTAGCTCCTTTTTTTGTCTTTTTGAATGTTCAGATGTTTAAATAATAATACAAAAAAAGCTTATCCTTGTATAAAAGTCTGGTGGTGAAACATTGTCCGTATTTGCACTTTCACATCCCATTTTCACAATGCTGACCATGGACACACAAACTAAGTAAAATGTATTCAAGCTCTCCAGTGACAAAGGTGGTGTACGTCAATGGCGTGTGACTTCACCACAGCCAGTGGTTAAGCACTTGGATCTGAGTCAGTGGAAACTGGTGAACGGTTCCGATTACGAGATCTGTGAAAAAGGCAATGCAGAGAAGCAGAACGAGGCACATGCTCTCACTCTGACACTAATAATACACTTTTGTGAAGCAGTGAGCACACACCCACTCTTCCCTTATTACTGACGGCTAAGCAAGGAAAATGCACAACTACCGAATTTAACTGTGGATAAAATGTAAAACTTAATGGCTGCAACCACAAAAACGACCATTAAAACATGCAAAAGGACTCACGATTTATATTCAGATATAAACACATATTGAGATTGAGCATGTGCCATTACCTGCATCTGTCATGACTCTCAGCAAAGTTATCTCTATTTCTTAGTTGTAGTGTGATAGTATCCCGCTTCCAGCAATCACGAAGAGAAAATGCAGATGTTCTGACTTTTACTCAGGTAGATGCTCGCTCAACAAAAACCCAGTCATACAGTGAGGAAAATAAGTATTTGAACATCCTGCTGTTTTGCAAGTTCTCCCACTTGGAAGTCATGGAGGGGTCTGAAATTGTCATCGTAGGTGCATGTCCACTGTGAGAGACATAATCTAAAAAAAAAAAAAAAAAAAAAAAAAAAACGAGAAATCACAATATATGATTTTTTTAACTATTTATTTGTATGATACAGCTGCAAATAATTATTTGAACACCTGTTTATCGGCTTGAATTCTGACCCTCAAAGACCTGTTAGTCTGCCTTTAAAATGTCCACCTCCACTCCATTTATTATCCTAAATTAGATGCACCTGTTTGAGGTCGTTAGCTGCATAAAGACACCTGTCCACCCCATACAATCAGTTAGAATCCAACTACTAACATGGCCAAGACCAAAGAGCTGTCCAAAGACACTAGAGACAAAATTGTACACCTCCACAAGGCTGGAAAGGGCTACGGGGAAATTGCCAAGCAGCTTGGTGAAAAAAGGTCCACTGTTGGAGCAATCATTAGAAAATGGAAGAAGCTAAACATGACTGTCAATCTCCCTCGGACTGGGGCTCCATGCAAGATCTCACCTCGTGGGGTCTCAATGATCCTAAGAAAGGTGAGAAATCAGCCAAGAACTACATGGGAGGAGCTGGTCAATGACCTGAAAAGAGCTGGGACCACCGTTTCCAAGGTTACTGTTGGTAATGCACTAAGACGTCATGGTTTGAAATCATGCATGGCACGGAAGGTTCCCCTGCTTAAACCAGCACATGTCAATGCCCGTCTTAAGTTTGCCAATGACCATTTGGATGATCCAGAGGAGTCATGGGAGAAAGTCATGTGGTCAGATGAGACCAAAATAGAACTTTTTGGTCATAATTCCACTAACCGTGTTTGGAGGAAGAAGAATGATGAGTACCATCCCAAGAACACCATCCCTATTGTGAAGCATGGAGGTGGTAGCATCATGCTTTGGTGGGTTTTTTTCTGCACATGGGACAGGGCGACTGCACTGTATTAAGGAGAGGATGACCGGGGCCATGTATTGCGAGATTTTGGGGAACAACCTCCTTCCCTCAGTTAGAGCATTGAAGATGGGTCGAGGCTGGGTCTTCCAACATGACAATGACCCGAAGCACACAGCCAGGATAACCAAGGAGTGGCTCTGTAAGAAGCATATCAAGGTTCTGGCGTGGCCTAGCCAGTCTCCAGACCTAAACCCAATAGAGAATCTTTGGAGGGAGCTCAAACTCCGTGTTTCTCAGCGACAGCCCAGAAACCTGACTGATCTAGAGAAGATCTGTGTGGAGGAATGGGCCAAAATCCCTCCTGCAGTGTGTGCAAACCTGGTGAAAAACTACAGGAAACGTTTGACCTCTGTAATTGCAAACAAAGGCTACTGTACCAAATATTAACATTGATTTTCTCAGGTGTTCAAATACTTATTTGCAGCTGTATCATACATTGTGATTTCTGGATTTTTTTTTTTTAGATTATGTCCCTCACAGTGGACATGCACCTACGATGACAATTTCAGACCCCTCCATGATTTCTAAGTGGGAGAACTTGCAAAATAGCAGGGTGTTCAAATACTTATTTTCCTCACTGTAACTACGGCTGGGACGATTCATCGACATCATCGATTACAGAAATACGTTGATTTGCATAACATGCATCGGTGCGTCGCAATGGAATAATTAAAATACATCACCCGGTTTAAGCATGGATTCCCCGAAGAACAAACTGCAGCTAAACAAAAACTTGCCCATGGTGATCTAAAGCATGGGAGTATTTTAGCCAGAGACCCAACGATATGGTGCCGTGTAAGATATGCAAATTGGAAATGGCTCACAGTCGTACAACCGCCATGAACGAACACTTGAAGCGAAAGCATCCCGGAGCGCTCGTCAAGACAGCAGCACCGTAAGTCCTGTTTACTATTTGTCCCCACCCAAAGATGATATAGTATTACAACACGTGATTCTGTTAGTAGTAGTCACTTAAAATATATTTTCTAAATGTTTCCTCATCGCCCCATGTTAAAAGTAATTTATGCACCGCTGCTAACATAATTTTACACCACGTGTCATCTAATTTTGTTATTTGTCCGTTTTATATTTTCTGTTTACTTTAACGGCCATGCAGCCTTTTACATTGCGACCAAAAACGTCTGTTATTTGCCACTGGCAAGTACATTTTAACATTTCACTCACCAGAGAGCGCGGAGGAAAAATCTTATATTTTTCAGATCTTTTAATTTTTCCATAAAAATTAAAAATCTGCAAATTAGTTGTTAGATTAATCGATAAAAAAATAAAATAATCGTTAGGTGCAGCCCTAGTCATAACGCATAAGACATTTCTCATTTGTTGCTACCTACTGGTGTATATATTTAATGTCACAAAGATGAATCTGCCGCCACCTACTGGCGATTAATACGTAATGTCACAACGATGAATCTGCCGCCACCTACTGGCGGTTAATACGTAATGTCACAACGATGAATCTGCCGCCACCTACTGGCAGTTAATACGTAATGTCACAACGATGAATCTGCCACCACCTACTGGCGATTTTAATACGTAATGTCACAACGATGAATCTGCCGCCACCTACTGGCGGTTAATACGTAATGTCACAAAGATGAATCTGCCGCCACCTACTGGCGGTTAATACGTAATGTCACATAGATGAATCTGCCGCCACCTACTGGCGGTTTTAATACGTAATGTCACAAAGATGAATCTGCCGCCACCTACTGGCGGTTTTAATACGTAATGTCACAAAGATGAATTATGTAACACGTTGTGCAAACACAGTAGCCTATATGACATACTGTTTGTCTGGTGATGTCAGCTGAATGTGTTTTCACCCATTAAATTAATTAAACATCCATTAAATCACTAACATAATTGTAGGTTGGGATAAGGAGACCAGCAAATCAACTGTGTTTGTTTTCATGTTGAACTTTAACATATATAATGGTGTATGCAGAAAACAATGTTTATTTATAGAGAAACGCTCCAACACTGATTACATTGAGCATGTTTCATCTGTGCGTCTTCTATTATGTGGAGAAGATTATGACATGCAGCGCACAAACACCCTATAGTAGCAGATGACCACCAAATATGAATCAAAAACCCCACCTCTAGCTCTCTGCACTGCACTTACAATTTAGTTGGACCGACACAAGCAGAGTGATACAAACAATAAAGCATCCCAGTGCTGTTGGTCAGTATGTCGGCACTCTTGGGAGTCCAATCAGATTCAAGGGCTAGAATTAACTGTTGCAGAACATCCATTAAACCATTTTTACATGTTTTAGGACATGTACATTGGTACTACCATGTTTAAAAACCAGAATAATTATAGTACCATGGTTTATGAATATGGTAATCATTCAGCACCATGGTTTATATATCTTAAAGTATTGTGCTATTACTATCTGATATCATCACTGTACCATGGTACTACCATAGTACGGTTTATAAGGGTTGACCTATCATGAACATGGAAGTCTGTGAACAAACTTGATTTTAGATCAGTGTTAACAGTTCTCACCAGGTACAAGAGGAAAGTGTGTAGACCAGTGCCAAGACCAACTGAAGACAAAATCCCTAGGCCTACCCAGTAGGCACACCACAAGAACTTCTTCTCCAGGTAATGTACATACTGTAAACCATGAAAAACACATTATGTTTATCAGAAATCATGATGATCCACAATAACTAACCCCCTATAGGAGCATGTGAAAGATGAACATATTAGCTGAACAACAACCCTTCAAAAGACTAATTTTAAAAAACAACACCGATTTTAAGAACATGACATTATAGCATCTGAAAACAACAATAAAAGCAAAGATCTCAAGAGCCCATGAGCTCACCATCTGATGTTCTCCTTCTATTGAGTAAGCCAATGAGAAAAGGGAAAAAAGGACAAGGGTCAGAAATACCACACCTCTTCTCTGCCAAAGCCTGTAAAAAAGAGAGTATGTGTACAGTGAAAAGAGCACTTCTCAAATGCATAATGTAATTTCAACACTAAACTGAATTTAGTGATACTATTCAAAGCAGGCCCGGCCCACCGAGCTGTACTACACATTAGTCACCAGTGCATTCCATTCATCTCAGCTGTTAGAACGGACATGATAAAAAGACAATCGCTTACTTCCATGTCCATTCCTTTAGTGTAATGAGGGTTTCTAGGAAGAAATACTGTAGTGTGACAAAAGGCCTCTTCCACAGAACTAAAGACAGTTGCTCTTCTCTGTCCTGCTGCTTTCTCTCTCGAAGAGATGAATCTGTGGGTACAAGCCACAATATTTTAAAAAGAGGATTAAATGATGCTTTAAAACAATATGTGTCATGTATGAAATTTAATGTATATTCACTTTCATCCAAAGACAGCAAGTTCAGAAACACACAGCTGATGACAGCAAAAACAACAAAAAGCAACTATATCTAAAGGTGCCCTCGGTAAAAAATTTTTTGCCTCATTTAAAAAGTTTTACTTCTGAAGAAATTAATAGTAAATTTGAAACATGTATAAAATCATGACCACTCATGTGAGATTAAGAGTTCAATCATATCAGTAATCTTATAAAAAGCTGTTTTATTCTACGTGGAGAGGGTCCCCACATGGAGAAAGCCATGTTAGTATCACATGACCAACGTTTGAATAATGCAGTATCCTCCAGGCCACTAGGTGTCAGTGTAAGCCATACTTCAACATAATTACAATTACTGAGTGCATCTTTAAACAAGATTAAATATTATTAGGGCTGTCAGAGTTTACATGTTAACACACAAACTTAGTTACATTTTTTAGCACTTAAATTTTAAAATAATTTAATGTTATAAATGCTTCATTCTCTTCTGTGCGATTACTAAAGAAAACACAACAGCCTCTACCAACCCCAAGCATTACATATGTGTACTGTTTGAATAAATTAAACTATATATCGGAAGTGTCACACATGGAAACCACACAAATGATGAGCTCAGTGGTAGATCGCTCTATCAGCAATGAGGACAGGTCCGTTTATCTCTATGGGATGCTTTATCTCCGAAGCTGACCCTTGATCAGTTCAGCTGAGGCTTGAAAAGTGGCTGCCCTGGGCGTTATTGATTAGATCAGATTTCTTACACCTCTACGAACCTGTAGAACTGCCATTCTGCTTGTCTTTTGGTCCTAGTCTTTTCTGTGGCTGTTCACATTCTGCTCCATTTGCAGCCATCTCCCACAACAGTTTACAGCTTCCGACACCTGAATAAACCAAACAAGTTTAGTAATGACAAAATAAATCAACCAAATGTATGCAATAGTCAAAGAAGACTCTGAAGGTGTGATTAAGTAAAATAAAAACACTGTTTTGCGACATTGACATTGTCATGCAAACATCCCAAATCAAACTTTGCCAGCAGTGATGTATTCTGGATAGAAAAATACTGTCAGTTGTGAGAAAATCTTGACATAATCACATGTAAAATATCTATAAAACCTAAAATTACCTGAAGGAACATATGATAATGGTACTGTAGACTAGCATCCCATTACACACTTGGGTATTACAGTGACAAATAAAGAGGGACACAATGTATAGTGTGCATGACAATATCACACACTATAATTTATTATAGTATAATATCTTCGTATAAAAGTTTATTTTGATTAATCATGGGACTCTGATCACCAGTACAGGTTGACCATGACAGACGTACAACCTGCACTTAAGCTAACCTTAGGAATTTAATATATAGGTCTTTTAACACTTTCTATCTACCCAACAGTGACTGATGTCATTTTGTGTTTCCACTCAAGATGATCTTCATATCAAATAGCCCATGTGGGTGACGTACCGGCAATAATTAGCTGTCTAGGCTATGCATGGAGCAACTATCACTGTTAAGATGTGATTTCACCCTCGGTATCGACTACACAGTGCTGGTCACACACATTTAGGCAGAATAAATGGTAAAATATTGTTACAACGATATGGTAAAGTCAGAAGGGACACAGTCATACCTGCAGCCACTCTTCCGTGCTGACAGAAGCAACAAGACAACCACAGCCACAGGAAATGACTCATGTTCAGCTGTAGAGCGGCTTAGTTCTTTCAAAATAAAAGTGCTTTCGTTTACACAGGACCAATTAAGTACTCTGAAATAAATCAATAAAGTCTTGAACAAATAATGAAATGTAGCAATTAAATAAATAATTGAATTATTAAATAAATAATTAAATAAACCCATTTATTTTCTGATTTTCCATGTAAAAAGCCGTTTTAAAACATTTTAGGATTAGCATATTTTTTTTTGTTTATTTTTCTTTACAATTGTGTCATACTGTTTCCAAAGGTCACTGTTAATTAAAGCCTTAATTTACGAATGACATCAAAATTACGAATTTTGTATTTTTAAAGCCCAATTTCTCTAACGATTTTTATTTTTTCATAATAATACAAGAAAGTCTTTTTAAAAAATACCGATCAACAGACAGTATTTACTGTTGTCCACAGCTGCTCATTCATTTTGATGGTAAAGAGAAACCAATATATCGTGTCTATAAATTAATTGGAACAGTTTAGGCTAAACAGAGTATATTACACTCTTGTCAGTCTTATTTGATCTGTGAATATATTTACATTAAAAAAAAAAAAAAAAAAAAAAACTAATTCAGAACAGTACAAAAAGCCTTTGTGAGCTTTGATGATGACTGCATTTTTACTCAATGAGCCAAATAATAGAAAAATAAGTTTAGAATGATTTATGAGGCAATTGATTTTAAGGGCGGTCTTTTATTTGGACAACCGAGCTTCTAAGAACATGATCGTGAACTACAGTAGCTGACTTCATGCTATTTCCCAGCACACTATTGAATTACTCAGTGGGCTTCCCTAAGAAGTTCCTGTCCTTTTTCAGCGTGACTGTAATGATAGACGTCTAAAAATCTAGTTTTGAGTTCTAAACACTTTCTTTTCTAAGGCTGCTTTGTTACAGATTGATAAAACAAGCATGTGTATATTAATTTCTATATTATGAAGATCAATTTACATACAACTCTTATTGTCTGCTGTAACATAACTTATGGCAACATTGAGTGGCAAGATATACAGTATAATGGAGAATGAATTGGTTTCATTTTAATATTGCCCATTTTCAAGCAAGCAAAATAGTCACAATCCTGGAAATTTACTCGCCAATTTCTGATCTCCAGATTGCACACAAATCTCACAGGACAAGCAATGGTATCCATTTGTGTTATTCATTCTTCTGTACACTTCAATTAGTGAGCTAGAATACCACAACACCTGGCACACACAAACCTCAATACACAGATGAGTAAACACAGAGTCAGAAAAAAATCAGTGTATCTTTGCTCATTTCTGAAAATGGATTCACACAAGAAAGAGCACTGTATTCAATACAAGGAAAGGTCACCTGTTACACACAGAGTGAATGAGATGTTAAGAACTATGAGGTCAATCGGGGAACCGGTTTACTCTAAAGGATTCAAATCGTTTACTATATTCATGACTGTATGCGCTTAAAATCGGCATACAGCTACATATTCATGTAGAACATCAGATTATTACTTAGTGTTAGTTAAATGTACACATGGATGCACACGTTCATGTTCAAATATTGTTTTAACCTTTTTCTGAATATACAATAATGAAATGCATTAAACAGTCAGTGTAAGCTTTTCACATACATTACATCAAAATTAAGAGATTCTACATTAGTTTCCTCTCACAACAGAGTGCAAATCAGATGCTTCACAACATTTACATACACAACCTTTGCCCCCATTAAAAATCAGCTCACAAAAAGAAAACTAGTGATAGAAGTAGTCTTAAATATGGAATGTGAAATAAAAAAAAATGTGGTCTGATTATTTTTTGACAACACAAATAAAAATGTCCTTCGTTGCATTGTAAGGAAAATAATTTAAAAATGCATATTTTTGTATTTTTTTTTAACTTTATATAAGCTTGTGAGTAGAGAACTTAAGGAGAGATGGATGGACAGATGTGGGCAGGAGGGCTTTACATGCCATAGCCAAAGCCGGGCTGTGCGGGCTGGCCATAGCCAGGCGCTGTGGGGTAGCCATAGCCGTAAGGCTGCTGTGGGGGAACTGCAACATTAGGGCCTGCGGTGAGCATCAGCTGGGGTGTGCCTGGAAAAAAAATTATTTGATTTAACAATCAAAAATGAGAGCATTAATAAAAAAACAATAAACATTTAAATACACTTCAGGTTTTTCTACAGCTTCTTGATAAATGGTTAATGCTGCGATCATGTCATGTTAGTGTCATTAAAGTTTCCTTAAAAACAAAACGGTCTTCATGTTGGAAACTCGAATTTAATGACAACTCCAACTTGACTTAAGTTGACCGTAGTGGTGTCATGTAAAAACAAATGGCAGTGGCTTTAGTTTAAGATAGTTTAAGGGATAGTTCACCCAACACAAATGGAGATAATTATGAAAGAATGTTGCGCTCAGTGATGTCATACAATGGCAGTTTATGATGATGCCGTTAGCCGTCAGGTTAGGATACGGTGTGACTGTGGCTTCTTCAACCTCTACAATCCCTCTTAGTTTGTGTGATGAGGAGGGGGGCATGGCCGGGCCAAGATTGAGCACGGCCGGCACGGAATCAACTGTTCAGCAGGAGAGCGAGATAAGGGACAGCCGGAGATGCCGGTTCGAGAGAGACGCACGCATTGGGTCGCATTGCATATGTGTCTGTGTCCTTATGTTTTATGTTGTTTTAAGTTCATTTCATTAAAGTTTATGTTTACTCTTCAGCCGGTTCCCGCCTTTTCCTTGCCCGTTCTTATATTGTTACAGTGTCGCTGAAACCTGGGAGGGAGGAGGGATGCGCTGTTGCGGAGTCCTTGCCACTGCCATCCGCCAGGGGGAGCAGCCATGGCTGTCTACCTGGGTACAGAGGGCTTGCTGCCGGCCGCTGAGAGCTGGAGGAACCATGGCTGTCTCCCGAAAACAGGAGGAGCAGATCCGTCCACCAGGGGCTGGAGGACTCGCTACCATCCACCGGAGGAGGAGCAAGCTAGCATACGCCAGAGGGTGGAGGAACGGTTGAGGACTGAGCAACAGTACGTTCGGGAGCCGGCATGCAAGTTCATCTCTCTCTCTCTCTCTCTCTCTCTCTCTCTCTCTCTCTCTCTCTCTCTCTGTGTGTGTCTCCGCTCACCCTTTCCCTCTCCCCACGCCTCCCCTCGTCTCTCCCCCAGGTTCAAGGGGGGAGTTAGTCAGACCGGTGGTGCCGCGTACCGGTGAGCACGGCTGGCATTGAATCAGCTGATCAGCGTGAGAGCGAGATAAGGGGCAGCCAGAGATGCCGGTACAAGAGAGAAACACAAGGTCGCGGTGCATGTGTGTCTGTGTCCTTAAGTTGTTTATATCACTAAAGTTTGTTTACTGTTCAGCCGGTTCCAGCCTCCTCCTTGCCCGTACTTACAGTTTGATTTCTGAGTACCATTTCAAACAAATAAGGCTGGGCATAGAAATGCATCTATTCTCCGACTAAAAACTCAGACATGTTTGTAAGTTCTCTTCCCTGGTTTGTTTGCAGCTGCATTGTGTTCCGTTGTTACAAGCACTGTGGTGGACTTGTTTTTAGATAAGCAAAACTAATTTTCACTTGAACGCCCCATCTCACGAGGGATACTGCTCTCATGCAGTCCCATGAACGTGCTGAGGAGAGCAACAGTTTCACTAAAAAATACATTAGATTTTGGTTTGTTTCTCACAAAACCTCATTATATCTCTGCTTTCAGAACAATCATGAGACTCAAGGAATAATTTATTAGACTGAACTATACTTTTGCATTCTTTTGATGCTTGAAGAGGTAGTCACCATAAACTGTCATTTTATGACATCAATGAGGACAAGATGTTTTCACAATTTCTCCCTTTGTGTTAAGAAATAGAAAGTCAGTCATATGGGGTTATAACAGCACAGGGGTGAGTAATCAATGACTGAATTTTCATTTTTGGGTGAACAATCCCCTTTAAGTAGCCTCTATACTTATTTCTGTTTGATATGGTGTTTTACTACAGCCAGTGTTAGTGTTAGTAAAACAATAAATTACAATATATTTTTGCTGATAAACTTTAGGGTTAGTTCTACTTGTGTGAGTCCCAAAAACTACCAACAGCCTTGATGGATAACGCACATTTTATGTTTCCATTAAAAAAAAGTGTGAATTTGATCATTTTTTTTTTTTTAAATCAAATAAATGTTCTAATTAAATTAATCACAATTATTTAATACTTCAATATATGTTAATCAAAATAATTCTAAATACAACAAACTACAAATATAGCCGACAATTATCGGGGCTCAAGCAGGATTGGAAAAATAGGCTAAATTTGGCCTTAATTGCCAAGCATGAAAGCACAGATCCTTTGAATTCTTAGGACACGTTTTAATAGATTTGATTGCCTTTAGTAAAAGCATTCCCTAACATTGTAAATTGATGAAATTTGGCATGTGTTATCAGATTGTACTGGTGTCTATTATCATAAAAGGTTTAAATTTGGCATGCGTCCTTGGATTGTCCTGGCAACAATGTGTACCAATTTTCTACATTGCTTCACAACTCATTATGGGCCATGCCCAGAAATGTTATTGGCCTATATCTGCTAATCTAATATAAAAAAAAAAATTAAAAAAATTGCCATGAGGGTCTCTAGAAGAGTCACGCCATATTTTGTGCAAATTGGACAAAAGGCCAAGGATAAAATAAAAAAAGTCGCTTTTTTTATTTGAGAAAATTAAAAATGGCATAATGTTGTTTTGGATAAAATGGGCAAACACATGAGCAATAGTTTTGGGAGAAGTTACTGAAAGAATCAGAGAAATCAAGACTTTTAATTACAGCCTATAGGGTCCCTGGCATATAAACTAAAACATATATTGGGAACATGTGTATTACATTTAATGAAGATCAGCCATTTACAATTGAAATTACTGGTGGCTGAAATTTGATTCGCTGCCATGTTTGTTGACTTGATATTTGTAGGTTATGTCAGCACTTATACTAAAACAAGCACCACACCAAATTTCAATTTCCTCGATCAAACTTTTTTTTTTTTTTTTTTAATAGTGCCACCTATTGGCAGAATTCAGCTGAATACTGTGTGCATCCTCCAAATGTCCTGTTGTTAATATGCCCAAAGTTTAATGCAAAATGGAATTTGCGTTAAGGAGATATAGGTCATTTAGTAAAAATGGGCCACAGCCAAATATTTTATCCACTTATATCTGCCAAATTGAATTTCCTTTTTTTTTTTTTTTTATAAATAAAAACCACTTTTGGTCAGGAAGGACTCTACATGATACATGCCAAAACGTTGTGCAAATCGTAAAAGCGAAAAATTCTAACTGCCGCAAATTGTCATTTTTATGAGCGAAAAAGTAAATGTGCTTATAATAGCGCTAACTAATGGCGGGCGCATGTAATTTCGCTTGCCTGAGTAGTAGGTGGGATTTGGGACCATCCCACCAAGTATGAGATCTCTGGGCCTTACAGTTTCTGACTCCCAGACACTTTTAGGGAAGAAAAAAAAAGAATAAGAAAATCAGTACAAATACAATAGGGTTCCAGTACCTTCGGTGCTGGGACCCCTAATAAGCTACAAGTTAAATGTGGTTTAGAACTTCAATATAATGCGTCTCGAGACCCCTGCTCTCTGCTGTCCAGCTGTGCATTCCCTCTAAAGCTGGATTTGCGTTAACTGCCACCTGCTGATTTCGAGTCGCAAAAACATTAAGGTGGTACCATCAAGCTTGAATAGCTTGAAATAGTTGGAATTAACATTCCTTAATACGGAATACACATACAGTCATGGGTCATGATTGTGTTATTTTTTTTAATGCGCTGATTTTTTTGTACTGAATTAAAACGATAAATAGGCAGCCTTGTACATAATATGTAAAATAAATGTTGATAATGGCAACATTTGTACATTCATATGTCAACATTATATTGGCTACCTATCTAATCTCTAGATATGAGCATCGGCCAGTGAAATACCCATATCACTCCACCACTATTTAGAGTGGGGAAATACAATACTCTTGTCTTTAATGCGTATATCAAGTAGCACATAATTCGTTTTTGTGCCATTTCACAAAATTTGTAATAAGCAGTAGTGCACATGTCCTACCATAAACAATGGGTTGTGCCTCTGTAAGCTGCTCTTCTTCTTTCCTTAAAGACTCTGAAGCATCCAACTTATCAATCTGAATGAAGGAGAGGGAGGATGAAAGAGAAAAATATTAGAAAAATGTCAATACTCAGGAGAAAGTGGTGATGACTGATGGATGGGACCATTCATGGGAGATGCACAAAGCCAAACTTAATACAAGGTGCACACGCTTTCAAAGCAGGTCTCAGGGCACAAGCTCCTTGCCATGGCACTCCATACCTGATGACAAACACTTCCCAATCAAATCAGCATTCTATTAACCAACATCACATGGAATCATGATCACTATGGCTTTATGTGACCTCTTTACTTCAATAAATAACAAAAAAGGCATGGGACTAAACGTACATGGTCCCCCCATACAGTAAGTCAGTATCCTATTTAACAGTGCATATGTAGAAAACAGAACCCTCTAATTCAAACTGCTACAGTATGTTAGCAGTACCTTGGTGTGATTCTTAAAAATGCTGCGTGAAAGTTCTGAAACTTAAAGGGAGAACATTGCTCATTGGATAGGTGCTTTGAAAATAAGAAAGAAATTGTGTGTAATACACAAACAGAAACTTCATAAGTCTTAACAGAAATCTATAATAGCTGACAAATATGGGAAAACTAAGATAAAAATAGTAGGGTGTCTCCCAGGGGCGGACTGGGAAGAGAAACCGGCCCAAGAGTTGTTGAGCGGGGGTGTGTGGGGGGTTGTCACTGTCACATTCTGGATATCGTGGCCCGTTTCAGCTTATCACTCAAAATGGGGCCGGCCCACCAGGGAAAGTTCTGGTTCTCCCTATGGCCAGTCCGCACCTGGTGTCTCCTCTGTATGTCTAAGCCATCCCTTGAGTGAATTGTTCACTCAAAAATGAAAATTCTGTTATCATTTAATCACTCTCAATGTTGTTCCAAAGCAGTAGCATGAGGGTAAAGTAAAGAATTTTCATTTATAGGCAAACTTTTTTTTTTTTTAAAGGTTGCATTTGGGTTCAGTTCTCTACACAGAGCTGGTGTCAATGTTGAAAAGTTAAAAATGTTGTTGAGCAGGCGTAAAAGAGATCGGCAAGACGAAGTTTTGTTGAAAGGGAGAAATCATGCCAAAGTGTAGTTTGTTATTCCCATGTTAAAAAGAGTGCATGAGAGAAAGGCAGAGTAAAAGTGAAGGTGTGGCGGGGTGAGAGATGGTTTATACAGCCATTCACGGCTTCCAGAGGCAGGCAAAGCCAACAGCCATGTTCCCTGATCATTCAAGGGTGCTACTAACACTGTAAAACACATGCTTGCAAAAGATCTACAGAATACAACCATACAACGGTTTTGTTCATGTGACCACACTTTCTCATTACTGTTGCTAGATTGTAGCTGGAAAGCAAGTGGAGCAAATATGCACCACTCGGTTTAAAGAAAAATAATTCAGTATGAAAAATTGTATAAATAGAAATAATTCTGAAAATGTGGTCACTTCATTTTGCTCTCATCTTATTTTCGACTAAATCACATTTTTGTTCTACAACTGAATTAGCTGATGAACTATGAATTCAATAAATAAACAGAACACAGGTGTCTTGAGATGGGGATTTTAAAGGTTAAAGTTGTTTTTAACTCGACACCTCATATAAAAAAACCTGGTGCTTCAGTGTGAAAAAATAAAACAGGGCAGACAGATGCAAAAATGCATTCGGTCTGAACATCTTGTTCAGGGGTTTTCAAACGTTTTGATGCCAATGAGCATCAACTTGCCCTTTCAACGGACACCCCTAACTATAAATATTAAACATTACATTAGACACGTTCTTTGTAAATAGTCATTGTCAAATTTGTCATTGTACTAAAGCTAAAACAATTACTTAATATAAAAATATTAATACACATTTATGTGTTTAACATAAGAATATCTTTAAATGAATATTCTGGGTTCAATACACATTAAGCTAAATTGACAGCATGTGTGGAATTTGTGATTATCACAAAAAAAATAATGTGACTCGTTCCATTAAAAAAAACACAAGGTTACACTGAGGTACTTACAATGGAAGTGAATGAGACAATTTTTGGAGGGTTTAAAAAAAAGGCAGAAATGTGAAGTTTCTAATTTTATAAAAGTGCTTACATTAATTCTTCTGCTAAAACTCAAGTATTCTTTGAGCTGTAAAGTTGTTTATGTCATTGTTTTGGCAAAATTTCCTGGGATTACAAGATTTACATTGGGGTTACAATGTCATGGCAACAATGTTATAAAATTGGATGTAACTTTTTCACAGAAAAGTTTAGTCGACAATTTTATCAGACTACAATCAAGTTAACAACACACATCTTGTGGCTATACTTTCGAAACTTTGACTTTTTAACAATTATGGATTGGCCCCATTTACTTCTATTGTAAGTGCCTGACAATACCCAAGATATCTGCTCTTTTTAGAGGGATAAGTCGAAATTAATTTGTGGTAATCAACATTATGCCACAAATGCTGTCGACTGAGCTTAATTTACTTTAAACTGAGAATATTTCTGTAAATTAATTATGAGTTAAATTTGACAGCCCTAAAAAAAATACACTTTGAAAAATATTTCTCCTCTAAAATTTTCCAGTTTAAAAACAGGTCTAAATTACGAGGACAATCAAAGAAATGACTCCAGATCCACTGCGAAAGGCAGTTTAGTACCGTTCATCAGCAAATTGCAGCTAACTATCATCTATAGGTCTGAGGCTCACTACCACAGCGTCTGGCATACGAGATGGTCAGTAATCTAGAAGAAACTCGAGGAAAGTCTAGTTAAGGTGTGTATTTAAAAGCAGCAGAGTGATATGGGAGGGAAGAACTCATGCAGATTCTCCAAAGTTGCAGTCTTCCAAACTACAAGGGTTAAGGATGAATAAGAGTGAGCCTTCACCTTTTCCTTAATTGCATCAACCTGAAAGGGAATTTAAGAGTGGCAGCTTAAGAAAAAAGCAAAACTTAACAGTCCAGCATTGAAAAAGCAGGAAGAGAACAAATGAAGATATCACCAGACGTTTTAAAAGAAATCAACAGCAGGAAATCAGAAGATAGAAATAAAATGTCCTCTGTATCTCAACTACTTTTTAGTCATTTGGCCTTTTCTACTTCTATTAACAGACTAGTGAAATAAACTGCAAACACTCTTTTGCAGGTCTGACAATGTTCATGGGTAATTTGAGAAACCAAACTTTATAAAACGTAACATGCTGTGACAAAATGTGTTGAAAAAGTCTTTAAATTCAGTTAATAAAATGAAAAAAGGATGTAGACTTTATCTTTGTACCAAAATACCTTGAGCTGCCAACCTAGACAGCATTTTAAGGCATCATAGGCAGTTGACTGTATAGGCTGTAGACAGCAAGGCATCTTATAATGTTTTGGAACATAGCTAAGGTGCTTCCACCAAAACTGATCTTAGAAAAGCTTCTTGATCAAAAATATCCACCATCCCAAAAGGTATTCCCTAGTGAACCCATCAGGTCCACTGGGTGGAGACTCACCTTGGTGAGGTACTCCCTCATGACCTGGATGAAGTAGGGCATGGAGAAGTCCATGAGGTTGTGCCTCCATGCTGTCTCCAGGACCACATCGGGCCTCAGCAGGTCGTAGCAGGTGAAGAGGCAGGCGGCAAAACACTCTTTCTTATCCTCCAGCAAGAACCACTGCAGCAGCTCCTCAGCCAGCTCGGTATCTTTCGACTCTGAAGCGTACTGCGTTGCATCCTGTGGAAAAAAAAAAAGCTTTTGGTTATAACGGAGTCTTCCAAAAACTGGGTGAAATGCTAGGTTTGATGTTGCATGTGACTAAGGCTGAGACCTTGTAGAGCTTGTCTTTCTTGCAGAGCTCCACGCTCTGCTTCCAGCGGTTGTTGCCTTTGAAGAGGTAGGCGGCAATTCGCCTGAATTCTATGAGTTCGTGCTTCTCAAGGCTTTGAGCAAGAGATATGTTGTCGAAGTTGTCGTAGGCATCGATGGATGTGCGCAGAGCCTGTGAAAAACAAACGAGGAAGACAAGGGGTGAAAACCAGTCAACTAAAGCCCAATGAATACTTTGGTTTTGGCCAAAGTATACTTTGGGCTTAAATGAATATTCCGGATTTAATACAAGTTAAGCTCAATCAGCAGCATTTTTGGCATAATGTTGATTACCATAAAAATGTATTTTGACTTGCCCCTCCTTTTCTTTAAAAAAGCAAAAATCTTGGGTTACATACAAGCACTTATAATGGAAGTAAATGGGAATCAATTTTTGAACGTTGAAATACTAACTTTTTCAAAAGTATAGCCACGAGACAAACAATATGTGTGTGAACATGATTTTAGTGTGATAAAATCATCTAAAATTATAGCCAATTATACAACTTCGTCGCCATGATGATGTAATGTCAACAAACTATAAAACCCTAAAATGACTGTAAAAATGACAATTTAAACAACTTAACAGCTAAAAAAAATACATGAGTTTTAACAGAATCATTTATGTAAGTGCTTTTCTAAAATTATAAACTTCACATTTCTGACTTAAAACCCTCCAAAAATTGGCCCCATTCGCTTCAATTGTAAGTGCCTCACTGTAACCTCAATTTGTTTATTTTTTTAAAAGAAAAGGAGCAAGTCGAAATAAAAAATATATATATTTTGTGCAAATCAACATTATGACGCAAATGACATTGATTGAGCTTAACCTGTATTGAACCCGAATATTCCTTTGAAAGACAGTTTTGTCCCAAATGGGTCACTTGCTTGCCTGCATCAATGAAGTCCACAAGACCATAGCCCCACTTTGCACCTGGGATGAACCCATTTACAAGGCCCACAGTGCTGTGGACTACCACCCAAAATTATATGCAGCATTACAGATGACACTTAAACAGAATGGCCTTTGAAGTGTAAAGTCCAAACTTTCACCAAAGTTTGTATTCCAAAACAGACCACAAGGGTTGAGGGTGCCATTTGGGACAGGGCCACCTGCACAATTATTTGGAGGACACTGTGTGCACCGGACGAGCTTCCTACCTGATAATCCTCCTCTGTGATGAAGAGATTATTTAGCGCTTCATTAACAGACTTGTTGTTGTGGTTCTGTACAGATCTCAGGTATGGTTTCACCAATGGCAATTGCTTGACCTAAACACAAAAAAACCCCATCAAAATTAGAGGTTGCCAGCTAATGGTTGATTTTAATAGAGATGTAAGGGTATGAAGAGATTTACACACAGTACCTTGTTGAAGAAGTTGACCGCACGAGTGTGGTCAAGCCGTGGGGAGAGTACGATCAGCAGGTCATTCAGTAACAAAGGTTTAAACTCCAAATAGAACTGGACCGCTTTGTAATACAGCTCAACATTAGCCACCTGCAATATATATAAGTTATTATAGTTCCCATGCAGCTTCAAAGTCAACATTAAATCAAAATTTACCTTATTTTCTTAAGGGGAAAAAAAGGGTCTTTTGATCTTTCATCAAAACATTACTTGCTACACCTCTGAATCCACCAATCACATGGCTCCCTTCTGGTATGGAACACCCCCCTTTTCACAATCCAACCAATTAACCTGTTGATATGCTGTAGTGGCGTCACTCTGATTACATTTAATATATAATTTACTGTATAACATCTTATATATTAGAGTCTCGTAAACAAAACGAGCCGGTCTCCAAAGTCTATTTTTAAAAAAGGGGTGTAGATTTATTCAGAATAGCCGAGAAGTGCAGTCAGATTTCATGTCGTCTTGAAAGGCGGAGCCTTAATTTTACTCTGTACACCGCCAGCGATTTTACAGAGATAAAAGCTTGCAGGAACATAATTTTTTTGTAAGATCATCTTCAAATTTGAAACATAACTTCTTTAGACTCGTGGCTTTGAAAACATTGTATTTCTGTGTTGTCTGGGTACATTTATTATTGTTTTTTTAGATTATAAAAACATGTTCAGCACAAAATATTTCCATTACAATAAACTTCAGCTTCTCTAACTTTAAAAAATAACAAAACATATTAATTCTGAAACTTCTGAAATAAAGCCCAAAGTGTCTTCTTTCAAAAGATACTACAACTGTATCGATACTCCAAAGGGTCAGTAAATCATAAGATTATATAAGAATACACAAATTTTGAGGTGCAAAGTGTGACAATACCTTAGTTATGATATCTTTGAACTGGCTCTCCTTCCAGGCATCTGAAGGATGGTTCATCATGGTGATGATGGCGTTGTCATACTCCTCATACTTATCATACAGGAAGACTAACTCTCCCCACAGGTGAGCCTGCTCAGCTGCCCTCAAAACCTGCACAACATCAATTCATTTAATCAATTAATATAAAACAATTCAGAATGCTGTATGTATACAGTGATACAATAGAGTGCAAGAAACAAGATATAATGCATTTACTATTTTGATGACAGACTGTTTGGCCTGCGAGAACATTAACATTCTAAAAATACATTCACGTCAATCAATGCATATTATATGCAAGCAGACATTTCATAGCTCTCTCACCTTGGGAATATTGACTCTAGACCAGAAGAGCTCCAGGTGCTCCCTCATCTTCTGTGGTTTAAATTTGGAATAGAGGATGGCCAGTTCTGTGAACATGCCCATGTGAGCACGCTCCAGCCCCAGCGCTGCCTCCAGCATGGTGATCAACTCCTCGAAATAACCACGATCCTGATGGAGGAATCAAATATTTAAAAAAATAGCAGTCAGCCCTGCTGGGTTTTGAGACTGACAGACACTATGGAGGCTCTTGTGGAGAGAAGAAAAAAGGTTGGGTTTCAGGATGTTAAAATGTGTCTAGATCTTTAAATTACTTATAATTCTGTCACAGTTCTCAGGCAAACCTGGTAGTAGTTGATGAGCTCTTCAAGTTCATCGGCATGAACAACAATATGCAATCCACACATCTGAGCCAGACGGAACTCATTCCCATCAACACAGGCAAAGCAAACCTATGACCAAAGAAAATCCTTTTCAATAATGTACTATCAAAGTCTAAAACAAGAAACACAAGCATTAAATCTTTACCAACAAAATGGTAACCCAATACTGAAAATGCTTTTACTGAAGCATAAAATGTGATAATGGTTGGATACTAATGTGAAAATCAGATCACAATTTGCAAACTGACCTCTTTCCAGGTTCTTGTGCTGTTGGCTTTGCGGGCTCCATCAACAGCAGCCTGATACTCCCCAAGATGCACCAAAGTGGATGCCAGGCGACCGAAGTTGGAAACATTGTTATAAAGTAGTTTAGCTGCCTCATACATCTTCTCATCATAGCATCTGTCACCAACCTTGGTAGAAAAGGAGAAAATTAGTAATCTGACATTTACAACAAAAAATTAAAACAAAATCCAGCAAAGCATAACATCTCTCTATGCTAAACTGGAGTTGTGGACTCATACTTGTTGGATGTGTGCATTGTTTGGCCCATTGATAAACTCTTCTAGTTCAGCCAGGCGGTTAGTCTTGGCCAGGGCAAAGATCAGCTCAGTCTCCACATATGATTCACGGGCCTTCTTACGGGCCATCTGCAGAAATTTGACAAGGTCCTCCCAGTTTCCTGAGAATAATGCAATAAAAACCCACAACATTAACCTCAAAACATTAAAACAAAGCATAATGTCATTTTTGTGATAATTTAGGTGCTTTTTAAAAATGGGTTCGCACCGCTTTGGGCAGCAGCTTGTCCCACTTCCATGTAAGCTGACGGGTCATCAGCTTTTATGTACGAGTCAATGGCCTCTTTCACAAGACCTTTCTGCAGTTGAGCTTTAGCCAACTGACTCCACACTGCCGGCTCATTACAGCGCTCAGCAAACTCGTAAGCCCGGTCCAGATTCCCAATGTTTTCAATAAGAACCTACAGTCAAACAATACAAAAGTTGATTTGAGACCATGGACACTGTTAAGTGAAAGTAAAGCCAGAAACGCACTCTATGCAAGTATGCGATCAAAGAAATGAATTGGCAATAAATTACAAGCTTGTGGCCCCACTGTACATAAACAGCATGTGTTCTTGCATGATTGTAATGTAACAAACCTCAATACTCAAGGGGGTGATGGTTACCTTTAAAAGTCTGAATTATTATTCAGGTCGCTAGCTAACGAACTAGCTAACTAACTATTCTTCCACTAAAAAAAAGCTAATTAGCAAGAATGCTAACTAATTATTCAGCCTCTAACTATTATGCAACAAACAATTTATCTAACTAGCTAGCTAACATATTATTCTGCCACCTAACTAGCTACTCTGCAAATAGCAAGCTAGCTTGTTACATATCTAGCTACCTATACTTCCGCTAACTATTCTGCAACTAAAAAGATAACTAAAGTTACCAAACTATTCTGCCACAAACTTGCTATTCTGCAAATAACAAGCTAACTAACTAGATACAGTTGAAGTCAGATGTTTACATACACATTAGCCAAATACATTTAAACTTCCTGTCTTAGGTCAGTTAGGATCACCATTTTATTTTAAGAATGCGAAATGTCAAAATAATAGTAGAGATAATTATTTATTTCAGCTTTACTTCATCACATTCCCAGGGTCAGAAGTTTACATACACTTTGTTAGTATTTGGTGGCATTGCCTTTAAATTGTTTAACTTGGGTGAAATGTTTTGTGTAACCGTCCACAAGCTTCTCACAATAAGTTTCTGGAATTTTCGCCCATTCTTCCAGACATAACTGGTGTAACTGAGACAGATTTGTAGTCCTCCTTGCTCGCACATGATTTTCAGTTCTGCCCACCAAAATCGGATTGAGGTCAGGGCTTTGTGATGGGCACTCCAATACCTTGACTTTGTTATACTTAAGACATTTTGCCACAACTTTGGAGGCATGCTTGGGGTCATTGTCCATTTAGAAGACCCATTTGCGACCAAGCTGTAACTTCCTGGCTGGTGTCTTGAGATGTTGCATCAATATATCCACATAATATTCCTTCCTCATGATGCCATCTATTTTGTGAAGTTCACCAGTCCCTCCTGCAGCAAAACACCCCCACAACATGATGCTGGCATGCTTCACAGTTGGGATGGTGTCCTTCGGCTTGCAAGCCTCACCCTCTTTTCCTCCAAACTTAATGATGATCATTATGGTCAAACAGTTAAATATTTGTTTCATCAGACCAGAGGACATTTCTCCAAAAAGTAAGATCTATGTCCCCATGTGCACTTGCAAACTGTAGATTGGAATTTTTATGGTGGTTTTGGAGCAGTGGCTTCTTCCTTGCTGAGCAGCCTTTCAGGTTAAATATTGGACTCATTTTACTGTGGATATAGATACTTGTCTACCGGTTTCCTCCAGCATTTTCACAAGCTCCTTTGCTGTTGTTTTGGGATTGATTTGCACTTTCACACCAAACTACGTTCATCTCTAGGAGACAGAATGTGTCTCCTTTCTGAGCAGTATGATGGCTGCATGGTCCCATGGCATTTATACTTGCATACTATTGTTTGTGCAGATGAACGTGATACCTTCAGGTGTTTGGAAACTGCTCCCAAGGATGAACCAGACTTGTGGAGGTACACAATTCTTTTTCTGAGGTCTTGGCTGATTTCTTTTGATGTTCCCATGATGTCAAGCAAAGAGCCACTGAGTTTGAAAGTAGGCCTTAAAATACATCAACCAATTCAGTACATCTCCTATCAAAAGCTAATTGGCTAATTGTCTAAAGGCTTGACATAATTTTCTAAAATTTTACAAGCTGCTTAAAGGCACAGTTAACTTAGTGTATGTAAACTTCTGACCCACTGGAATTGTGATATAGTCAATTAAAAGTGAAACAATCTGTCTGTAAACTATTGTTGGAACAATTACTTGTGTCATGCTCAAAGTAGATACTATAAGTAGAAACTATAGTTTACTAATATTAAATCTGTTGAGTGGTTAAAAATTTAGTTTTAATGACTTCAACCAGTGTATGTAAACTTCTGACTTCAACTGTAGCTAGCTTACTATTATACTGCTAACTTTTCTGCAACTAACAAGGTAACTGTGGCTAAATCAAGCCTCCGAGAGGGATAAAGGCTGACCAGAGACGGCAGTACGAGAGAGAGAGAGATTTACAGGCAGCTGCCCAACACCTGTGTGTGTGTGTTGGTCTTTTTGGTTCAGTTTATTATTAAACTATTATTTGTCAATCCGGTTCTTGCCTCCTCCTTTTCCATTAATCCCTTTACACTGGTGCCGAAACCCGGGAAGGAGGAGGGATGCGCCAAAGTAGTCCTTGCCACTACCATCCACCCCAAAGGAGCAGCCACAGCCATCTGAGTGTGGACGAACGGCCGCGAGGCCAGGGGTGGGGGAGACCCTTTCTGTTCCCTGAGAATGCGGCAGGGCATTTTGTCTGCCAGGGGCCGGAGGACTGCCTCCGATCCACCCAGGGAGGCACAGCTGTCGTCCATTAGAGGGTGGAGGAGTGGTCGGGGACCAAGCTACGGCATATCGTAGAACTGGCAAGTAAGTGATTTTTTTCCTCCCTCTCTCTCTCTCTCTCTCTCTCTCTCTCTCTCTCTCTCTCCCTCCCACTGCCACACCGCATAGGCCTTTCCCTCTCTTTTAAACCTCTGGGGTCGATGGACGCGCCGGCGCGTCCTACTGAATTTTTTTGGCATTACAGCGAAAACAACATAAAATTCTCCATCATTTTGGGGCATACAGATAAGTGTAAGACATCAGACTATAAAGGGTCTACTTTTATTTGTGTACACTCACAATAACAACAAAACCTTGTGCTTTTGTAAAATAAAGAAAATAAAAAGGGTGAGCTGTAAGCAGTCTCTGTGTTCGCGAGCATATTTCAGAAACACGTCACAAAAATGAAACTGAAACTCCGCGAATACTTATCACACAAACATGAAACATATGTCTAAAGAAAGCTTTAAATGTCTACTTTTTAATAAAACAATTCAAATTTAAAACAAATATTCTCCTGCAATGTAATCTGAATGAAACAAAGCAATGTACAATTTCTCCAGACTCAGCTAATTATCCCTAATGTGAATGTTTAGATTATATTTTAACTAGTGTTTATGCTGCCTCATTATCATCAACAAAGCTTGTACTTGCAAAAATTTGTGTTCAGGTTAAATGAGTAAAATGCATTGTAAATATGCCCATATTAGAAAATCAGCATATTATTATGATTTCTGAAGGATCATGTGACACTGAAGACTGCAGTAATGATGCTGAAAATTCAGCTTTGATCACAAATTGCATTTTACAATATATTCAAATAGAAAACTGTTCTTTTAAATTGTAAAAATAGTTCAAAATATCACTGTTTTACTGTATTTTGGATAAAATAAATGCAGTCTTGGTGAGCAGAAAAGACTTCTTTTAACGGTAGTGTAGGTCTAAAATTAAGTAAAGTCTTTATGTAAAGAAAATGCAGTCAGATTACTTCTTTTAACTTCAAACTTTATTTTGATCAAGTTTTGATCAAGTCTCCTCACATTCATTCTCTTTCTGTCACATATGTCATGCCGGGGGCTCCCCGACCTGAGAGAACGAGGGAGGAATGTGGCAGGGTGTTGGGCGGGTCGTGATGCTACACACCCGGCCCCTAATCAGGCTAATCAAGCCTCCGAGAGGGATAAAGGCTGAACGGAGACGGCAGTGCAAGAGAGAGAGTGAGATTTATGTGTGTGTTTATCTTTTTTGGTTCAGTTTATTATTAAACTATTATTTAAATTGTGAAGCCGGTTCTCGCCTCCTTTTCCATTAATCCCTTTACACTAACTAACTATTCTGCCACAATTTATTCTGCAACTAGCTAGCTAAATAACTAACTATTCTGCAAATAACATGCTAACTAACTAGCAAGATAACGAATGAGCTATTCTGCTAATAACTAACTATCCTGCAACTAACAAGCTAACTAAACAGATAACTATTCCGCAACTAACTAATTAGCTAACTCTCTTGTGACTAACCAGATAACTTTTCTACCACTATTCTGCATCTAACAAGATAACTAACAAGCTAACTAACTACACTGACACTAATTATTCAGCAACTAACTAGCTAAATAACTAACAAGCTAACTATTTGTCAAATAACAGGCTAACTTACTAGCAAGGTAGCTACAGTAATTAGCTATTCTGCTACTAACTATCCAGTTATCCAACTAACAAGCTAATTAACTAAATAATGTACCAACTATTCTGCAACGAACAAGCTAAATTATTAACTAGTTAACTATTCTGCCACTAACTAGCTATTCTGAAAATAACAAGCTAACTAGCTTACTAGCTAACCCTTATGCATCTAACAAGCTAACTAACTAGCTAGCTAGCCAACTGTGGCAGGGCAGAGGGCAGGGTCGGTCCGAGATTCTGCACACCCGCCTCCTGTTCAGGCTGATCAAACCCAAGAGGGATAAAGGCGACTGGAGGTGGCAGTGCGAGAGAGTGTGTTAAGGGCAGCTTCCCAGCATGATTGTCTTTTTGTTTATCATTAAGTTAATCATTAAATTATTATTTATATTGTTAAGCCAGTTGTCACCTCCTTTCCATTGAACTGTCCTACACCAACTAACTATTCTACTACTAACTTACTATCCTGCACCTGACTAACTGACTAGCTAACTAACCATAGTGCAACGAACAAGCTAACTAACTAGCTAACTATTCAGCTACTAACTTACCATTTTGCAACTGACTAACTCACTAGCTAGCTAGTTAACTAGCTCTTCTTCCACTAACTAACTCTTCTGCTACTAATCAACTAAATGTTTATTCTGCCACATTTTGGAATGCGTGGAATCAAGCTTGCATAGCTGAAAGTGTTTGTATTCACATCCTTGCATAAAATGTGCTTTGGGCCATAGATGACATTTGAGAGGAAGAGAAGGTGTTGAGATATACCTGCACTGCTGATGTGTTCACATCAAACTTCCTGAAGATGGCAAAAGCCTCCTCAAAAAGCTCATTACTGATGGCGATGTTAGCGATGTCCGGGGCATCATAGTTGTCCAGGCGGTTGATGTACTCCATGACACGAGTGCGGTCAGCTTTGATGGCAGTCAGGATCAGAAGATTTTGCAGGTTTCTGAGAAAGAACGGCAAGGCAAGGTTTCCATTCATTCCATCATCTTCCAAATGCTTTTAGTGATAAGTGATTTTCTCTGGAATATTCTAATATTACCTGTGTTCACTGAAAACAGAGTTGTCCAGGACAATCTTCTCCAAGAGTTCAATGAGCTCATTGGGTAGGTCAGCGGTCATGAAAGCTTTGACTGTAACAGAGACCTCCTCTGGATCCTGGGTCTCAGAGAGGGCAGTCTGCACAACCTGTGGTGGGCCGGAAGATAAGGTTAAATCTTTATGAATATTTAGAAGTTAGTAAACTGTTTGAGACATACAATTAGCTTGAAATTAAAAACGGATCCTTTAAACTTTTTGCAATCCATGTTCCAGGTCTTATTGTGCACAATTCATCTGTGCAAATTGTTCCAAAGAAACACCCACTTCCAAGTCCTGCTCTAGATTTATTCTCACTGGATGTTCTAATTTTTTTATTTGTCACATTATGGATATAAAATGGGTTGTGAATGCCATTTTATATTGACTTCAATGAGTCGCTTTCAAAAATTGTACCTGGTCAATCAGAGGTCTCCTGTAAGGGTTACTTTCCAGAAGCACGCTAGCCCATAGTTCAGGGTCCTTGCGACGCACAAGGTATCGGGACAGACTCTTGAAGAGGGAGTTCTCATTACAAACCTATGAAAGTGAAAGGTAAACAAATTAAAGCTAAAAAATGTTTTCCCTAAACACTTAGAATAATCTTTCTTTCATATTTAGTTATAACAGTTACAAATGCTTCTCCGAAACAATAAGACCTCAGTTCATTACATGGATGAGCTCTTGGTCACACTGTCCTCTTTCATAGGCCACACAGGCCAGGTGGGGGTCCCTCTTCTCGCAGTACTTGCCCACCACACAGCTGTCATAGTATGGGTTCTCTCTGAGGAAGCGTTCTGGGTTGTTGTTGCTGTCGATGTAGATCTTAGCCAGGGCATTATGAGTTGCAGGTTCTTCACAGCCCTCATGGATACGGGCCTCCAACCATGGCAGGAGCAGCTTCAGTCTGCCATACACATCAAAGCTTGGTCAATTTCTGACAAACCCAAGACTAAAAAACACAATCCATTCTCGTAGCTAGTATACTATCACATCTCAAAAACAGCCGAGGCAGTCCGCACCTGTTTCTTTTCTCCACCTCGGCCACCAGTTCGTCTGTGGAGAACTGGCCTCTCACCACCAGAATGAGGTTCTTTATGACATCCTCAGAGCAGTCCACATCCAGCAGACCTCCGATCACCACAGGTAAGCGGCTGGGGTTTACCTGACACACACAACAACTATTCATCACTCACTGTTCAACTCCACCATGCTACAGGAACACCAGACAGAAAACTGAGAGGATTGGTTGAGGAACACAGGAGATGCAGAATAACCAACACTTTACCTTCTGCACATAGATCTCAATGTACTTCTGCAGGTTGTTGCGATAAAGGTAGAGCACGAGGTCGTGGACAAAGTCAAAACGGTCACACACAATAATGAGGGGCAGCTGGTCAGTCAGTTTAGCCTCCTGCTCAAGACACACAGAAAAGAATTGTAATGTTTTTAATAACACAATACACTCATTTTGATATTTAACAAGTAAGGGTCAATGAACAGTCAGCTTTGGGGTTTATTTTGTGATAATGACAGACTGAGAGGCAGTCATTACTAGTGATAGGCCAATAAATTGGCCAGGCTGATTAATCGGTCGATATTTGGCCATTTTGCAATAATCAGCATCGACCGATAACAGTGTTCCCTTGGCCGATAAACAGAAGTGTTAACTTTCCTTTGTCAATTCCAAAATCTTGAAAACAAAGTGGTGTCTATCCATTTACAAATGTATAGGTTAATGGATAGTCAACACTTTCTGTTTTCAAGGCGTTTCCTTTCAAATTTGGAGTAAATTTGAGTGAATATTACACAAAATAACTGTTTCACTTTAGAAAGTTTGTGTACATCTGATTCACTGTTGTTTAATGGTATTATGTTTATCTGCATTTATATCGGCCATCCTGCTCTCTCTCTCTCTCTCTCTCTCTCTCTCTCTCTCTCTCTCTCTCTCTCTCTCTCTATATATATATATATATATATATATATATATATATATATATATATATATATATATATATATATCTATCGTATCAGCCATTAGAAAAAAAACATAACGATCAACCACTACTTAATACACAGCTACTTACAAAATAAATAAAAAGAAAAAAGTGAAACAGAGAGGGAGTGCAGGCCTTTTGTGAACAACTATTCTTGAACAATAGAGGACACATCTGGACAATTTTAACGTTTTTTGTAAATATAACATGCATTACACAGACTACTACGTTCATTGTCATGTTTATCGCACCACTTATAAAAGACACGTGTCAGTTACAACTCAGAAAAGGAGATTCATTCAGTTGCTCTTCGTCTTGATGTTGTTGCAGCCATTTGTGCTATTTATAATTGTTGGTGTATGTAAACAAGCACCAGCTGGACGTCTTTGACCATTTGGATGCATTTCAGATGATCTGCGCCTCAGTGCACATATGTGTGTGCGTCATGTTTCACCGTGCTATGGATGGTGTTGGTGTGGCTAATATCAGCATGGACTGCTTGTGAACCAGTCATAATACGATTCAAACTTTGCAAAGGAACTGTTATTGAAGAATGGGGCAGTTAGAAAAACACTTGGACTTGACTGCAAAAATGTGAGTAAAGTTTAATTCATGAATACTTCAAATGTCATGACTGTTTGATATTTATGGTGCTTATGTGCTTGAGTGAACAAAATATTCAGATGCAACATTTTGGATGTGTGTTTTGTGTAAACTCTGAAATGTAGTTTTACAATGTTGTGGAGAGCTTCTTTATTACCTTCCGATTGAGTTTCAAATATGGCTGTATTGGAGGCACTGCACAATGTTAGCCAATCAGAACAGTGGGCATTTACACTGAAGTTTAAAGGAGACACTGCGACCAAAACAGAGCGTTTCAGTCAGAGGGCCAGAGACAGGGTGGATGATTATCATTTATTTCTAAATGATTACAGTTTTGGTGCAAAAAACTATACTGACATTATCAGTGGACCTCAGGGAAATAATAATTGATATAGCATTTCATGACCCCATTAAATGACTACATTCTGGTCTCGTACCTTGAGGAAGTTTTTCACACGCTCAGGATCATAGCAGTTGCTCTCTCTGCAGATTCTCTCCACTTCCTTGATTTGGCCAGTTTTGCAGGCAGCTTGAATATATTTGAAATGAACCTCAGGATCCTGGCTGAAGTTTACAATGGAGCCCAGGAAGTAGAACAAACCTGCAGAGCACATAACCAGATACTGTTTGTGGGATGTTTCAGTTTATATCTCAACAGTTGCCAATCGCAACAGAATGAAAAAGAACAGAATCAGGATAAGAACAACCCAATCTGGTGCAAGGACAGCAAGAATATACCCTCAAAGCTCTTGAAGGACTCAAAAAGCTCTGTGAGTGACTGGGTGGAGAGCTGCTCGTGATACTTGGAGGCCACCTGAACGCAGATCTGGAGGTTCTGCCTTATGTTGGCAGATAGCATGGCTCTCAGACACTCTAGAGAGTCCTCCACAGACAGAGAGCCAAAGAAGTTCACCAGCCACTGCAAACAGAGTAGAATACATCATATAACTGCATGAATGCCATGTGCTTAATGTTCAATGAGTTATAAACATCCATGAAGATCAGAGAGTTGATACATTAAAATATATCCAAATGAGTCATACAGTTAATCAGCAGAGCAGGTAGAGGATTGTGCGTGTTACCTCTGGGTTCAGCAGATGGGTGTGGACCACGGCACGTTTAATGTCATATAGGTCAGTGTAGTGCTCCAGAGCTCTCTGCAGAAGACCTGCCTTCTCACAAAGCTGAGCCACATGAGCCCGGTCATAGTGAGTGAACATCTGGTTGCCCAAGATGGCATCAGCCACCTAGAGATGATGATACAAATACAGTTAAATTCAGTGCACTGCAATATATCTTTGTAAAACAGCAAAAAGAAACAAGGTATGAGGTGTTTTTAATGACAGTGTGACCTGTGGAGCATGCATCAGGTTCATCTCCAGCAGACGGGTTTGCAAAGGACCCTCAGTGGGGCGGTTGTTCTTCAGGGCATCCAACAGGAAAGAAGTGCACTGCTGGATCAGGTTATACTCCATAAACACGTCCACAATCTATGGAATAATAATTATAAAAAAAGAACCTTTAGTAAACACATTTGTTAGATAATTACATGATAATTACATTCATATTTACAAGGTACAGAAATTGCATTACATAGCAATCATGGCAGTAACCATATTATATAGTCTTAAACCTGAGTGATGTCAGCCAGAGGTTCCTCATCCTGAACGAGCATTTGAGAGAACTGCAGGCCTTGTTCTGGACTGATCCGCATCACATTCCTCAACAGGAAGATCCAATCTGGAGTGTAGCCAACCTGCACACAGATGGCCAAACTTTAGAGGACGGATCTTTAAATATTTAAGCTCTTACACAAGACAGAGTGGAGTGTAAAAATGTATTACCTTGAAACAGATCTTAAACTCACCTTTTTCGCATACAGTACAATTTTCTGGAACTGCCCGGTCTCTGCAAAGCACTGAATAACCTTGTTGGGAACATTTGCCCTCAGATAGACACTGAGCGCAAGAGTTGGATCCACAGACTTTACTAAATCTCCAAGCTCTTCAGAACACTCCAGCTAGAAGAAGCAAAAACAGGCAAGTTTTCCTTGCAAATGATAATAATAATAAGCTTAAAAGAAAAAGTCACTGAGACGTGACTTTAAACAGAGCTCAACAGTAAGGATGGCTTGATACAATCAAAATTAAACAAATAATTATAATAATAAATTAATTACTTAAAATAGTTTAATTACAAATGTATATAAAATTCAAAAAAATTATTTGTAAATTTTGTAAACTCTAAAGATAAAGAAGTATAACATGAACACATTATATTAATAAAATAAATAAAAATATATTTTAAAATAAAAATGTATAACTGTAAATTATTCAAAAAAAAATTACATTCATAAATTACTTTAATAAAATATTTGTAATAAAAATATTTTTTTCCTGATTTATAAAAATTTTGTTAAAAAGAACATTTATAATTGTAAATTATAAAGATAAATTATTATAATACATTAAATTTATAAATTATTCTAAGGAAAAACAATGTTAATGGAAAATGGAAAATATCTTTCCTGACATCTGTAAATATGTTGCTGAATTTCATTTCTGGCAAGGCTGGGTGTACACAGTGCAAGGGCGGTCGTGAGTCAGATTATCTGATACATGTACAGATGCTGTGGTACACGACACTACTTTCCGACCTGGTGAATTCTGAAGGCATGAATTTTCTTGCCGTTTATCATTATAAAACAAAGCCAGAGGTGGAGATTGCTTTAAATCCTTGTGGCAGTAATAGATTTCGATTTACACAACAGTTGATTGACAGGTAGAACTGTCACCCTAGTAGTCCTTGGTTTCACCGGACTTGCGCTTGAGTACAAAAAGTCTACCATAAATCCACTAACACGTATATACCATTAGAATGGATGCTACAGGCCCATGAATGTAGCCTTATAACTGAAATTAATACACGTTGAACCAAGAAAATAGACCATGACAGAAATGTTTTCAACTCGGTCCGTTAGAATGCAAAGAAATGTTTTTTGCCGCATCCTCTAGGTATGGCAAAGGTATAACAAAAAAAAAAGCGTCTTGAGCTCACACCATGTATACCTGGCCTAAAAAATTTATCTACTGGCCCAACTTAATAAATTATATTTATTTGAACAAGGATGTACCTTATCTTCCTTGAGCCATTTCTCCAGGAGCTGTTTGCGACCCTGCTGCAGGACTGGCCTGCAAAGTTCTAATGACTCAAACTTGTTCAGCTGGCCCTGATCCAACAGTATCCCAAAGTACTGCAGCAGGGGAGAGGTCTGACCAGGCTGGGCAGGAACACTCTGGAAGCGACGGATGGTGTCTGGGGTGCGCAGAATGCCCTGAAAGAACACAAAAGCCAATGGGAAACTTTAGTATTTGCCAGACTAAGACCAGTGAGGCTTCGGATTGCACGACAGAGTCTGCTGTACCTTTGGTGCATTAGCAGCCACTTTGGCAGCCTCAGAATAGTTGCCGCCAGCGAAAAGGTTGTTGAATTTGCGTGCGAACAGCTCTTCGGCGCCTGCCAAGTTGTTACGGACAGCCATCCTGAGGGCCAGGTCAGGGTTCTGCAGCACATTGGTGATGTAAGGAATGATGTTCTCTTCCTCCACACACACAGATAGCACCTGACATTCACAAGGCAGCAAAAAAAGTGTAAGACAATGAATGCAGACCAAAATGTCATAAATATTGATACAATGACAAAGTGTGTAATTTCTGTGCTGACCAAACCAAGTTGCAAAAAATAATAATGGTTTCCAAACAGGTTTCCAAAACACTCTCCCATCTGTAATGATATGGACAAACAGGTAGTCCCACCAAAACTCAACACCATTGGTTAGGCCAGATGACGATAAATTGGACTGCTCAAACAATGCATTGAAATTGAAAGAGCCAAAGTGTGTACACTCTTCAGTCAGTTGGCCAACAACCAACAAATTTCTTTCGTATTAGTTGTATCTACACATCAAACTAGTAGGGATGGGACGATGTGGTTTTCATGATTTGGTTTCGATATACAATAAAAAAACAAAAGTATGACAGAAAATGTTCCCAAATGATGTGCAAAATGCACATAACATTTTCTCATCAAAATTAAGTACTTTAATACACACAATAAAAATGCTCAAAGTTTAAATAAGAATTTCTCATGTCACTTTCTCTATTAGAACAGATCACAAACAAATAACAGGGTTGCTGTAGAGTTTTTGGAATCAAAATTTAAAGGAGACCTATTATGCCCCTTTTTACAAGATATGATATAAATCTCAGGTGTCCCCAGAATGTGTCTGTGAAGTTTCGGCTCAAAATACCCCACGGATCATTTATTAGATTCCTCCGGTAGGAGGAAATCTATTATTATTGACGGTATTATTATTATTATTATTATTATTATTATTCTCCTTGAGCCCCAATATCTCAAAAAGTCACTGGTGAAACATTTTGTAAATTGGCACATTGATACTACATGCCAACGGGTTCCCCAACACCAAGAACGGCCCACATTCGCCCATAGGAGGCAATACAGGTCACGCCCCCAAAAAATATTTTACAAGTGATGGCATTTCCACCACATTTGTCCAATTCTTCTGAAACTTGGTGTACAAGCCTCATTTCTCATTGGGGAACACTTAGGGCTGCCTTGTCGCCTGCTCTGAAGGCAGATTCTCGGTCCTCAGCAGCGTGTGCACCTCTGCAGTCATCCGCGGCTTCTGGTTGGAGCGTGTGGTGATGGTCTCGGAGAAAGTGACATCATCAATGCACTTGCTGATGTAGCTGGTCACTGATGCTGTGTATTCGCTCGTAGCCCCATACAGCTCACAGAGCACTTCCTTAGCGTTACCGCTGGGGGGAATGTAAACTCCAGTTATGATAACAGTGGTGAATTCCCGTGGTAAATAAAAAGTTCTGCATCTAACAGTCACAAATTCCACCAGCGATGAGCAGAAACTAGAGACTAGCATAGAGTTCTTGCACATTCCGTGTTGATGTAAACACACAAGCCACCACCGCGAGTCTTACCGCACAGAGCTGCATTTCTGTCGGCACGAAACAAGAGCCCATCTAGCTGAATGGTGGCGTCCGGAACTCTGTCACTGAGCCACGTCTCCGTGAAAACAAAGACACAGAAGTCTCTAAACTCACGTTGCGTAGCCTGCTGGAGTCGGATGTAGTCCAGTTTATTGTCCAGCGAGCAAACATTTGAGAGCAGGATAGACGGGAGAGGCGGCTGGCTAGGGTTTGTTTTTAGCCTAGCATGGATCCCCACCCTAATGCTGCGCTTCTGCTTCCTCACACACCGTTTACGACGGCCTCTCCCCTGGCCACCGGCATCAAGCGACGTCGAGGACTGGAGGCATGGTCTCCGCAGCAAGCAGAATTCGCATAGCGCCTCCTGCAGGTCATCATGCAGCTTGGTTGTTGCAAGAATCCTATATCTGAGCAGTGTCTGGCGATGGTAGACACGAACACCGGTTGCTCCGATGTCCATGTGCAGCAAAAGTCGGGTTATTTAACAAAAATAGCACCATTTTGGATCCGGGGAGGCCGCTGCATGCTACCGCGCCGCCATCTTGGATCATGTACAATGTGATGTCAATTTAGACCAGAAATGAAAACCGTTCATTTTGACACAGCTTTTATTAATAGAAATACAAGATAGAGGAGTGGGTGGACTTAACTTTGTAGGGTGGTTGTGTACACACTGCCGACTCACATTTATGTACACACTGCCGACTCACATTTATGTACAAACAACATGTAAGAGTGAATTTTGCATAATAGGTCCCCTTTAAGACATTATAAGGATCAGTGGAAACCCTGAATAAGCCTTGAAAAATAGTGGGCTACAGTCAGGATGATCAGATATAGAACAAGCAATAGAACTGAACAGAACATGTCCTGAAAAAGTATGTGAAAGTGTATAATTTTTTTTTTCTGAATTCTCATTCTTTAATAATTTTAAACAATATAAAAATTATATATTCTTTCAATTAATATTATATCATGAAATTGTATAAGAATGTGTAAAAATCAAGTAATAACATTGAGTTCATTCATTTGTATAACAATCACTTAAATGGTACTGTCACTTTAAGAGTGCCTCACAGACTTGCACACAGTGTGTACCATTTTATTAACGAGTGAGATGTCTCTGTATTTCTGTATCATTAATACTTGTTGCACTTGTGAAGATTGTTTGGCTTCTTGAGATAAACAAATCTCTCTGTGTCAAGATCAGCCCATTATATCTGCTGAATTACCACATTAGCGGTAATGCCTGAAAATCAATATTCACAAAAACATCTAATAAAGCACTGATTGGCTCAAAATGATGTTGATCAGTACTCATATCCACCAAAATTGCCCCTCAAGGTAATATTGTACGAATGGGCCGGTATCCCATTATGCACTTATTCAAGTCTGCAGCACATAGTGTAACAATACTGAAGTGGTCATCAGTCATCGGAGCACTAGAGCACGAGAGAACTAGGGAACATATCACAGACTGCAGTAAGAGGATTACAGCGACCGTCTCTCTCTACCTCCTACTGCAAGTCACATGCTGTTCTCACTGTATGTGTTGGGGGATCAACCAATGCCATTATTAACAAACATTCCTTCATCCCCAGGTCACGGCATCCTGGTATGTTACGGCCTGTGTGCGCACATATGGACTGGGTTTGGACTAGGGCTAGTTGATATTAAAGCAATATTGTTTGGCTTTTTGGCAATATTAGATCTTGAAATGTATGTATCTACTCTGAAATGGCTTAATAAGGGACATTTTTGTGTATTCAATCAAAGGAACATTAATTTAAATGACCATTGCTGCCAAGTACAGGGTTCCTACACCTTTTGTCCAATGAATTTCCATGACTTTTCCAGCCATTTGTGATTACTGCATAATGCTTTTAAAAAAAAATTATATGGTAGAGATTAGTACTTACAAAAACAAATGTCTAGCTGATGAAATATTATAAAACTGAGCAAAATAGAAATAAGATTTTCATGCTTTTCAATTTAAGATTGTATGAAATTTCATTACTTTCTAAGCCTGGAAATCCTATTTTATCTAATTTCATCTTATTTCCTTTTAATTATTATTCAAGCATTCTAATGAAATAACCAGATAGCCGCCCCCCCCCCCCCCCCCCCCAAAAAAAAGCATGGGAACCCTGTAATAAATTCAGTCTGTTAACGCTAGAAGCTAAATAAAAGTATTGCTAAAAATCTAAACATAAACAAAGATATATATGTATATATAAAATCAAATATATTAATTGACAGTAATATTTACCTACATTTATTTTACTACAACATTTTAATATATGAAAATCCCACATAGACATTTTTGAGTGATTGCTTGGACCAATTGTTGAATCAGAATTTTGAATCAGTTCATTAAAAGGGTAGGATAGTTTGAACAGAGTCACAGAAATGAATTGAACTTGCCAACTCTAATGGTGCTTGAGTAACTGACCTTTAAACCAGAGATTCTATTAAAATATCTCTTGAGTTTCGCAAAACAGCGCAAGATTGTAAAATGAGTCTAGTGATCTGGGTCTTTAGAAAACACGACCAAATAAAAAGCGCAATACAATAATCTTGATAATAACGATATTGTTTTTTTTATTTATTTTTTTTTATTGCCTGGCCCTTATTTAGACGATACATTGGACATATCACCAAGGCCTAGCCTGACAGTCCTGTGGTTTGATCAGATAGGCTGCAAGACACAAGACTTTAATGAGAAGGGGAGAACAAACAGGAGCGTAACAAAGAGTGGGGATCACGTTTCTGCTCTCTTTCTGCATATTTAATGAGACTTTGGTCTGCGCTCCAAAATAATTAATCAGCTGATGGCACTCTGTCACACAAGATTAAGAAACACAAACTAGGGCGGGCCTGGGTAGCTCAGCAAGTAAAGATCTAGACTACCAAACCTGGAGTCGCAAGTTTGAATCCAGGGTGTGGTGAGTGACTCCAGGCAGGCTTCCTAAGCAACCAAATTTGCCCGGTTGCTAGGGTGGGTAGAGTCACATTAGGTTAACCACACCGTGGTCGCTATAATGTGGTTCTTGCTCTCGGTGGGGTGCGTGGCGAGTTGTGCGTGGATGCCACTGAGAATGGTCTCCACGGTAACGCATTCAACAAGCCACGTGATAAAACGGCCGGATTGAAGGTCTCAGATGTGGAGGCAACTGAGATTCGTCCTCCACCCCCGGATTGAGGCTAGCCACTATGCCACCATGAGGACTTGGAGCGCATTGGGAACTGGGCATGCCAAAATTGGAGAGAAAATAAAAAGGAAACAAACTAGTCTGCTTTCAGATGTTAACAACATGGAAACAAACCCCTGGTGTGTCTACAACTAGCTCCACCAGTCCAGTCAAATGTGCTGACCAAAACTCCTTAATCAAAACTAAAAGTGCACCAATTCAAAACTTTGATGTTTTTGTTTGCAATAGCAGCAGAAACCAAGCGTAGTCAGTACCTGTCCCTTCCGGTTAACACCAATAATTCCAGAAGTAGCTTCATGGTGTGCGGTCACAAAAATGGTCTCTCCACTGATCCTGTTCATGTAGATGCATGTGCCAGTCTCAAGGTCATATAGGTGGATGTAGCCATATTTGGTGATGAGAAAGACAACATCATGCTTGGAGCTTATCTAAATGAAAAAAGGAGCAGTTCAGACTTCCAAAGTCTTTCTTGTAGACAATGAATTGGCAGCTAAGTCATCACTTCACTGCCAATTGCATAAATTCTGCAAACTGACAGTGGGGTTCAAAAATAAATGTCTAGTCCATATTGAAAATCAAGGAATAAAAATGAAAAAAATATTTTACATTCTGCACTAAGCATTTTGTGATCACTAGGGTTTGCACAAACTTGTGCAAGCAAAACACTAAAGACATTTTGAAATTAATGTACATTTTTCAATTTATCTTGTCATACTGATAATACAATTTGTAAAGAAAAAGAAAACTGCATTAAATAGCAAAAAAACTAAATGTAAGTATTTTCTCAACTTGAGAAACCCACTGTTTTAATATTAAAAATGATGAATACCTGCATAGCAACTGGGAAATCATTCTGGGCCTCTGGAGGGAAGAACACATCCACTGCTTTCTTTGGAAAAGGTTGATTACCTGACGGAGGTGTTCCAACCTCAATAATGTGCAACTACAGTTGGAAAATTACAAGAGTGACATCAAATTGACAGTCATTTAAATTCAAGAACTTTACTACTATTCTTCTTTCCACACGGAGTTTGTTTGAAAAAAAAAATCAGACCTTTCCTCCAGCTTGTCCCCGAACAGCAAAGCAGAATAGTGTGGATTCCTCAGCATTCCCCTCCATTTTGAACTGGGCAAACCCAGCAGCGTGGCCTTCGATTGGTTGTGACACCTTTCTGTCCACAGAGTAAAGTTGCATTGCACCCACAACCCGGTTTTGCTAACAGAAACGAGTTAAAAAAAAAAAAAAAAAAAAAAAACATTTAAGCAGGAAAACGTCAAGCGGAGTAACATTTAGAAATTAACCGGTATTCTATTTTAATGACCGATATGAATACTGATTATTTTTTATATTTAGGAGAAGTGTTCCAATAATTGATATACACAACTGATTTATAATTGTTTTATTTCTGCATATAGACATATGAATGAATGATTTTAATCATCACTACACTCTGAAGGTGAACAGTGTTTTACAAGACAATGCACATAATCAATTATGAAATAATCTAACACAATTTATTGGCAATACACACTTACCCAAATTTCTTCACTTAATGTAGCTTAAAATTTGAATAAATGCACAATTTGCAAGACTTTGCACAATTTGTCTTGCAGTATGAGAGTTCTTTGTTTTAGGCTGTCTAACTACCCATAAACCAGATTATGGGGTTAACAACCAGAACATGTTAATGACCAGATAATCTATTACTGAAAACGCGTAAATATCGGTAAAAAATATCGGTAAAACAGATTATCGGTCCATCTCTAGTGACATGCAGGTTACAGTGTATGGGTAAGACAAACTAAACCAATACATTACGACTTTGTTTCTTCATATATATATACTGTAAAAGAGCCCATTAAGTGAAAGTGTGTAAATATCGGTTAAAACTATCGGTCAAACTAACTATCGGTCTATCTCTTATGTCATGCAGGTTACAGCTTATGGGTAAGTCAATTTAAATCAATTCAATAAGGAGTTTTACATTTTATTTCTTGGGCTTTTTGCCTTTATTTGAGAGGAAAGTGCAGTAGAAAAATAAAGGTTTGTTAATATACCTGTGCTGAAATTCCAATAAGGAGCAGCCATTTCTGTTTGGCGTCAGTGCGGTAGTTAATAATTTGACAGCCAGCTAAACTGGAATGTCGGTCAAAGACTTTGATAGGCTGCGAGTCTCCTTCCATACTCCAGTGATAGACGGCATTGTCTGTCACAAGTGCTACGGTATTGAGAGAGATCCACTTCCAAAATGTAACATCTTCGGTCATGGTATGGGCTTTCATCTTGCTCTTCATTTCAATGTTGAAAATTTGAAGGGTTTTTGCAGCTGAAATTCAGGGACAGAAGTCATTTGAATAAAACATCAATACTTTTTGTCTTGTTCATGGATTGTTATTTTAATTAGTTAGCACACAGACTTCAAGCATAATGTGTATGTTAAATTGTAATGACAAAGATATGAACAACATGACCAAGCAGTTACAAAGCAAAAGGAACAGCTAAAAGACAAACACTGCAAACATTTACAAACATCAAGCTGAGTTTTATTTTGCATTTAGTTTAACAATTTTTAGCGTCAATCTATAGCTAATATATATTATTAATTATTAAATATAATAAAGTTAATAGACCTCCAAACATTAAAAGGAAAAATAGGCTACTTATTTACTCTGCACTACAAAAAATGCAATGTAGATTCGAAATCTGCAATCGCAAAAATCATCACCTTATCTCAAGTATGTGGGCTTACAATTTACAAAACATGTATAAAAATGTGTAAAAGGTTGTTGTTTTCCTCCTAAAAATGTTGGCCTTAACTAAAACTGGCTAAATTTACAGATATATTATGCAAACCTGCAAAAAGCATATTGTTTTTGTAGCCCGAGAAAGTATTTAGACACTTAAGCAACACTTCAAAACGTATGAATGTCACTGCAATAGCTAAATATCAAAACAAAGTGGCATTTATACATAGAGCAAGCACACTTTTCAAGCAAAACATTTCACAAAAAGAAGTTTGCTCTTTTTAAATCATAAACCAATAGATATACAGTTCAAAATGAAGCCAAGAAGTATTTGGACACTTTCTGGTTGCCAAACTTAGTGGAACATGTCCATAAAGGGATGAACTACACATGTGGTTACATTGCTAGGACACTATCATTTCAAATTATGTTGGGACTGGATGGTTAAAGATATTATTTTAAATGGCTTGGAAAAGACAAGTTAATTCTAAGAAAATGTCTAAAGTCATTTGTTTGCATAAGCCACTTGGTTTGATAATTTAGTATTGTCTATATTTGTTTTAATTTATATATTTTAAGTTTGGCTTAAGTGTCCAAATACTGTATATTTGAGTGACTGTACTCTTTCCAATTTATGTTACCCTGATGTTCAGGCTTCAATTTTTGAGAATTTATTTTCACATTCTGCCATTTATGCAATGATGTCATGAGGGGATAATACATAATAAAATCTGCTTTTTACTTAACGTAAAGCTGAGGCCAAGAAAGAAATTGCTGCACATATTTAAATGTCTTTATAAGTTACAGTGTTGTTATCAACAAATAATAAATCAATACCTAATTGCAGTGATAATATGTTAGAGAGGAAAAAACATGAGCAATATTAATTTAAACAAAAGCACAATTCATTGTCTCTAGTTAGGGTCACCATATAGACCTGAGGATTTGAAATTTGAATGCCATCAAATTTGGATTTCCAAAATCACTATGGTTTAAAAGCAACTGGAATGTTACAATCCAGAACTGTAATGTGATAAGTGTTTATTTGATCTCACTACTTTCAAGGTCATATTTCACTTTTCATTCTTACAGTTGACTTGAAAGGCAACTGTCTAAATAAATGTACTACTCTGCAAAACTGTCTGAGTTTAGATGACATAGTGCAACATGATAAACCTTTGCATTGCATTACCAGTAGGCTACCACAACAAAACAAATGAAATAACTGAAAATTGTTGCTTTGACTATTAACCAAAATGTATTAATTGTTATGCTAAACAAGTGGAAAGCAGGCTCTTGCCATGTTACATGCATGTTAAATGATCCCTACCCCCTCTTACGACAAATCATTGAACATCAAAACATTCAGATTGACCCCACAATTGACCCCACATTCAACCATTAAAATCCCACAACTCATGATAGATGAAATTGAACTCACCGTCTGCAAACATAAGAAAGCAGTAAGGAACAAAAAAATAAAAAGGAACAAAAACAAGCAAGAACAGACAAAGCATTTATGACGGCAAGACATTTCCAATGAGCATTTTAAAGGCTATTCTTAACCAAAATTACAGCGAAAAGCTTTATTACACAGCGAGACAAGAGATGGCTATGAACATAAATTTGTTGTAAATATGGAGGGTTTTTAGAATAATTATCTCAACTGACAACACAAATATAATACACAATGTTATACTGAACTGTCTTAATGATCAAATGAGAAATGCAGTCAGCCAAATACACTGTAGTCATGTATATTTGGGTGGGTGGGGGAGACTGCGTGGAACTGTCCAGTACAAATTTATAAATTCATCGCAAAACAAATTTTTACATTTCACAGATCCATGCCTTAACGTGTCCCACCACTTTTTAAATGCTAACAACTACACCCCTGTATCTTACCTTTAAGAGCAATGACTTTGCTGGCTGGGTTCATTATGGCACTGTCTGCAGAGATGGGCCTGCGGATGGGTGTGTTTGGATCGCTCATGTCGATGATCACCACCTGGGCCTGTTCACCCACCTTCTCCCGGATACAGATGAACTTATCTGACTCCATCGTGAGGGTGCTAAACCCGATATTTGCTGGGTTAATGCCCAGATTCTGGAGCTGTTAGAGGGGAACAGACATTACTCAAGATGAATACTGTTAGAAATCATTGTGCCAAATTACATTTCTAATGAGAATGAAAACAAGGCTGTGAAGGATTGACTTTAAAGTTTCTTCAATGGACTGAAATTTTACAGTCAACTTTTGGATGACAAAACAATGAAAAAATGAATCTTTGCACAAGAACTTACAGCAGACAAAAAAATCAAATCAATCACAGCCTTGTTTTTATTATCATAAAAAATAAACTATGTCTATTTGGCGTCATGAACGGGATTTGGAAGAGCCCACAAATAATTTCTAGGTTTTAATACACATCCTAGTTCCTAAATGTTTCTGCTGTGTGTTTAAATGTTTATGATGAACATTATTTTCAATAAAAATTGAGAGCTATGGGCACTTTCACAAGCCCGAACTATCTTCCATCTCCTGAGATGCACCTGCGCAATTGTCAGGTTGTATGCTGTAATGACTCGAGTGATATCAAGTCAATATAACATCATTATTGCCATTCGAGTCACATAGGTGTCAAACATTCATGATCTTTCATATAAGCTTCAATATTTTACTGATTCTTGAGATAAGGGACAAAACATGTCTTGAATACAAAAGTCATCTTTATTTTAAAAATCAAGAAATTCATAACAATACTGGAAAAGTTACATCTAAAGGAAATGCGTTTACTCAGGGCATTTTTTACTTATATTTTAAAGCAATTTCAGTAGAATTTTTTTAAAAGCATGCTCTATACTTGGAAGCACATGTAACTTAACCTGTCCTCAGCAAGAGGTCACAATATTAAATTGCTAAAAAAAAAAAAAAGTGTTTAAAAACGCAACAAATTCATAAATATAAAATGAAAGGTAGGGATCTGTAAGATAGCAAACAACACATTAAGAAAATTTTAAATTATATTTTCCATATAAAACTGCCCATCAAAGTTGTGTCCTCACTTTGCATCAACTCCATCAGATTTAAAAAAAAAATTAAATAAAATACTGAATAAATCAGATAATGTCCTGATCAGCTTTAACTCCGAGTACCCCTTTCCTACATCCTGCTCATTACAAGCCGCTCATAATGCAATGCAAATCATGTTAAGCAGCACTGCAGTAGAGGGTTGCATAACGCGTGCGAATGTCAGCCTACAGTTTCTTGTAATATTAGTAGCTTTTTGCTTACAGAACAATAGCCTATGACTTCATATGTAGTATAGACCCATGTATATGTAAAATGTCTAAATATAGATACCACTGAGATTATCAAGCTGCCATAGGCTACACTGATGGAAAGGGCCCAAAAGTTGAGCAGGGGTCGCATAACGTGGCAGCCCATTTAAGCTTATCGCGGCCCATTCGGCCCCATTTTGCGGCCGGCGCACTGGGAAAATTCCTGAACTTCCCAATGGCTAGTCCGCGCCTGTTGAAGGTGACTGTCAAATCAACATAATGAAAAGGTGCATACAGTCATTTTGTCCTCATTACAATGTTTTCCTCGTACATAAATTATCTGTAATTTTGAAAAGCATGTATAAAATCAATCACTAACATGAGATGAAGACTCCAGGTATAGAAACCTTATAAAAGTTTATTCTACATGGACAGTCTGTCTCTCGGCCCATTTATCTGTCTATTTTTTATTTTTTTTTAAAAATCTAGGGGGTGAGGCACAGTGATTAAAAGGAAAATTAAAACTTCATGTAAAAAGGTTGCTTATATATACACTATACTTAATTTAATGATTATTTGAATGACTTTGCAATGTAAACAATCAAATATGTACATAAAAATATGGTACCATGCATGTTTTTATAGGCATAAAATACAACACTCAATTTTCAGACAATATGGAAGGGGGTCCCTGCTCAGTCTCTACATACCAAGGGGTCCTAGCCCTGAAAATGGTTGAAGACCCCTGATCTAAATACTAAATGTTACTTACATTGAAAATAAAGATGTGCACAGCATATTAAATCAGTTACACACAGACATCAAATAAAGCAGAGACGTTTTCAAGCAGTAACTATGGACTAATGTCTTATTTTTCCATCACAATTTATTGAATGCGTCTAAATCCATTTAGTAACAAAACAACAGAAAATATAAATCACATAAAATCAGAATAGAAGCCATTAAAGTATGTATGCTGGGTATAAAGCTGGTGTAATCCTTCACCCATCAGTGCATCCACCTTCATATGCTGCGACTCAAAATCTAGCGAGTTGCCAACCTGGACAGCATTTGAGCATCTAAGGCGCGTTAGAACATTTGATTAGAACGTCTAGCATTTGGGGGGAATCATAGGTTCGTTCGAACGTCCAGTATACTTCGAATCTTAAGCGCGTGCGATTCGAACGTTCGAATAATGCTATCCATGCAGGCAGTTCGCTCGATTTTGAGACACGGTCACAGAAATGTATGGGAGGTCATTCATTGAGCTTGCGTTAAAGCTAACGAGTACTGTCACATTCATCCCAGCAGAAGTACCGTGTATTAATACTTGAAACGCATCGCATACTGTCGAGCAGAAGTATGTACCTTATTCACGCAAGCGCCATCTTTGATTTTTAATGGGAATGAAAAAAAAAATTGTGAGGGATAGACGTACAGTTCAATGGCACGAACTGTATAAATCTGCATAAAGCTCCTAGATCACGTCTCAATTTACACAACTCATGTCGTCTGGAGTTCTTTGTCAACTGAATGTTCTTAGACGGATGTTTTAGTAATGTTTTGTCCGCAGAACGATCCAAAAACACGTTAAATTGCACCATAGCCCTTTGAAGAGATTTTAAGTCTATCCCTCACAGCCTTATTGTCATTCCCATTAAAATTCAAAGATGGCGCTAGCGTGAATAAGGTCCAACAAACTCACCTGCAGGTGCTCCTGAAAGCGGATAGGCAGGATTTGAGCCATGGTTTTGGCTTTCTGCTCACAATCCTCCCGGCCGGACTCCTCGCAATATTTCTGCCTAGCTGTAGCGAGCGACGACCTCCTCTCCACTGACACCCCCCGATTCAAGACAAATCAAATACAGGAGTGCTGCGTAAATTACACGGTGAATGCAAGTATCGTGTTTTCGTCGTGTCAAGCCAATCCGCCAGATGGCCGATGTTTTTTTTCTGCACGGATGGGAATCGCTCAGACTCGCAATGGCGGCGGAAACAGCTCAGACTGACAATCCGGAAGTAGCTGCGCAGAGTTTGCGGCGGAAGGACATTTGCGATTTGTTTAATCAATAGGGCGATGCACTACGCTGCGACTTAGCGTAAACGAACGTTTACTGCCTTTAAAGATTATATATTTGATTTAAACGCGTTTCGCTTCGTTTGGTCGAAATTAAATAAACCGTTTCATTTTTGCCTTATTCATTTGTTCATATTCTGCGTACGTCAGTTCCGGGAGCGCTCTGAAATTGACGTGAAGAACTCCAATATTATGTACGCCCAGAATGAATGACAATAATAATGACAATTAAAAAATATTTTTATTTGTCATTTATCAGGTTTATATATATATATGTGTGAAAACCCTTTCCATAGGACTGCAAGTTAAAATTGGTCACGTTTTGTTCCCATGTCAAAGCTTCCATAAAAAAAAAAGAAAAAAATAATCACTTAGAATACTTAAAAGTATAGGTAGATTTAAAAAGTTTAAGTAGACTTAAAAATGTTTAATACTGATTGTGATTTTAAGCCATAGACTTAATCTTCAATCTTAGATTATAAAGTCTTTTCCAGTTTTTGAATAAAGCAGCTGCAGAATGTGTGGTGTACATCTGATCGTGCCTCTCTCCCCCTTTTTACGTGTCCTTTCTTTGTAGCCGATTCTGTTTTCGCTCCAGGTATCGGGCTCGAGCATCTGTGATTGAGCTTTCATCGTTTCTCTTCTCCAGTTTCTTTGCTGTGTCCTCTGCCGCCTCTGTTTAAACATTACAATGCGTTACAAAAATAAAAGACACTAATTGGAATATCAAAATGTGGCTTAACCTATTCAAACGCACCTGCTTGTCTTTTTGCTGCCTCTTTCTTGTCCCATTGGGCCATTTCATCGTCAGTTACTTCCTCTCTTGCGACGCTACTCAGCTCATAGACGTCTATTTCATGCAGCTTTGGCAACAGGTCCTTCACCCACTCGTAACGGATGGGGCATACTGTTCTCACGTACACTCGGGAGGTCACCAACACATCATGGAAGATGATCCAGTCCAGCTGCAATTCTTGACCAAAGAGCTGAATAAAGAGAGCCATGAACACTTCAATTCAATAACATAATAGTAGAAGTGGGAATTTGGTTAATTCCTTACACAGGATGAAGGGTGAATGAGAACGGTAGATCCATGCCCATCCATGGTGCAGAATGATTTCCCAACAGATCTGGGAAAAACAGGGTAGTTTTAATGTTAGCTTCACAGAAATTTTAATTGTTGCTCTAAACTAAGGAGGAGGAACTAAAAACACCCTTTTTAGGCCAAGGACCCCTTGGTGAATCCCCCCAAAAAATAGACAGAGATCAAACAATGATAGGCGGAGCCCCATTTGAAGACCCCTGCTCTTAAATTATGTTGAATTGTGTAGACGTAGCTGTTGTTGCAGTATGATGCTCACCTTCTGGCTACATTGGTAAAATAACCCAGGCAAAGGCATTGCCTCAGCAGCTCACTCCTACTGCCCACAAACGTCTCGTGTGGAAAGTCTTTCTGCTACATAAACAATAAACAAACAATATGATGATGTGGTAATGTGGTAAAATGCAAATTTTAAAATCAAAGGGAGTAAAAAGTAAAAGCATATAAAGGCAGCCAATAACCAACAATAACAATTGATTGTATTGCTTCAGAAAACATGGATTAAACCACTGGAGTCATATGGATTATATTTATGCTGCCTTTGTGCTTTTTGGAGCTTCAAAGTTTTGTTCAACATTCAAATTGCATTGTATGGACCTACAGAGCTGAAATATTCCCCTACAAATCTTTGTTTGTGTTCTGCAGAAGAAAGAAAGTCATACACATCTGGGATGGCATGAGGGTGTAAGTAAATATTGCCAGAATTTTTATTTTAAAAAAGCAGATGTTTGGCAGAATATTAGGAACTGAAAGCCTCAGTTCACTTCTTCATTCACTTTCATTGTATGGGGGGAATAAAAATGAGCGTGAATGGGGACTGAGGTTGTCGGTCACTAATGTTTTCTAACATCATTTATGTGTTCACTAAAAAAAGAAAAACAATATGAGGGAGAGTAAAGTTTTCATTTTTGGGTGAACTAACCATTTAATAAAGAAACTATGTGCTACCTGCTTAAGACGGTAAAGGATCTCCCTCAGCTGAGTCTCAACACTGAAGGCTGACTTTACTGCTCTCCAATGGATCCAGTGATCTTTGCACCATGAAGATGGATTGTCACTATACAGAGAAAAGAAACATCTAGAATGCCTATATTGCCATATGCCAAAGCCTATTTGTTTTCATTAGTTATTCAGGAATTAAATGAGGTGTTCAGTCAAATAGGTGTCTGTGCATGGCATACCTCGCTTTGCACTTTTCAAAGACAGAGAGCAGCAAGAGGAAATCGTTGGAACCGCCAGCACACGCTGCTATCTCTTTGTGTCTGATCTCAGCTTCCTTTTGTACTTCTGATTTGCCTAAAAAAACAAAACAAATTGTTAGTCAAAAAATATATATATATTTTTTCTGATAGCAAACAGGCGTCAGAATTAACAAAAGGAGATGTTAGGCAGAATGATAGCCTCAGTCACCATGTACTGTTGTGCTCTAGTGTAAGTTTGTTGTCTGTGTAAGTCATGTGGACTCATTGTCTGTTGTCTCAGTTCTGCGAGAAGCACCCAATTAAGAAATGAATTATGGAAACAACATTGTCTGACTATTCTCACTGTTCAACAACAGTGTGACTAACACTACGTTCTACAGTGTTGCCAAAAAAAAAGTCACCTCAACACCTAGTCATGGCTTTCATTAGGTGTGCAGTCTGGTTACCTGGCCGAATGAAGATATTCTCTACTGAGAGCATGGCCGCCACGGGCAGCATGATATCCTCACATCCAAGAGTGGCAGCTTTGATCAGTGTATGGCTAAGATTAGGAGGAAGAGGGAACTCGACCATCAATCGCCCCAGTTTGGTCACTTCACCTCTCCTGCAATAAAAATCCATATATGGTAGAGCATTTTAAAGGAATAGTTCAAATTCTGTCATTATTTACTCACCCCATGATGCTCCAAACCCATACCAATTTGTTCTTCCATGGAACACAAAACGTCCATTTTTTGACCAGACATCATATATATAGACATATAGAACTGGCATAATGAAAATGAAACAATGTGCATTGTCATTGTGAGGTAACATTAGAATCTCAGCAAACTGGCCATATTTCACTGCAGCACAGTTACTTAAAGGAATAGTGCACCCAAAAATGTTAATTCCCTCATCATTTACTCATCCTCATGCCGTCCCAGACTTTAAAATAACATTTTAAGAAGCATATCTCAGCTCTGTAGGTCCATACAATGCAAATTAATGGGTACCATAAATATTAATTTGAGCTTTAAAAGCACATACAGGCAGTATAATAGTAATCTATATGACTTAAGTAGTTAAAAACATATCTTGAAAAGCAATATTATAAAAGTGGGTGATAAACAGGTCAGTTTTTTTCAGATAAGTTGTTTTTTTATGATAAATCTCCACTTTAACTTTCACATTCTTCTTCTTGTGTTTTTGGTGAGTTGCATTCTGAGTGCATATCGCCACCTACTTGGCAGGGAGGAGAATTTATGAAAAAAAAAAGTACTTAAATGTTGATCTGTTTCTCACCCACACTTATATCATTTTCTGGATTACTTTTATACTGCCTTAATGTGCTTTTGGAGCTTCCAAATTTTGGAACCCATTCATTTGCATTGTATGGTCATACACATCGGAATGGCAAGAGGGCAAGGAAATGTAGAAAGAATTTAAATTTTTGGGTGAACTATTGCTTTAAAATTTGACAAAACAGGTGACAGTTTGTGATTCCAATAGTATGAGATTAAATTCTATTACTCACCTATCAATGGCATCATATTGATACAGCTGTTTTAAAGCGGTTAGGATAAACCGTTCCTCTGGGCAGTCAAGATAGGGAAATCTAAATGCACCATAATTGGAGAAAGCAAAAAGAATCAATGTAAGTCTACTCTATCGATTATGAATTAAACAATCAAACAATCTAAAACTAATAATGCATCCCAATGATACCTAATTACATCATGGACTCCGAGACATTTCAGTGTGAGAATGACAGACGTAAGGCTGGTCCGTTGAATCTCTGGTATGGTGTACTCTGGCATACATGTTTCCCAGAACTCTTTATTGTAAATCCTGAAGCATTTCCCTGCTGAAGTTCGCCCAGCCCTACCAGCTCTCTGTTTAGCCTCACTCCTGAACAGAAACATCACCATCACTTTTATGACAGATAAACTGTAGAAGTATTTTAACTTTAAAAACGTACACACTCCACCTTTAAGATGTGACAGGAAACAGACATTGAAACCCTGCATGATTTTTCTAGCAGAATTATGTTAAACACTCACTTTGAAATCGGTACCACCTCCAGAATATCTAATCCAACCCTCGAGTTGTGGTTTAGCTGTTTCACAAGTCCACTGTCAACAATATATCTATTACAAACAAAAACAAAAAAATGTTAGACAGCCTTTGGTAGCAATGAAATGATGAATCTACAAAGTTTCCTCTCATCAAAATTAAAACATATTTCTGCTGTGTTATTCTGTGACTGTTCTACCTGATTCCATCGATTGTGAGAGAAGTTGCAGCAATGTTGGTCGCTACCACACACTTTCTTACACCTTTGGGTGCAGGCTGAAATATTTGCCTTTGCTGATCTGAAAAAAAGTTCAATATCACAAAACATGTCTTGATTGCTTTGTCATTATTATTATGTGTAAGATTTTCACTAGAGATCCACCGATATTGTTTTTTAATGACCAATACTAATACCAATACTAATTATTTTTGTGTTTAAGTGTGCGATCACCAATATGCATAACTGGTTTTTAATTCTTGTTTTATTTCAGCTTTTAAGCACTTTAACAACTTAATCTTTTATCACTAACCTCTGGTGAACTGCTTTACAAACTAAAATGGTACACAGTCTAAAAATAATTAATTTGCAATACACACTACACTGGTTCAAAGCCCCTTAATGAATATTTAAAATGTAAATTCTTTGAGTAAACTCAATATTACAACCCCAATTCAGAAAAAGTTGGGACAGTATGAAAAATGCTAATAAAAACAAAAAATAGTGATTTGTAAATCATAAATCACCCTTTGCTATATTGAAAGCACCACAACTACACATTATATGATGTTTTACCCTGTGAATTTCGACAGTCAAGTGTTTACCACTCTGAAACATCACCATTTCTTCTAAAAACACTTATTAAGCTTTTGGCCACTGAAGACGCAAGTTTTTAAGTTTAGAAACTGGAATTTTCCCCATACATCCATTATGCAGGTCTAAACAATTGTACGGTGTCTTCATGCCGGATGGTGTGTTTAATAATGCACCACACATTCTCAATGGAGACAAGTCAGGACTGCAGGCAGGCCAATCTAGCACCCACACTCTCTGCTTTCACAACCATGCACTTGAAATCTGGGCAGTATTTTGAAGTTGTCCTGCTGGAAAATGCAGAGACCTCCCTGGAAAAGGAGCTGGATAGCAGTATATGCTGCTCCAAAATTTTACGTATAAAATTGTACATATCTGTCTACATTCATGATGTTCTAACAGATGTGCAAATTACCCATGCCATGGGCACTGACACACCCCTGGCCCATACAGACACTGACTTTTGGACCTGATGCTAATAAGAGCTTGGATGGCCCTTTTCCCCTTTGGCCTGGATAACATGACGGCTGTGTTTTTCAAAACCTTTTGAAATGTGAACTCTACAGATGAGAAAACATGGTTCCACTGTTCAACTTTCCATTTAAGATGAGACCGAGACCAGAGAAGTCATCAGCGCTTCTGGACAGTGTTGATGTATAACTACTGCTTTGCACAGTAAAGTTTTAACTTGCATCTGTGGATGCAGCGGAGAGTGGTGTTGACTAGGGATGTGCCTGAAGCCAAATATCTTATTCGGAAAGTCATAGATAATTACTTATTTAAATTTTTTTTATGTTTGAATTTGTATTTATTATTCACTTCGATGATGACATTTCACATTTTGCTTGACACCTCTTGCCTCCAGAATAATGTTGTTATACATGCACAGACAAATGAAAATTCTGTTTCATGCCGATATTAATATCTGAAATACCAGGAGAAACCACAATATATTCCACAGTTAATGTAGCCCACAAATTCAGCTTCATCTGGTAAGAACAATATTTATAACAATATTATATTTATAATATTAATAATAAAAATTTGTATAAATAATTGTATAATAATTTTATCATTATTATTAGGCTATTGTAATGAAAAGGCATTGACAAGGCATAGTAAAAGAAACTATAAATGTAAGAGTAATACTTAAAATTGTAAGTTTCATTTAGTTTTGACGCACTTCCTGTTTAAGCCCTGCCCACACCTAGTTCTATCCGAATACAGAGACAGATAATTTTGTCATATGAACATATACAAATACAGATAATGGCTCTGCTACATACCCCTAGTGTTGACTGACAAAGGTTTACAGACAACGGACATGTCCGTGAACGATCTCTCTCTCACGCCCGTCTTCCGCGGTCGGCCTTTAACCCTCTCGGAGGCTTGATTAGTCTAATACGGGACCGGGCATGTTGAATCACGACCTGGCCCCGCCCTCCACCGTGCCACAAATTTACAAATCACTTCTTTTTGTTTTTATTAGTATTTTTCATACTGTCACAACTTTTTCAGAATTGGGGTTGTAAATAACCAATGACCAATTAAGTGGAAAAGTGTAAATATCGGTTAAAAATATCGGTCAAACCGATTATTGGTCTATCTCTGATTTTCACTCTATAGACGAAGCTAAAGTTAGGCTTACCTGTTGGCATGGATCCATACAAAGGTAGGATAAGAAGACCTTCAACAGCTCGATCGTGGACATCATACCGGTAGTCTAAGACTTCAGCCTTGTTAAAGAGCAAATCACAAGCTTTCTCGATTTCAGACTGTCCTGTTCAAAACACAAGCACAGAGCTACAGACTAAAAAGGAATATTGGAAATATGATAGATCTACAAACTTACTGTCAAAAACGGCAGCATTACTACCTCATCTTAAATAAATTACATTACTACTGAGCTTACCAGTCAAGAAGACCAGAATATCCCCTGTTACTTCATTTGTGTGCACATCTAAAGCCATCTTCACCACCTATAGATTATAAGCACAACAGTTATACTGTGTAAACAGTTTTCGTTTGTTGCAAATAGCACATTTGTAATAGAGTTTGTAACATATTGGATGGTCACAATACACCTCTTTCACGTAGACAGAACTATCTTTATCTTTTGGACCAATCCGATTGCAGAATTTCTCCTTCACTGGATATGTACGGCCAGGAATGGTGAATACAGGACAGTGCCCATAAAAAGAGCTTAGCTTTTCAGTTTCTAATGTCGCTGACATCACAATCACTTTCAGGGTTGTTTTACGGCCATGGGACCCTTTTGACTGAGTCTTTTTAAGTAATCCAAGCAAAACATCCTGTAGAAAAAACAATTCAAGTCAGTCACTAAGGAATTAATCAAGCCATCTGCACACTACAAAGCTGTCACAAACAAAAAATAATAATAAATCCTACCATAGTATTCCCGTGTTTGAGTGGGTAACACTATGATGAATTTTGGACATGTATTATGGGAATTCCAAGGCATTCATTTAAAGGGATAGTTCACCCCAAAATGAAAATTCACTCATTTACTCACATCATCCCAGATGTGTATCACGAATATTTTTAGAATATGTGAAATGAAATGTGCAAGTAAAATGTGGCCAGCACTTTGAAGCTCCAAAAAGCAAATAAAGGCAGCATAAAAGTAATCCAAAAGACTCCAGTGGTTTAATCCATGTCTTTTGAAGTAATATGAAATGTGTGGGTGAGAAAAAGATAAATATTTAAGTCCTTTTTACTTCAATTTCTCCTCCCTGCCCAGTAGGTGGCGATATGCATGAATTGCTACAATCAAAACAAAAGTAGAAGAATGTGAAAGTGGAGAAAATGACTTAAATATTGATCCGTTTCTTACCCAGACCTATCATATCTCTTCCGAAGATATGGATTTAACCCCTGGAGATGTATGGATTACTTTTATGCTCCCTTTTTATGCTTTTTGAACCTTCAAAGTTTTGTCCTCCATTCACTTGTATTGAAAGGTCCAAAAGAGCGGAGATGTTCTTCTAAAAATATTAATTTGTGTTCTGCAGAAAAAATGTCATGCACATCTGTGATGCCATGAGGGAGAGTAAAAGATGAGACTTTTCATTTTTGGGTGAACTTTCCATTTAAGCATCTATGTGTACCAGTAAATACCATGGTATATGAATGGTAATCATTCATTACCATGATTTACATCAAACTTCCAAAGTAAAATCATCACTGATCACCCATACCATCACTGTGCCATGATACCCCCATATTACTTTTTGTGAGGGAGAAATAAGAGCATTATAAAAAGTTTACCTTTCACTAACTTCCCAAATAAAACGTCTCTGTTACATATGCAACCTCTGTTCTCTGAGATGAAGGGAACGAGACCTTGTGTCACTAAGCTGACGCTATAGGGAGTGTCATTCTGCACGACCTAGTTGAAACCCTTCTACAATAACACCAATTCTAAAACTGGCTACGGTGTTTAAGCCCAGCCCTATTAGGCACGAAGTTGTCTGGTATAAACGCAGGCACGCAAACACCATTACCCAGAATTTTCTGACTGAGGGACAAAGAGCGCATCAACCAAAGTTAGGTCCCAAGTCGGAACTGTAGCTGGGCGAGGGCCATTCAGCCCCCTACGGAACTTTATGATTAAATCATGTTTGCCTATAGAGGTGCTGGCTTCGGGTGCGTGATACGCAGATATAGTCACCACATAAACTTTGAGCATTGACGGAGTGAGCCCTGTGTCCAATCGCTCTTGAAAAAATATGAGAATTTCAGATATGGGGCAGTTCACTGGTTCTTTGCCATTTGAAGAGCGCCAATTAGTGAACACATTCCATTTCAGAGTGTAAAGGCATCTTATTTTACAGCTCCAGCCTGTAAAATGGTGTTCATAACCGACCAAGTCAGTTCTGGCATGTTTAGTGTGCTCCATTCAGGGGCCACACATGCAGGTTCCACAGCTTGGCTGGGGTTGCCAGATTGTGCCCTGGGCTTGACAGAGGAGATCCTTCTTCAGCAGATTTTGTCCAATGGAAGGCCGTCCAGAATCTTTTTCATTTCACAAACAGTGAATCAGTGCTTGTGTCTGATTCACTGTTTGTTCAGAGGTGTGCAGCACAAGCCTGTCATGTGGAACACACGCATGTCGACGTGTAGTGCAAGCCTGTCTCGTGGAACAAGCATATGTAAAGAGCTTTCACTCTTTTTTTCATTTGTCTGAAAACTGTTTGCAAGAATGATGTCGTCTATGAGAATGCTGCATATTATCTCATATTGGGAGATGCTGCGAGTTTAATGCGCTTTATTTACTCGCAGTTGGCATGCACTGCGGATTCCGGCACGAGGTCCATCTCAAATTCATCCTGCTCAACCTCGCGGCCCCACCTTACCTACTCGTGTGATCCCTCAGGAGTCACAGAAGTGGTAATTGGGAGGTCGCGGGAGACTGAATCGTCCCTCAGAAAGAGAAGCGTCTTGAGACTCATGCCCTTGAGACTATGTCTGCATCAGAGCTGCCTCTGTGTGGGCATGGCCCAGACAGTGAATGCAGCTCTCATGCTGATCTTAAGGCAGGACGCGTCCCTCGCATAAGGAACACTTACGGAACGACATCTTTAAAAAGATGCGACCACGTATATATATATATATATATAATGCAATATAGCAATAACGGATACTCAGGCCGAAGCACTGTAAGGAGCAGGTGTGTTGTCAAAGCGAGGACCCGACCAAAAGATTCCGTCTGCTGGCTCATGTATGCCGGACAGTTTCACGCCTAAAAGGGCAGGGCTTAAATACCATAGTCAATTTTTGAACTACTAGGTCGTGTAGAAGGTCATCCCCATAGCGTCAGCTTAGTGAAGCAATGTCAAGTGAACTGAATCGTAAGGGAACCCCAAACTACTTTGAAAAAGTCAACATACTGTATTCAAGCTCCTCTCATGGGCTTCATCCAGGATCACTATACTGAACTGCGTCAAACTGGGGTCTGCGAGAATCTCCCTCAGCATACAGCCATCTGTCATGTATTTAATCACAGTGTCCTGATACAAGGAAAAAACAGTTCCCATTAAAATAATATTCCATACATTACTTAACTCATGTATTAAATATATGTGGAATTGTCTCCCACCTTTGTTGAGCAGTCATCAAAGCGCACTTGGTAGCCCACCTCCTCACCCAGCCTGACACCCATCTCCTGAGACACCCGCTGAGCAACAGTGATAGCTGCAACTCTCCTGGGCTGTGTAATACCAATTCCGCCATGCCTACAAAGATCTGGGGGGAAATATATATGTATAAATATATACACATACTGAAGATTCACAGCAAAGGAATATGCATATGCAAGTTCGTTCATTTCTGAGTGTAGCAGAACATCCAAACCTGCTTTATACAAGTACTGAGGCAACTGAGTGGTTTTTCCGCTGCCAGTTTCACCCGTCACGATCAGGAACGTGTTTTCTCTCACTGCCCGAATGAGTTCGTCTCTGTGCTGGTAAATAGGCAGGTGTCTCGATTCCTCCTTATGTGTCTTGACATACTCCTCTGTACCTCTGCTCTTTTCTGATTGTGACATGTCTATGACTGTTCATGCACTTTAACGTTGCTAAAAGTGATATTTCGGTGCTCCAGACGCTTAAGAAAAGTTCAGCAGTATAATGATAAGACGCAATCCGTATACGATTTCTTAAATGGCACCGCAAACATTGTTTTCATCTTGTTTATAATTTGTTGTTTGGTTGGTTCAACATGTGTGATGTTTGAGGTTAAGATCTCTTCTTCGCATACGGCCCTCTCATTACACTAACAGTAGCGCCACCTGCAGTATAGGATGTATTATTACAGTTACCAGCCCCTCTCACACATACGGACTTTTCCAAGAAATGTACTGCATTTTTCAAGTTCGAGGTGTGAACATGGCCTTTTTGAAAATACTGGTATATTTTGCTCTGGCAATGTCCCTTTATGAGAAGTTGCATCATTACTTATACATTTCCATATTGATGGTATGTGTAAACAGCACAAGTATGGAGCCAGAAATACGACAACACAATTTGAATTTGAATTGTGTAAATTTGAATTATAGATTTTTGAATTTGAATTATAAGTGTGATTTTGCCAAATTTAATATTACGTTGTATTTTAAATAGGTTTGAATTAGATTTTTTTTTAAACTCCAATCCTGGACATTTCATATTTAACCAAATTGAATTGTTTTATTTTATGGCACAATTTTATAAATATGTAATTTCAAATAGAACATTTTTGGTTCTGAATTCTTAGACTGTAAATGTGTAAGAATTCACATCTGTGGTGGTAGTAGACTGTTGTGTTAGATTTGACCAGGGTTGGGAGGGTTACTTTTGAAATGTAATCCACTACAGATTCCATTAGATTACTCAAGGTCAGTAACGGATTATAAATACTTTGGATTACTTCTTCAGAACTGGTAGATTTTTTCACTTGTTTTGACTAAAATCTAAAGACAAAATACACATGTTAAAAATACATTCTCTGAAAAACAAATATCTTATGCAGTGTTGTTTCTAAAACAACATAAAGCAAACTGATCATGTTTTAAGGATTTTTAGATATTTTTACAGGAAAGCAATACACAAATTATCATCAAGAATATGATTTTTGCCCTAATATCAAAGATCTTATTAGAAAAAATTAATTATGATCCAACGTGAATTTTCTTGATGAAAAAATATGATCGTGTCTGGTAACATGTGCATATAAAATGGCTAGAAATAGCATTTTTAGTTTAGCATAACGCTAACAATTTACACAAGGTTTATTGCTATTTCTTCTGCTCCAAACTTACTTCAAACGTACTTCTCTGTCTGATCGTATGAATGTAACACATCAACAGAAAGTGTTTCAAATGCACTTTGGATTGCATTATTAAATGAAACAAATGACAATAAAATGCAAAGTAATCTCTTCAGTAATCAAAATACTTTTTGAATGTAACTGTATTATAATTACCAATTATTTATATTGTAACTGTAGTGTAATACAGTTACTTATATTTTGTATTTTAAGATTGTATTCTGTTACTCCCCAACCTTGGATTTGACAGATCAGACGATATTCTTAACTATACAATTATTATAATTATGTGAGTTAATAACATGTAATAATGTTCGCTATAAATGTTTGCTGTAAAGCTGTGAGTTGAAATGATCTCCTCAGTCCACACAGCTCTGTTGATGGCTTGAAGCCACTGCCGACAACGATAGATCTTGAAATAATTTTTATAATAAAATAAAAAATATAATATTTTAAAAAGTAATTTGTACTGTTTGCGCACAGATTTTGCCACCACTACTGTGACATAAGCAGTGACATTGCCAAATTATTGTTCAAGATCTCATTGATCAACCGAGACAAAGTAACCTAAAATAATAACATATTGTATTAAAAATGTATATATATATATATATATATATATATATATATATATATATATATATATATATATATATATATATATAAAATAGTAAATAATAATAAGGGCAATTTTTGCACCCTGGAATTGATTTTCATGGCCATATAAAACATACTGTTGCTTATCCTTTTATATCAAACAGCCTACTTCAATTAATCAATTCTTTAACATAAATTAACTGAACCATTACATTTATTACCTCTTAGTTCTCATTCTCTTAAATCAACATTAAATCATATGCGTGCATATTATCACAAAACTATTTAATATGATCATTTGCTTATCTAGACTTATTAAGAACTATACCAGATGTTAAAAACAGAGGACTGGGCATTATTACTTCTAAAGTTTAAATTTTGCCCCAAGCATAAAATAATACTTATATGTAACCCTAAATAATAGGCCTACTTAATAATTATAAATAATTATGTATTTAACTGCACATCACAATTTAACCTAAAAGATGAAATAAAATAAACCCACTACACTGACAAAAAAAAAAAAAAAAAAAAAAAAAAAGTGTCATCATGGCACTTCTTTTTAAATTATTATAAACACTGGACATGTGGTCATACCATAGTATTCTTTTATAGTTTGGAGTACCATATACAGGATACATGAATATGGTAATTATTTAATACCATAGTATTTATTAAAAGTATTTAAGATTAAGATTATTTGAGATTCGTCCTCTGCCACCTGGATTGAGGCGAGTCACTATGCCACCACAAGGATTTAGAAAGCATTTGGAATTGGGCATTCCAAATTGGGGAGAAAATGGGAGAACAAATGATGTGAGAATGTCTCTAGATTTAATGTAGAGATTTACAACTTGTGTATCCTCATAATTATTCATGAGAAGATGTGGCCTTAACCTATGACAGGCACTTTTCTGCCATCCTTTTCTGCATGGTACAAAGTTGCATGAAACCAACACCAACGTTATGCAAAATATTTTTACAAAAAAAAAAAAAAAAAGCGTGTCTAGAATTATGGACGGGTGGATGTGGGCTTGTTTGAAATAAATTATTTTTCAATGCAGGGTGCAAATAAAAACATTTGACCAATTATTTCTGCATGAATTAAAACCAAATGTCATCAATGTATTTGTGGATTATATAAGCACGTTCATTTCAGTGTATCAATTTTGGTAGCTACATGCACTCTTGGTATGTTACATTTATGCATTTTGCATACTGTTTTGTCCAAAGTGACAGTGCATAAAATGTATACAATTTATCCGTTTGTGTGTTCACTTGGAATCAAACACATGTTCTTGTCATCAGGAGTAACAATCTTTAATTTGTAAAAATGTATAAATTTATCAAATCAATTTAAAATAAATGCAATACAGAAAAATAAATGTTTGATCATAAATTGTTAAGTAGATATATCTTAAGGATATATCCAAGGACTAAGTCCTGGTATAAACCTAATAATACAAAGTCTTGTCTTTTACTTTGTCTAATGAATTAAGTAAATGGAAAAAAGTCAAGTACAGATTCAAGATGAGGCCTCAAATTAGGAGATCAGAAGTGAAGAGCTAGAGGGTTCAGATGTTAGTCTAAAGACCAAAATTTAAGTTAAGTTCTTTATACCTTCTTGATCGTAAAGTGGTTTCTGCACAATTGATGCAGTTGTAACTCAAGGTTTCAGCTCATATTGTTATGACCTACTGAAGTGCAAAAGCTGCGGATAAGTGGAAGGAATATTTTGCAGAATAATTCGTGCATACATTCTTGCCAAAGTGCTCGTAAATATCATGCTCGGCAAAGTGCACACACAGGTGTCTAAAAAGGCTGTTGCGAACAATAACAACTATAAAACTTAGCTATCTCTGTGACCAGCTTTGAAAACTTATCAGGTCAAAAGGGCAACAAGTTCATATACAGAGAGTCTAAAATGTATATACTTTGTTGCACACAGCGCTCCAGTTTCTCATGGGAACGCTGGGCACAGAAAGCACAAACCAGTTACAAAGATAGCGAAGGAGCATGAAGTAATCGTCTAACACACACATTGAACATGTAAGGCTTAAGTCTGGAAACATGCATCTATAAACACAGGAGTCAAGGATGGGCATAGAAGCAATACATGAATTATCAATACAGTGATATAAGCTGATTACATGAACGTGAAAACAATACACTTTTTATATATTTTCAAGGTCTGATCTTGTTCAGCACACAACGGTTGTGCCAAGATCTGAAGGCTGCAGATCCTTGATGGTGATAGAAAAGTTTCTCTGGCATGGGAGGCGAGTGCACTAACAAGGAGGCTAAAGGCTACAGCCTCTAGCATCAGTCGCTAGTGCACCTCTTGAGGTCAGGAAAGTGTGATTTTACACACTCCACAGCTATCTATCAGCTGACTTTTGTTACACTCCCCCCCCTAAACCTCACTCCCATCTGGGTCACGGCACCACTGTAACCAGCCCTGGTCACCCCACTCTGAATGGGACTCTAACCTGCGTGGGAGGCGGGTTCTCTAACAAGGAGGCTAAAGGCTACAGTCTGTAACGTCATTCGATAGTGCACCTCTCTATCTACCAGCCAGCTCCCATGGTTAATTATCTTTAAAGGAGATATCATTTTTATTCACTTTCAATTCATATTACAGTGACTGAGATTTACATTCTGCCTATCATCTTCTTTTATGTTCCACAGAAGAAAGGAAGTCATACTAGCTTGGAACAACATAAGGGTCAGTAAATGATGACAACATTTCTGTTTTCAGTGAACTATCCCTTTAAATATGCCAACAGGGAATACAAATAATCATTAGATTTGCTCATATCACTTAAGATAATATTCGATTTATGGACCTACCATTCAAAGACACCAAGACACAAAAAAATATCCAAAAGGTGTAAAATGTACAATATACATGTCATTCAAACCAATGTCAAGTTTTCAAGACCTACAGTATATGAAAAACTGAGAAACAGAGAATGTGTAGGCTTATGTCCTTTGTGATTTCCTGTAAATACACAAACCCTCCTCTTAACATGTGGCAATCTGTGGGTGTAACTTCATTGCCCAAGTAACTTGTCATTTACCTGTGAGTATAATGTTCTAATGCCACATTAGTGCTGTAACTATGACCAAAAAATGTTTTGTGGTACATTTGATAATATTAAAGTGTGAGGGCAGATGGATTTACTTTTGCATATTTGTGTTTCAGGTTGCAGTCAAAGGTTTGGCTAGATACCTCAGTTAAAATTATAGGTTTACATCATATAAACATATATCATATTTACCACATCCTGTAGCAAAGTCAGAGTTAGAGCAGCTCAGATGGTTAGGTGCATGCACTTTTGCATAGTGGGAACAAGATGCCAGTGCTAATAATAACCCAACTCACTCACATAGCATTTACTCTCTGACGTCACTGATTTCACACACATTCTCTGCACTGTGTGATAGATCTGATACCCTTTTGCTTAACTTCCAATCTCCACCCAATTTTGATTCAGTTTTCTACCAACATATTTAGTTTGTCATGTTACATCGGAATACACTAAAAACGATTTAGATAATTAGTTCTTCAAAACAGACACATTTTTGTCATGTGTGCCAAATTGTTTGATTCAAATGAGGACTGCATCACAGACACAACAGCAGCTTTTCCTTTTATTTGTACAGTTGTTTGGTACATGGACGATTTGCACTTCCCTTTTATTTTATTTCACTTTGTTTTGGGCCAGTGGTGGCTCAGCGGTTAAGGCTTTGGGTTACTGACCAAAAGGTCGGGGGTTCAAGCCCCAGCACCATCAAGACACCACTGTATGACCCTTGAGCAAGGCCCTTGATCCTATCTGCTCCAGGGATGCCGAATCATGGCTGACCCTGCACTCTGACCCCAGCATAGCTGGGATATGTGAAAAACAAATAATTTCTCTGTATATTTGCAAAAATGTATGTATAATGTGTGACAATTTATCAATTTATTTATTTTATCTATATGGTTTTAGTTTAATACATTTACTAACAATCCTTCTTATTTATGATTATATATACATTTTTTGTATTATGTGCAAAATAATATTAACAATAATGTCACAAGCAATGTGTATATTAAATCTTTGAGAATTGACTGAGGGTCTGACCCATGTCAGGAGCACAGTAAAAGTGCTTGGTTCATCCAGATAGTAGATAAACACATGTGCAGGGACTAAAAACGAAATATTTTTCATTTCGGTTCGTTCGGAGTAAAAATAATTTTTTCGTTCTGGTTCAGATGTTCCGCAGCCTCCTTTCCAAAAGTGTACCGGTTAGAACGAAATAAAAGAATGGTTAATAATATTATTTTTAAAATGTCAGAACCCTGTGAACATGGGTGGGAGAAACATCAGTTGCAGTGTTGCCAGATCTATCAAGAGAAACAAGCAACCTGGTCTGGAAAAAAACAAGCCCAAAATAAAGCACTTGCCTCACCAAAATAAGCAAAACAAATGTACCTTTGTGGTGGATTTATAAGCATAGAAATCATAAGATGCATACACTTAATTATAATTATAAAAAAGTATCATTTTAATTACAGATCTGCGTCTCAGTCAAAACCCGACAGCATAAAATCTGTATTAATGCATCATATTTAACAATAATTCAGGCAAGACTTGGAAACAACTGAGAAATTCCCTTTTTTTTTTACCTCTAATGTTTTACTTGTATCTGGATGTACAGTATATGCAGTGATTATATGGTGTTAATAAACACAGGTTCAGGAGGAGCATTTTAATGTTAATCGGACAAATCACAGCCCGCTAGCAGGAGTATATAAACCGCTGCTCACCAGCTTCCTGTGACAAATCTCCTGACAACCCACCTCCACCCCATTTCCACCGATTCTTTAGATTCATTATTTATCTAAAATAAAGTCCAGGGGGCCAATCAGGACTCGAGTCGAGTCTCGAGCTCCGAGCCCTCAGTATACAGACAGCAAGCCAAATATGTTTACCACTTCAACACAAGATTACAATAACATAAAACTACTGATACATGTTATTAAAAAGTTATTTATTCACAGAATGAAAAAATTATCAGAACTGGTTATAACCAGTTACCAGCATTTACAAATAACATTTTCACTCTTCAAAATGACTTTGTTCCCTTTTCCGGCTACAGTCTGAGTAAGAAAAATTGCAACAAAAGAAAAGAAAAAACAAAAAAAACGAAGTTTAAAAAAACCTTGAACCTAAGTTTACTTGTTAATTTTAGAGAGATTTTAATCTAAATGTAGTTTGTATCAATATTATTGTTTTATTTTTGTTATTTTCTTTTATAATATGTTCATAGAAGCAATATGCGAGATTGAAGTGTGTGTGTCTTGTGAGTAAAATGAAGGCCATACTACGACACCTTCATATTGTTAACATGCTTAAAGGTGCACTCGATAGTTTTTTCCTCATTACAAAAGTTTTACTTGCAAAAAAATGAATAGTAATTTTGACACATGAATAAAATCATGAGCACTCACATGAGATGCAGACTCAAGTCGTATCTTTTGAAAGCTGTTTTATTCTACATGGAGAGGGTCCCCTCATGGGGGCTGCCATGTTAGGATCACATGACCAGCTAAAAACTTCTAGCTTAGTCTCTATAACTTCCCTGTTATTGGACACTTTCATTCATGGATTAAATGAATCCCTGTGCAGACTGTACAATGGCATGGATAACTAAAAACTTTTATGTTTGAATCATGCTGCATCCATTCCAGGCCAGTAGGTGTCAGTGAAGTCCAAGGCAACATACTCAAAAAAATTGCAGCGTGCCCCTTTAACTGTTTCTGTTAATCACACTATTTAAAATGTTGATTTAATGATAAGCTTTATATAGTTTTCTGTTCTGTTTCTCTATGTTTCCCATGTGTACTTGCAGGTAATGCATTCCAGATAAGTCTGGATGCCTTGTAGCCTTTTTGAAATAAGATGTGACCTGTTTGTTCTGTCTAATCATCTTTTCCTTCATAGGAATGTGACTATGTTTTTGTTAATGGGATGCCTCAAGGCCAATCAGTAGGAGTATATAAACCGCTGCTCACCAGCTTCCTGTGACAAATCTCCTGACAACCCACCTCCACCCCATTTCCACCGATTCTTTAGATTCATTATTTATCTAAAATAAAGTCCAGGGGCCAATCAGGACTCGAGTCGAGTCTCGAGCTCCGAGCCCTCAGTATACAGACAGCAAGCCAAATATGTTTACCACTTCAACACAAGATTACAATAACATAAAACTACTGATACATGTTATTAAAAAGTTATTTATTCACAGAATGAAAAAATTATCAGAACTGGTTATAACCAGTTACCAGCATTTACAAATAACATTTTCACTCTTCAAAATGACTTTGTTCCCTTTTCCGGCTACAGTCTGAGTAAGAAAAATTGCAACAAAAAAAAAAGAAAAAACAAAAAAAAACGAAGTTTAAAAAAACCTTGAACCTAAGTTTACTTGTTAATTTTAGAGATTTTAATCTAAATGTAGTTTGTATCAATATTATTGTTTTATTTTTGTTATTTTCTTTTATAATATGTTCATAGAAGCAATATGCGAGATTGAAGTGTGTGTGTCTTGTGAGTAAAATGAAGGCCATACTACGACACCTTCATATTGTTAACATGCTTAAAGGTGCACTCGATAGTTTTTTCCTCATTACAAATGTTTTACTTACAAAAAAATGAATAGTAATTTTGACACATGAATAAAATCATGAGCACTCACATGAGATGCAGACTCAAGTCGTATCTTTTGAAAGCTGTTTTATTCTACATTCTGAATTCTACATTTATTCTACTTTATTTATTCTATTCTAATCAGCTTTAACAGAATGGAAATTTCATGGGCATCAAGACTACCTTCTTGGACTCATTCTTAGTGCTAGAATTAGTTATGGTAATAATAAATGTTATGTCTACCATTTTTTGGAGATGTTTCTAGAATCTTCCTATGTTTTTACCCAGTCAGAATGTAACTGTGATGTAAACTGATTTTGCATTTACCTATAATTCCTTTGTTTCTATTTTTTATATTAGTTCACTTTGCTCCAAGAACTCATCTGTAACCTGTTTTTCTGATTTTTGCTATTGGAATTATGGACAATGGAAAACCCTTTGTCTTCAGAAAACTCTGTCAATTGATTGCAACTTTGACTCTGGGTCTTTGTTCACATTAGTCTCTTTACTGTGTTAAGCTGTATTCTCCAACAGAGGTTTACAAATGTATTCAAAAGTCTAGGATATTACCAGCTCTCTCTCATCAACATAAATTAGTGAATGGTAATATAAGCACATGCTTCTAAACAGACATTTGAAAAAAGAATAAGCAATTTGACACACCTTTGCCGAGTTATAAAATAAACAACAGATTTGTAATCCATAATTTGGAAATAATTGCATTTTGATTTTCCACTCGATTTCACTCGATTCCACCTGGATTGTGAGGTTCTCCTGGTTGATTGTAAATTTCAAGCAGATATTTTATTCTGAGCATCAATGCCTTATAATAGAAATATATGTTTTACAAACACAAACTGTCTTACCATAGTACACTATAGAAGTGGTAGAGTCATCAAGATCTAGAGCTGACTCTGGGACTTTTCTGAATGCTGATAAAATCAAAATAACATTTAGATTATTAGCTTTATAATTATTCGCCAGAATATATTTTGTGTATTTTTTTTAATCATATATAGATTTATTACTATATTAAGATGACACCAGTAAACTTTCTTGTAGGTGCACCTTTAAAATATTTCCTAGGTGTTTGTTACCAATGTGCTTTTTGCCTGAAAAATGTCTTTAACGTTTCTGAAAATTGAATTTTTATTACAGAACTTACCTTCTTGGTGTTCTTCGTTGGAAGAGTACTGTTTAGATGATCTCGCACTTTTTCTTGTCCAGTAAAGCAAAAAGTTATGTATGGCTAAAAATTATTTCACAAAAATAAATAGGATGATTAATAATTTGGAATAATAACAGTCCATTGATTTTTGATTTCCTGTTCTATTTTGAATTGTGAATGAAAGCAATGCTTACCACTGAATTTTGAAATACAAATGAATGCAATAAAAAGAAGAGTGAAAATTCCAGCTCCAGCAAAAAAGAATAACCAGGGGTTTTGGTACTCCTTTTTGTCTGCATAAACAAGACAAAATATTTTGAATATAGACTATATATTCAGATATCTGTGAAACGTAAAAAGCAACCATTTCAAAGACAGTTACACAAATCATTACTTTATAATAAACATGAAAAACTTTGAACTGTGATTGCTGTTCTATTGGATTTGAAAGACTGTTCGTAAATTTTCATGGACTGATCTTACTCTTAGCTGGATGAGGTGATTCTGTGATCTCCACTATCCAGCATTTCCTGCTCAGATCACAACAGTATGTGCCGAGATCTGAAGGCTGCAGATTTTGAATGATGATGGAAAAGTTTCCTCCGTATGCTAGATTGGGAAAAACATTCACCCGTCCTTCTCTAGGATCATCAAATAAGACAATCCCATTCTGTGCGATCTGCAGGAGACTAGAAAAGTGTCTCCATTCAACTCTTTCAATTGTAGTGCTTTTTTGAAGGCTTGTATCAAAGTGACAAGGCAGAAAGGCTTCAGATTTCAGAGAGGCGCTGACTGTGATCATTGTGACCTCTATACATTTTTCTTTGCAGTGGTCCAATGCTAAACAGGAGAAGAGCATAAAAATGTGACATATCCTATATTTTATCACTCACAGGCAGTTGCAGAGATTAGAACAGTAGCTTGTTAAATAAAATAATTTATTCTAGATTTCTAGTTTGAAGCATGTTAGAGGTGAAAAATACTGGCATCTCTTAATTTTGTAACCTACCATTTGAAGATACCAGAGCACCAAAAAATATCCAAAGCTTCAAAATGTACAGCATGCTCACCATTCAAAAAGAACTTCCCAGACTAAAACAGACCCTTGTTATTTCCTTTAAGAACTTACACCCTGGTCATATACACACCCTGGTGACAGGAGGGGGGGGTGGTTGGGGGTAATTTGACAGCCCAAGCAACCTGTCAGGTACCTATCAGTTAAAAGTTTGAATAAACCGGCTTATTCTTTATTATTAAAAGTATGCAAATTTTAGAATAATACAACTTCAAAACTATGAAATAACTCCGATGGAAGGGGTGGAATACATTTTTCAAAAATCAAAATGGAAAATAACATTAATGAAAAAAAAAACGAACATTATGTAATGAATAATAAATAAATAAATGACTGCTTAAACAATTATAGGCGTTTTATCTAATATTTTAGCTTCTTTAAAGTAGATTACATCTCTGCACACCCTGAACATTCTCTTAACCAACGTCATTAGGTACCAGTATCACTTGGGATGCTTTTTAAACATGCACTGTCTCACTATAGTCCAACTCATCCATTTTAATTTTTGTTATTAAAATGATACAAATTAACTCTTGTTTATTAAGCAGTTAATACATAGTCATCATTTATATTGGTCTACAAAATCATTTCAAGTATTTAAGCCTTTAGATCAAAATGTGTTTAAGATCATGAGAAACAAATTCAGTCAACAGTGTTTTTCAACTTTTCAATGCCTGTGTGTAACCGATTTATGGTTCTCTACTGCCAGATTACTACTATTACTCACCAAACAGGGAAATAGAAACACTTATTGTGTGGTAAAATTTATAACATTAAAAATCTGATAGTAGATGGATTTCCTTTGATACTTTTTTGAAATGTATCAGGTTGCAGTCAGGCTGGCTCATTTACTGTATTTATTCACGTCACTGACTTTTCTGCACCTTTGTACAGAACTGCAATAATTTTCAGACTGACTTCAAAGAGAATTTGAAAACAGGTTGACTTCTCTTTAGCTGAAATCGGTATGTGCTTACCAAAAATCGAAACATTGCCCCTAGTGGCCAAAGCAGTAAGTTTATGGAGATAGAATTGTACATAGACCTAGAAACACTGGAGCAGTTTATCTCTAAACTCCCTCAGGGGATGACGAGTAAATCCAGTGTCACCGCCCGCGGCACTGAACGAGGCCGTCCAGCTGGCAGAAGACTACATGGTGGTGTTTCCAGGAGGCAGCAAACCACTCTTTCTTCTCTCTCTTTTACTCCTACCACTCTGTGATGAGGAGGAGGGTGGGGCCAGGCCGTTACTATGCACGCCCGGCCCCCAATCATGCTAACCAGCTGAGGAGAGGGATAAATGCAGCCGGATTCAGCAGTTAGAGAGAGAGAGAGAGAGCCACACGCAGCTGCTATGTGTGTATTTGTGTTTGTGTCTTTTTAAATAAATAGAACTTTGACCGTTTTGCCCCCTCCTTGCCCATTTTAAACACTTTCAAACCCCCCTCCCGTTTCCATCGTGTTCCAGCTCCCCGAAAGTGGGGAGGAGCCCCACCCAAACACTTCCCTTTGTCTGTGTCTCACCCTTCCCCTGTCCCCCTCTGCTTCCCTCAAGGTTTTCAAGAACACCCCCATGGGCACAGTAGGGAAGCCTGAGCTGCGGGGAAGCCGGGCACTGCCAGGATGGGTGTCCAGTTATGTAGGTGGGGACACTGATCCAGATCCCTGATGCTCCGAAGGCCCCAATCAGGCAGAGACGTATCAGATACTGGAGAAAGGAGATACATATCAAGCTTTAGTGGATTCAGGTTGTTCCCAATCCTGTATCCACCAAAGTTTTTGCAAGGCGGGGCATTGGGTAAGAATAAATGGGTGTGTGCGTGGTGTGTGCACGGGGATATTGACAGGTGGTTACCATTGAGATATTATTTAGGGGGGAAAGTATAGAGTAGAGGCCGCAGTTAATTCCCGCCTCACCCATCCACTGATTTTACGAATATATTAAGGAAAATATGTGTGGATGGGTCTTGTAAAAGGTTGTCTCGGTGTGTGACATGCGATGCTATGGTTGGGAGATGTGCCAGGGCCGTCTACGTCTGCGTCAAGATGATGCAAGTGGGGAAATTCCTGTCCTCAGAGGCTTCCCAGAGGATGATTTCCCTGGCTGGCCATCTAGGTCACGAGAAAACACTTAACCGAAAATGGCCTGTTTTTTTTGGCCGGTCATTCACGGAGACATTCGCAAGTGGTGTGCAGTGTGCCGTGAATGTCAGTTGGTGAATCCACCGGCCACTATTGTGCCATTGCGCCCTCTACCGCTAATCGAGGTCCCCATCAAAAGAATTGGTATGGACCTCGTCGGGCCATTTGAACGGATCGCACACAGGCATTGCTTTGTATTTGTTCTGGTGGACTATCCAATCTAAACCTAACATCAACATCAGTGGACTAAAAATGTAATGTTAGAGGAAAAAAGTATGCAATGATAATTACATCCTGGTTTCAACTCGACTTTTGTTGAAGCTAAAGGTAGCTGTTCTTAACTACATAGTTTATTTTGAGGTCCAAAAAAAGTTTGCAAGAATAGCTGCATGAGGACCACGCAAATCATGTGACAGCATTGTGAAAGCTACGTTAACCACAGCATTTCCTCTAAGCAGACTTTATTTGTCATCCCAAAGACCCATAAAGTGTACATGTACATAACAGTAAATTTATGCAAATGCTTTTACCTAAAGCATGTTACTCAGTAGGCCTATATATTCCCTGGTAATTGAACCCCTGACTTTGCCTTTGCTAATACTATGCTCTACCATTTATACAACAGGCACATCAAATGTAACTTCAAAATTAACCTTATTTCCCCCTCCAAGTTTTCCCCTTGATCCAATAAAAACTGAATAAAAAATGTTTCCATTGCAGGGCTCTATCATGCTTGAGACATTTGGTTAGATTAAAAAAACTCAGAAATGGGTTTGCTTTTACAGTCTGAATATGTAAAGCATTTCTGCCATTTCTAGTTCACTCATTGTACAATGCACCTTCCTTTTACATTACTTTTCATTTGCATTGACTAGTCTCTTACCATCTTTACCTTTTAACATTTGCACAACATTTTCCACAATATTATTTAATGCTATTGGTTGGGTGCTATTGTATTTTACTGACTCTAACAATCTAATCTAATCGAATATGGGAATATTGGGGTGTGATTTCTCAGCCTACTTAAAGGGACAGTTCACCCAAAAATGTTAATTCTCTCATTATTTACTCACCCTTGTAATACTTTCTTCAGCAGAACACATTTGAAGAAAAATGGATAAATATCTCAGCTCAGTAGGTCCTTAAAATACAAGTGGATGAAGATTTCTCTTTGAAGCTCAGAAAATTACAGACAGTCAGCAAAAACCAAGTGAGCGATACGATCACTTTTGGTGCGAAAAAGATAAATATTTAAGTACTTTTTATTTTACTCTAAATCATGCTCCTGGTACGCACGTGTGACATAATCGCATTGGCATTTGAAACATGTGAGAACTGCCGTACATGCGTCAAAGCCGGAGGAGCAGCACTCTTTACAGAGGAACGTTGGAGGAACGCTGTACAGAAGCTTCGTTGGTTTATATCCGTATTGATCTGTTTCTTTACTCACAATAGTGCGTTGTGTGCTTATCATGGATGCCTAAACCGAGAGGAGGATGTGAGTTTACCATGGTATCCATGGCAACGCAAATACTTTGAGAGATCGCTTGGACACCACCTTCTCCGGAAGCGTTGGATTATAGTTAAAAAGTACTTAAATACTGATATTTATTTGCACCAATTTTTGAAGAAATTAAATTACAGCTAGAGTTGTATCGATGACGTTTATGCTGACTGTCTGTGATTTTTTAAACTTCAAATATGTCCATTCACTTACATTTTAAGGACCTACGGAGATATTTTTTCTATTTTTCTTAAAATGTGTTCTGGAGAAGAAAGTCATACACACCTGGGATACCATGAGGGTGCGTAAATGACAAGAGACATTCAATTTTTGGGTGAACTACCCCTTTAAGTCCTGTACCTGAAAAAAGGATTTCTACTGCTACATTAGTATAGTGTAAATATGACAAAGCAGTGTGATGCAGTAGATCTCTTACCATTAGTTTACCATATAATGTTAAACACATTAAAAAAAAATCTATTTTGTTTTAATCGGCCGCATTTGCTGTTTCATACCAGATATGCACATTAGTTTAATTTTAGTGATTGGGGATTGCTTCCCAGTCAGAACATCAACCACCCCTCCCCCAACCCACAATTGTAAATAAAAAACGTCATATCCATTTTTATTTAACTCGTGCATTTCAAATGTATTTTACTGGTATTTTCAATGATTGCACAATTATGAAAAATATATAGTTTCACTACTCCTACAAACCAGATTTGCCTTGGATGATCTCCACACCAAGCCGCTCAAAAGTTTTTAGATGGATTTTGGATTTTTGCAACCTTTACCACATTATGTTGTAGTTGGCGAAAGTCAGGCCTCGTATCTCAGCAACTTTTTGTCCTATAAATAAAATTAAAAAAATAATAGTTTTGGAATCATCATTTCAGCATACTGTATATGCAAAATTTAGTGAGAGCACCACCTTCTGCTTAAAAAAATCTTCAAAATTTAAATTTTAGCTTTTAATTAAAGAATATTTAAGAATATGTAATAGTATCATATTTACTATGAAATATTATAATATTTATAATCGTATCAGTCGCTAGCCTAGAATCAGAAGAGGAGCACCTGCTGGTATGCATAAAGCTTTTAAAATACAGGGATTTGGTGTGTGTGTATATATATATATATATATATATATATATATATATATATATATATATATATATATATATATATATATATATATATATATATATATATATAAATTGTCAGATAATGTAAGTTCTACATATAGAGATAGTTCCCCCAAAAATAAAATTCTGTCGTCATTTAATCACACATATCTGGTTGACTTTCTTACTTCTATGCCATGATGTTAGGGACTGAAAGCCTCAGTCTACAGTCACTTTAATTGCACCCTTTTTCCACACAAAGACAGTGAATGGTGACTGAGTCTGTCAACATCTTTAAGAAAGTCAACAATATGAGGGTGAGTAAATGATGACAGAATTTTCATTTTGGGGTAATCTGTCCCTTTAAAACTAAACATTTTATTGAGAATTGTGAGGAATTAATAAAACTTATAAAAGCTTGTTTTAGAGAAAGCAATTTCAAATGAGAAGCAATTGCTGATAATCAGAGATATTTTGCAGCAGTCTTTGTGTCTGTCTAACCGAATGTTTTCACAGTAAAACCAGAGAGAGAGAGAGTGGTTTCCCCTGCAAAGACGTGTCAGATTGAAATGCATCAGTTCTCCTTCAAAGAGCAGGAAATTTTCATTTAGAAAACTGTCAAATGGTTTTTAAACAGTAAACCATAATGCAAATAAACATTAATGTTCCTTGAACAGCAAAATCTTAGAAATATACCACATTTTTTTTGGTATTTTTACATACTCTATATACACAACAGTTCCGGTCATCAAATCTGATTGGACGAGAGATGTTATGAGAATAAATGGTCTGACACCATCAGCACTCCGACGCTTCACTGTGAATATCACTACGCTTGTGTTCGTGCTAAACTAAAGTGTAAGAGCAGTGCATATGTTTACTATATGTGTGCCTTTACATGTATTTTTTTGGACATTACATATGTTAGCCAGCAGGTGGTGGCAAAACATAATTTTTTGTAAAAAAATTTTTTTTGTGTAATATAAGCCAATTAGGTGACGTGAAGTGAATCAGTCGGTGATCGCTTGTATTACTACTAAAGCTAGGAAATAGCTTTAAAAACTTTAAACGAACAACTTCAGCATTAAGGCTCATCACTGCTGGGAGACACAACAGACTGATTAATTACACAAACTCAAGGTGCTTATCTCTTACTGGACTTTCTGCACTGGAGAGGACGTGCTGTTTAAAATGGCGGAGGACATTGGGTTGGTTTTCTATAGTGAATGACTTGTGCACTGGCCACAGTGAAATAGGGAGAAATACCCCCGCTTGGACGGCTACTTTTCCACTGAGAAAGCTGACCTTCAGAAAGCTGACAGCATTTCTGCTTGGGAGTGGCAACAGGCGATGACACACACTCCATCTCTCTCTCACTCTCACACACACACACACACACATCCATCCTTGTTTATCCAATAAGTAGAAACAGCACAAGAAGTGATACTATTTCTGAAGTGAACATTTTGTATTACTAAAGGAGGCTTGGATGCATCATTTGTTTTGAACCAGCCACGGCAGATTCTGATCCATCGTGTAATAAAGTAGTTCCATGCCATTCCATTCAAAACACAAATGCGTTTTTTATTACCGTATTGTTTTTCCTAATTCTTAACATTTTACTTGTGCATTGAACTGTTGTATGTAAGCAATATCACACTCACAATCATGTTATATGGCCCTAAATCACCACTGCTGTGATTACCTATGGCACTCGGTCTGCGGCCGAATCACAGCAGTGCAAACTCAGCAAAAAATAAACATCCTCTCAATTTCAACTGCTTTTAACATTGCTTTTATCTTCTTTTTTTTAAAAGATTCAACAACTAAGACATAAACTGAACAAGTTTAACAGACATGTGACTAACAGAAATGGAATAATGTGTCTCTTTAGTGTTCTAAGTTTTTATAACTGTGCCCTTAATTACAGTACATACCATCTGTAAGCTGTTAGTGTCTTAATGACCGTTCCACAGGTGCATGTTCATTATTTGTTTATGGTTCACTGAACAAGCATGGAAAACATAAACCTTTACAATAAAGATCTGTAAAGTTATTTGAATTTTTACAACATTATCTTTAAAATACAGTGTCCTGAAAAGGGGACGTTTCATTTTTTTGCTGAGTTTATATACAAATGGCGACCAAAAGTTTGGAATAATGTAGATTTTGTTTCAGAAAGAAATTGGTACTTTAATTCACCAAAGTGTCATTCAACTGATCACAAAGTATAATAAGGATATTACTGTTGTAAAATCTTTACTATCTGAAAAAAATACATTTTTGATAAAATCTAGACAGGCCATCACTCCAACACCTTATCCTTGAGTAATCATGCTAAATTGCTAATTTGGTACAAGAAAATCACTTGCCATTATATCAAACACAGTTGAAACTATTTGGTTCTTTAAATGAAGCTTAACATTGTCTGTGTTTGTTTTTGAGTTGCCACAATATGTAATAGACTGACATGTCTTAAGGTCAATATAAGGTCAAAAAAGAAACTTTCAAAGCTTTCTCTAAAAACTCGTCAGAAAATCATTGTTTTGAAACATTTAAATGTGTACACTACAGTGTTCAAAGACAAAGCACAACTGGCTTTAACAATGACAGAAAGAGATGTGGAAGACCAGATGTACAACTAAACAAGAGGAAAAGTACATCAAAGTCTCTAGTTTGAGAAATAGACGCCTCTCATGTCCTCCGCTGACAGCTTCATTGAATTCTACCCGCTCAACACCTGTTTCCAGTACAACAGTGAATAAAAGACTCAGGGATGCAGCCTTATATGAAGAATTGCAAAGAAAAAACACTTAAAACAGAAAAACCAGCTCCTCACTCCAATCAAAATCATGCCGCTCCACTCCTCACATACTCTGATATAAACACTGAAACCACTTTTTTCCCAAATATCCACTAGATGGTGCCATAATCATGTGAAACTTACATACCATATGATTTTTTTATTTTCAGCTTGAACAGAGTGAGACAGGAGCTGTCAAACTTTGTGTATCATATTTGATACATACAGTGTTATAGGGTTAATAATAATGTTTTTGCCTTTATTATATTACATTACATTATATTATATTATATTATGTGGTCATGGGCACTGAGGCCCAATTCGACCAGGCAAGTACAAAAAGGTCATCCTAAATGCGTCTACAGCAGGTACGCTCATTGATAAAACCCCTTCCCTGGCATTTATATTGGGCAAGAATGTGTTTGGGGGAATTGGGAGCAAGCTGGTTGCCACAACAGCCCCCGCATTACTATGAGTGTCAGTGTGTGGTGTTTTTGGCAATGTGTTTTTGGGGCGTCTACAAGGAGTGTGGCGCCCTCATGGGCACTGGTCAATGGCACCTCTCTAGCAGACATATACATAGCAGCAGGCTGGGCAACACCCAATACCTTTGCGAGATTTTACAACCTCCGGGTTGAGCCGGTTTCGTCCCGTGTTCTTTCAGGTACGAACAGGTAGAGTTCGTAATACGGAACAGCTGGCCGGGTGTATCGCTTGCATATAGCGCCTTTCCCCTCCGAAAACTTGTGCTTTTACCCCCAGTCGAGTTCAAGAAGTCGTGGACCCTGGATGTCCTTCCTCCCTATCCCTATGGTTCGCGAACTAGGCGGATGAGTTAAAAGCCAGCCCCACTACGGTGTCTAATATGCCCTGTCCTGGGATAGGTGCTCCACAGGTGCCTATTACTCCGGTAACCCCTGTGATGTATATTCCATGGTAGGGTCCGCCGACAGGGATACCAGTGTCTCCATTGGGCAGAGCTCTATCCCCCGGTCAAAATTATAAGATAGTAAATCATAGTTATGAGATTAAAAGTTATAATAGTGTGATAAAAAAAAAAAAAAAAGGATTAGATTTTATATTTTTTTAATTGTTTTTTACTTTTTGCCATTATTATATTTAAGTATCTCATATTTATGACTTTTAATCTCATAATAATGACTGACTGACTAATTTTTATTTAATAATTTTGACTTTTTGGGCACTATTTTAAGACTGCTACTTCTTAAGCGATATGCGTTACTTAAAATGCGCAAAGTCAGTGTGTATGGCCAATAAATTTGGCTATTTTCTTGCAAGCATGCACTAAGTCTTATGCATTAGTGGGTTGGCAAAATCTTTGCAAGATTGAATGGGTTTGGTCAAGTGCAATTTAATAAATATGGCTTATGTTAAACAGTTAATATGAGTTTGAATTTAGTAATTATGACTTTTAATCTCATAATTATGACTAACCATAGCATGTTTTATTTTGAATTTGGTCGAAATGGGCTTCCATAGAGGTAGTTGATGCTGTCACAGAGACAGGTGTGATTTCTCAGGACACATATTTCAGCGATATCTGTCAGGTAATAAATGGCATTTAAATGAGTGTGGTTAAAACAACAACAACAAAAACAACAAAACTTTACAGCACTCTTTAAGTTCTCTTAAAAAGCTCAACGCAGACAGTGCTCAGTGACAAATATAAGCAAAGTGGTCAGTGATAAAATAATGTAATCCAATGTGTAATGTTTATATATGAATGAAATGTTTAGCTGTTTAGGGCAGTCAAGGATTTGCAGTGCTTACATTTTGACATGTTTTTCTTCTTGTTCTTCTTTATTGTAAAGAGAACCCCTGCTGAAAATTGAAAACTTCACCTTGTACATAAAGAACTTCATTAGATTTGTCAGAAAGTTCAACTTCTTTAAGTAAGAAATTCACTCTAATCTAGGCAATATGGGAAACAAGTATATAAAACAATTTATTGAATATAACTGTATTATGACTATGCCATTCTAACACTACTCTGAATGTCTCAAATGATGTCCTTTTTTGCTTGAAGATCAAAACGTTAAAGAGACAAGCGATGCAACATATTTAAAGTGCTGCAGACATGATGAGATTGATAACCCATACGGTCCTATATTTCGGCTGGGTGATATTGGGTTGAAAGCTGGACAAAGCTTTCAAGAAATGGCCAAGAAGGTGAGGATACATTAAAAAGTGAAATGTATGGCTGGTGTCCCATTGAAACAAGCCAACCGCCAGAGTAAGATTATTATAAATTACTTATACATTATAAATTAATATTACATTACTAGGGATACACATATTTCTAAAATAAGAATATTTATGTGATTTTGAGACAGCTGAATGGTGTGCACAACCCAGTCTGATGAAAAGTCATAATAATAGTTGGCCTATACAAAAGTTTAACCCTTAACCCAAACCTAGACCAAAAAATAAAGTGTAACCAAACCCTGAATTTAAATATGATTTTTAAAGGGAAATTTGTGTACCACAGAAGAAAACATAGGGGTTTTAACGAGATGAGAGAAACGCATTACATTGCATTGTCATCAGTCACTTCTCATTTGCATTGCATAAATAAATATGAAATGAGTATCCAAATTTGTTCACAGATGTTTCCTAAAAATAAAGTGTTAGATAGGAGGCTAGTTTAAATTTAATGCCTGCATTGTATTCATTTGAAATTGTGTTTGTTGATTGGTTGCTATCTATGGGAATTAAAGTCAACATGTAAAGCATGGTATCTTGCGAGTTCACCGTCTCGTATGAATTATTATGAGTTGTCATGCGAATATGATGGTGTGCACCATTGTACAATCATTGTAAGGGGAAACATGAGTGTATGACATGTGTATGACAATGGACGAACAGGAAATGCAGATATTATTTTAAACTGGTTGAGCAGAAAAACAAAAGTTAGTTGGGGTTTTAGAAAGTAACTTAAAAGTAACAATTAAAGTGATTACAATTTCCATTAAATAATGAGCTGCGTAATCTGATTAAAAATATAGAGAAGCAATTAGTAATCTGTAGTCGATTAATTTTTTGTGTAATTTTCCCCAAAACTGATTATGCTACAGTATTTTGGACACACAGAGGCCAGTTTAATTTTTTTTTCCATAGCCAGTCAGTCCAGATATTTATGTTATGTAAACTTAGAGAAAAGGCATCTTATTGAAACAACAGCAAATTAAACACGGCTGAATCTAATATAGTCATATAATGCCAGAGGTGGGGTTTGGGATTTTCATTGAGTGGCAATGTGAACTTGATAAAGATTATTCAGCGTGCAATCCTCACTACAGCTTTGCACGTCTGGACTCCAACACGTCAATCAACAAAGAATATAACTTCAGGTAAATGATTAGCATTCACACTTATACTTTTAAAAATATTTTTTGAGTGCTCTTTTTCTGATTGCTTTGAAGCGTTGTAACGATCACGTATTGTACACACAATATAGAAAGGCTCTGAGCTTAAGTGAGGGAGTATGTGTGAGAATAAGGGAAACCATAAAGACAGAAGTGAATTTGTCTTTGTGGTGCCGTGACCCAGATGGGAGTGAGGTTTAGAGGGGTGAGTGTAACGGGAGCAAGCTGGTACATGATGGCTGTGCAGTGTGTAAAACCATACTCCCCTGGCCTCAAGAGGTGCACTAGCGACTGACGCTAGGGGCTGTAGCCTTTAGTCTCCTCGTTAGTGCACCTGCCTCCCATGCCGGCTGACACCGGTTCGAAACCCACTTGGAGCAGGTTGAGCAGGACCGGTTACACTATGTCAAACCGTATTGTGTAAGTCAGATCCAGAAAGGCAAGTCATTCTTTAGAGTTACTCCACAATCCAAAGACTAAGCAATGATCATAAACTAACAAAAGGTGCCTCTTGTGTACTATGCTGCTTCCTTTTATACAAAAGCTGGTATCAATCCCATCCTACTTCCTGTCATGTGACCTTGTCTGATAGGATGATAGGACAGTTCTCACAGACATCACATACACTTTTAAAAGGATTTAAAATTGACACAATGGAAACAATTAAACCAATATATAAAATGGTAGTAACATTTATTCGTTTTTTTGTTCATAGTGTGAATGGATAAACATGTCCCATATTTAGTGTCGCTAAAACATGCACTCTGACTAATGAATGAAGGTCAGTATATAAAAGTAGCCATAATAATGTAATTTTTCCAATGACTGTCTGCTCAGATATGTTTGCTATTTGAAAGATGCTGATGGAGTGATCCACAGAACACTTTATAAAGTGTTTGGAATACATTTTGACATCATGGTTTTTGGAACGTTAAGTAACTGAAATACTAAAGGCTGCAAACAAAAAATTTAAACCAACAAATTTTGTGTTTATATATTTGCTATATTACTGTTCTCTATCTTTTTCAGGCAAGAAAGTTCAGTATAATTTCAATCATTATCAGTCTAGGCTCAGGTGTTGCTTTAATGGGTGTTGTAAGTATGAAAACATTCTGATGACTAGAAAGACTAAGCCATTCTCTTTTTGTAATAAAGTTATTAGTTATTAGCTACTCATGAGTTGGTTGTAGCTACACAAAGCCATCAAAAGAGGGCATTATAACGTCAGGGAGCTTATGTCTGTGACATAATACTACTTTAAGTGATGAAAAAGAGCACTCTTTACAGAGGGTGAGCATAACAAAGTATGTAACGATTTGATTTTGGTCAAAAATATTATTTCATGCGTTTGAATCCATGTGACTAGATTATATTACAACAACTAATCTCATTTTAAGGGTTAGAACAGGTAGGAATAGTTCTTCAAAGGGATAGCTCACCCAAAAATCATGTACTCACCCTCATGAAATTCCAGATGCGTTTAACATTTTTCTTCTTCTGCTGAACACAAACAAAGATTTTTAAGAGAATATCTCAGCTCTGGAGGTCTGCACAATGCAAGTAAATGGATACCAAATTTTAAAGTCACCCATACAACTTTACTGGATTAATCCATGTCTTCTGAAGCAATGTAATAGATGTGGGTTAGAACCAATCAATATTTAATTAAATATATATTTGTTAATTTATTCTATAAAAACTTTTGTTTTTGCAAATCCAACTTTTGCATTCTTTGTGCATATTGCCTACTGGGCAGGGTGGAAAATTTATAGTAAAAAAGGACTTAAATATCTGTTTCTCAAACACCTATTACATCGCTTCGAAAGATATGGATTTAACCACTGGAGTCTTATATATTACTTTTATGCTACCTTTATGTGCTTTTTGAAGCTTCAAAGTTCTGGCCAGATTTCACTTGCATTGTATGGATCTACAGAGCTGAAATATTCTTCTAAAACTCTTCATTTGTGTTCGGCAGAAGAAAGAAAGTCATACACATTTGGGACGGCATGAGGGTGAGTAAATGGTGAAAGAATTTAAATTTGTGGGCAAAATATCACTTTGAGGTAACAACTGGAGGTTACTACAGTGTATACAATGTAGTGTCTTGTCTGTGTGGATGTATATACATTTTTGCTTGTTAAATGCATGCATGTCTGATTTGAGATATTGGTTTTATGTAAAACAGGATCAGAAAATATATTGGACCAGTGTTTGAGCTCTTAGGATATGGAACAAATCATTAAATGCAAAATTGTAAAAAAAAAAAAAGAATTATTATATAATCATAAAATTATCACTTCAGTTCAAAATAGATCCATAAACATTCCTTGTATATAATTTTATCACTAGTCTGCATCCATTTTGATTTCAGTTTTATTTTTGGGTTGATTTTTCATCCAAGCACAAGCTTTGTGTCTTTTTTTCTTTTTCAGGATTATGGCAGTCGCTGTCACTTCTTTCAAAGAAGCATTTTATCTTTTTTCTGTTGTGTATTTTCCTGTAGGACATGTTGCTGAACGCTGTAATGAATAGTCCACATCATTTTTACTGTCAATGTTACTTTCATTGTACAGCTTTCATTTTGACAAATATTTCTGTTACATTTGCCATTTTGAACATGGATAAAAAATAAGTCATCATAAATCATCTATTCCCAGACTGGGAGTTGGTAGGCAGCTCTTGTCTTGTAATAATCAATTTTTAATTTATTCATTTATTTGCCAGTCCTCCCAACTGATTTTACAGTCACATTCTTAATCTAGTATTATGCACTTTAAATAAATAAAAGATTTTGATTTTTTACAGACTGTCAAAGTCTGTGTCTACTATATCATATAAATTTAGCATGAATTATTTACTTATAAATATGATTTAAAATATTAAACACGTCTATTTTTTTTTCTTCTTAATTTCACTCCATTTTAAATAATTTTTAATAGACATCGGAAGTTAAAAACTCCACGGAATTCGATTCAAAACTGAACCTGATTCAGGACACTTTTTTGCTTTCCAACTGGATTTGCCTATTTTTTTAAATCACAGGTGTATACATGTGGTCGTTACCTTTTTAATACATTTTAGTACCATTTCAATATGGCATGTGAAGTTAAAGTAGTTTTAAAAACGTGTCTCGAAACCATTGTTTTGTTCCATTCCTTTGCACTCCATATAGTGTAGCCTATTTTTTTAATGCAGCTTAGTTCTTATTCAGAACACATTAGGTTTTCAGACAGTGACATTCTCTTCCATAAAAATCCACAAAACTGCTTGCTATCAGGGGGATATTGTACATCGCTCTTCATGACTCTGAGGACTGGTTAAAGAAATCACATAGAGCCTTCTTAAGAACACAGTTATTAATACCATAGCACACCTTCTCTGAAATCTAGCTCATTTTTAGACTGTATATTCAGTATAAACCATTAACAGTTTAAAAACACTGTGGTTTGCTTGGTATGGGCTGGTGCACGATGCCTCATATGGTTAGAGATTCATTGACATGGTATGGTCTTTTCACACTCATGCCACCTGAAACAGGGTTAACAAAATGTAGTGGCGTTAGAAGACTGCTAATAAAGAACACACGTTGCTTTGACAACTTGTGTGGTACTTTTTGGGGCCTGAGAGCCCCAGTTGCTGTCCACTTTTTTAGTGTAGAAAAGGGCAGCCTGGATATTCTGCAAGGTTACGTCTCAGTTCCATAGAGAAGAAAAAATCATAGCCCACATGTTTTTAGCAACATGGGGTGGGAAATAATAACAGAATTTTACATTCTGTTTGAACAATCCTTTTAAGGAATGTATTTACATAGGTCTTGTGAGAAGATAGGGCACATCTTATAACCACCTTATCTTCCATGAGGCTTGAAGAAAAAAGGCAATAAATCATTCTTTGTCTTTAAAAATGCTCTCCATCATGGATTATCCTTTAATGTAAAATGTGTAAAACCTTCTAAAAGGAATTTATTCTTCATTTATTTATTATTTAATCAGGAAATCTTGTGAAATGTATGACGGATATCCCACTGAAACGAGCCAGTGGACAAAGTAATACTATTTTCTGTAATAGCCAGTTACAGTTCTGTGAGTTCAATACATACACACCACTAGGGGGCGGTAAAGAATTCTGTAAACTGAAATAAAAAAAGAGGGTTGAAGGATTTGCAGAAATGACCTGTCAACTCTAACTGATAAATATACCAAGAAAATAGTTCCTTGTGCTTGAAAGGTGCTTGTTTAACAAAACTCATGTAGATTCATTTTGTGGTGGTTGTTGTTATTACGTCATATGTTCGGGTCCCCCCATGTCCCCCCAGTCTCCTCGCATGCGTTCATAAAGAACGTAGTGTTTTACCAGCCAAGTGCTTCCTTTATCAAATACAGTACATCGTGACAGTAAGATTTCAGACCAGTGCATGTAGCCTACTATATTATTATTGAGTTGTAAGGTGAACTCCAAACTTTTAAACAAAGAAATAAATATATTTTTTGAAAAATATGTTTGAAGTGATGTACAAACTTGACGTGAATTCTCTAGTCATTCGGTCTTAGAAAAAAGCTGCTTTACTCTATATGGCGTTGGGCGCACATTCATGACTGCTGCTATGCTGAGATCATATGACCAGACAAATATTACTCACTTCATCTCAATAACAGGACGCAAATAGCACATTTGTACAATGGCATCTGTAAGCCTGTGAAATGAAAACTCTTGCTCTTGAGTGATGTTGCATCTACACCACGAGGTGCCGGCGCAACATAAACTAAAATATTACTGAGTGCATATTTAATTTAGGCCCCTTTATCGTTCTAAGCTTCAATCTCAAGAAATTGGCAATAAGTTACTTCCATACTACACGCAAACTTAGTGAACATGGTTTTTTGCAATGGTGCTATTGCCAAGCCCATTCCTGGTGAGATGTCCATGGCATTTGACACCAGGTTGAATATGTTTAACAGCTACCAGCTGGTTGTTGCTACTTTGGGAGATGCAAATAAAGCCACTTTTTAGTTTGGACACCTGTGCTAGTCTGTTCATAAACAGACAGTTCTTTTGCCATCCAGCCCTGACATTGATAGACTATTACAGTTACCAGAATTTGCATTCAGAGCTTCCATTACCTCTCTGTGTCACTGAGACTGATATACAATAATGAATACATAGATAGTAACGGAATGCCAGAAAATTCCTTTTTTAGCAAGTCTTTGCTGAGAAATGCTGAAAACTTCACATTGCATGTAAAGGACTTGTAGAAACTTTACAGCAGTAAACATATTAAACAAATGATTGACTATAACAGTATTATGACCATGCCATTCTAACACTACCATCTCAAGTATATCAAGATGAGACTCATCTCAGATCAAATGATATAGATATACTTAATGAAAAATATTTAGAGCTGTATTATGAGAATGCACATCCATACTGTCCTACACAGCATTTAGAAAATTATCAATATAGACTGCACTGATGCTCATCACAGTTGGTTTGAGTGCTCTGTATTTGAATGTCCTTCCTGTGGAAGCAGTTGTAATGGCTTAATTTCACCAATAATTGTCTTCTCAGATATGTTCGTTGTTTCAAAAAAATGATACTGAAGACAGAACAGAATCATTTTCTTTTGGCCATCATTAGCATTTCAATTGCATACCGTTCCATAAACAATCATGCCAAAATTAATTCTAAACACTTTATAATGGTTTATGGAACGGTATGCAATTGAAATGATAATGCTTTTCCACGCTTGAAAATTCAGTAATATTCCCAGTATTATCAACATAACCTCAGGTCTTGCTTCAATTGGTGCTTTTAGTATCTACATGTTCAGATGATTATGCTGTTTGTGTTTTAATTACTACTTTAGACAATTTTGTAACAATGCTCTGTGAATGTAGGAGTTAGTTGTAGGTGCACAGTTACCAGAAGTGGTCATCATAGTTAAAAATAAAACTCAAACCATAGTTGAAACCGCAAAGGTGATATCAATTTAAAGTCAACATTGAATGGACAAACTCTGTTGGTCCATTAAATGCAAGTTAATGGTGGCCAGAACTTTGAAGCTCCAAAAAGCATATAAAGTCAGCATAAAAGTTATCCATAATACTGCAGTGGTTTATTCGGTGTTTTCATAAGTGATATCATAGGTGTCGCTGAGAAACAGGTAAATATTCAAGTCCTTTTTTATGTCAATATCCACTTTCACATTCTTCTTTTGTTTTGGTGATTCACATTCTTTGTGCATATTGTCACCCACTGGGAAGGGAGGAGAATTTATAGTAAATAGGATTTAAATATGGATCTGTTTCTCACCCACGCCTGTAATACTGCTTCTGAAGACATGTATTAAACCACTGGATTACTTATATCAATGGATACTTTTCACTTGCATTGAATGGATCAACAGAGCTGAGATATTTCTTTGAAAAGAAAAAACAAGTAATTAATTGAGTAATATGTCTTTCAAAAATGTCATATGGTCAGTACGTTACAGTGAGATCATTGTTCACCTTCACTTTATACCCCCTTTGGAATGACAGCATACAGCAGAGATGTCAGAAGATCTGAAGAAAAAGGCCTCAGAGCAGCTCACTCCACTTTCCTCAACAACACCTCTATCTGTAGACATAGCCAAGTCTTAAATCTTCATTATAGGTTTAAAAGGGTGGTCACACTAGATTTTAAGCAAGCAAATTTTGGGGAATTAACAATGATTATGGAAAACTGGATATGGTGTTAAACTCTAAGCCAGGCGTTTTCAACAGGAGTCTTCTATCAATGATGGTTTAATCTCAAACACTTTTCTGTGAAACAATGCAAATGTGTTACACAAAAATTCTAAAAGTTATTTTTAATTAAAGCTAAAAGTTGCCACTCACATTGAAGTATATTACTGAAAGTCAAATTAAAATGTATTTTATTTCCGCACATCATATTATATACATTTGGAACTATATAAATAGTATAGGAAAATATTAGTGCTGGGAAAGTTAAACAAACAAAAAAAGTCCATAGGGGGTTATACAATGCGCTTTCCCACAAATCAAAATTCTAATTAGACTAGTCATTTTAAAAATACAAAGTATTAATACATTCAAAAGCAACTTAATAATGATTATTTTATCAGGTTTGCAATGTAAGCATTATAAAGTATGTATAACAATTAGGTTACTGTAAGAATGTTATTCTAGGCCATGCTTAAAATCAAATCCTATTAAAATTTTATACAACAAGGCGTCCCTGCTCCATTTCTTTATTAAGGAGTACATGGCCAGAAAAAGGTTAAAGAACCCTCATCTAGGGCTTCTGTATTTAATTCATCATAATACATTCAACATTTAAAAAATATAATATCTTGTCCAGTTTCCTGCAACACTATGCAGCTTGTCTTGCATGCTAAACCACCAAAAAATAAAACAAATCCTCCAGGAGGTCAATCTGTGACATTTAGATCTTCTATTTGACAAAACATATTTTCATATCAGAACATATCAGCATATTATACCAAACTTGAACTTTGATAGCAAGCAAAATACAAAAATTTAATAAACATATAATATTCAAACCAAGTCTCAAGTTGTTATAATGGTGAATATTACATTCATAAGAAAATAAAGATTAAGAAATTTCTAATGATTTTTTCTGTGTAGTTTAACACTTAACCTAAACCTAAAGCTAACCACAAAGTGTAATCCCTTACCCAAACCCTAAACCTAAAGCTAACCATGATTCAAACGGTAAAATAACTTTTGTGTACCATAGTAATGATTTTTTTCAGATGATCAGTCATCAGTTAGAGTTGAAGTCAGAAGTTTACATACAATTTAGCTAAATAAATTTTTTCCACAATTCCTGACTTTTAACCAAAGAAAACATTCCCCGTCTTAGGTCAGTTGGGATCGCTACTTTATTTTAAGAATGTGAAAAGTCAGAATAATAGTAGAGAATGATTTATTTATTTCATTGCATACCCAGTGAGTCAGAAGTTTACATACACTTTGTTAGTATTTGGTGGCATTGCCTTTAAATTGTTTAACTTGGGTCAAAGTTTTTGGGAAGCCTTCCACAAGCTTCTCGCAAAACAAAAAGGCTTTTTGCACATTCCTATTTGCCCATTTTGCTCCTTACAAATATTCAATCAGATTGAGGTCAGGGCTTTCTGATGGCCACTCCAATACCTTGTCATTGTTGTCTTTAAGCCATTTTGCCACAACTTTGGAGGCATGCTTGGGGTCATTGTCCATTTGGAAGACCCATTTGTGACCAAGCTGTAATTTCCTGGCTGATGTCTTGACATGTTGCTTCAATATATCCACATAATTTTCCTTCCTCATGATGCCATCTATTTTGCGAAATGCACCAGTCCCCCCACAGTATGATGCTGGCACCAGGGCTGGACTGGTAATCTGGCATACCGGGCATTTTCCCGGTGGGCCGACGCAGTTTTGTGCCGATCAGGGGCGTAATGTCCATCGGGAGAACCGAGGGAGGCGGTGATTTTGCCGCATAATGTGCCAAATGGGCCGCGATAAGCAACAATGAGCCACCACGTTATGCAGCACGACCACAAAACGGCACGGCGATATGAAGAAAAGGACCGCAAACAGTTTTTTGAGCAGTGGCTTCTTCCTTGCCGAGCATCCTTTCAGATTATGTCGATATAGGAGTTGTTATACTGTTGATATACATACTTGTCAACCCTGTTTCCTCCAGCATCTTCACAAGGTCCTTTGCTGTTGTTCTGGGATTGATTTGCACTTTTTGCACCAAACTACATTCACCTCTAGGAGACAGAATGTGTCTCCTTTCTGAGCAGTATGATGGCTGCATTGTCCCATGGCATTTATACTTGTGTACTATTGTTTGTGCAGATGAAAGTGGTACCTTCAGGTGTTTGGAAACTGCTCCCAAGGATGAACCAGACTTGTGGAGGTCCACAATTATTTTTCTGAGGTCTTGGCTGATTTCTTTTGATTTTCCCATGATGTCAAGCAAAGAGGCATTGTTTTATAGTCAATTAAAAGTGAAACAATCTGTCTGTAAACAATTGTTGGAAAAAAGTAGATGTCCTAAACGACTTGCCAAAATTATAGTTTGCTAATATTAAATCTGTGGAGTTGTTAAAAAATGAGTTTTATTTTTTTAAGTGTATGTAAACTTCTGACTTCAACTGTATACGCATTGCTTTAATAAATATGGAATGAGTTACCAAATTTGTTCACAGATGTTTCCTTTCCTAAAAGGAAGTATTGAATAGGAGTCTGGCTAAAATTTGATGCCTGTATTGTATTGATGTGAAATTCTTTTGTTGATTGGTTTGTCTCTATAGAATAAACATCATACCTTTTTGTATGAGATAAGTAAATGTATACAAGCCATTTTGCCGTCTTGTACACATTCTTCCATCTCTCTTGCGTTCACATTATCTGTGTCAGATAAATGCCCTAAGGTTAACTGAGCACAAGTGCCAAATCAGTCAAGATTCTGTGGGTGGTAATCCATGTAGAAGGTAGACATTTCTGAAAACCCATGACAAGATTATTATTGAACCCAAAAGAGCATAAAGTAACACAGTGATGTAGCAACACTTTCATGGTATTTTTGACAAATATGACAGGAAAAAGTGTCACAAGCATCTTAAATGTGGCAACAGGGAAAAAAAACATTCTTGAGACAAAAAACCTCCCAAAATGTTTCCAACTGCATCATTTCATTAAATTTCAACTACATTTAAATAGTATGATATGCAAAATTTGGTCCATTTTTTCCAACACTGTGAGATTTTCTGTCTGACAGTGGTGGGTCAATTATGTGATTATGCTCTTTTTTTATTGTTCCAGATCAATTAAGTTATTTAAAAATACATAATAAAAAAATGCAATTCAACACAAAACAATTACTACAATACACCTCTATACTGACGAAAATATTTTCAATTAAGTTTGAGTTCTAGGTCATTTTAATATTTATTTATTTATTTTTCTGGGGTATAAAGTTGAAAATGTCTTAGAGGTGTAACTGTCTGGAGAGTCTAATTAATGGCTGAAATAAAAAAAATGTAAATAAAAATAAATAAATGCTGGCATAAGTAGTTTTGAAATTCTCTCATTACTGCTTCTTAAAAATATAAATAAGGAGAGACAATTTGGTTGCAAAATATTATATTTTTTAAAAACTTTTGTACTACAAATCATAGGAAGCCATTTAGCTGTAAGCAACCAAAAAAATAAAAAATTAAATAAGAGGACCCTTTAGACCAAGGGTGGGGGAACCCATTAAGGGCCATTTGAGTATTTACGAAATTATTCGCGGGTCATACAATTGCTTGCACTTTCTGATTGTGAGTTGAACTTAATGTACACATTCCGTTACATGCTCACACACCAAAACATACTAAAGGGTCTGTATATTATACAATATTTTGTGTTGTTCAGTGGTGGGTCGTGCAGTCTAGCCTTCAGTGTGATTCATGTCATTAAGAAAACACAGTTTCACAATTCATAAGACATACATTATGTCGCAGCTAACATTTTAAAAACACATCCATAATATTTTCGTCAGGGTACACGGTTATGCTGCCGTTCCAATCAAGTTGGATGTGGGATATTCCTACTTGATATCTCCATAAATGCATTTAATTCCCCAATATTCGGAACTGCAGTGCTCCCATTAGCTTAGCAGGGGTTTGACTCTCATTAGAGATGTCTCCTAGCAACCCAACTGATAAACAATGCTGCAGTGCTAGCATTTGTGCATCAGGTGACCGATTATCAGCCAGGTGTAAGAGATTGTAATGTTTGTTAAACAATTGATTGTTAAACAAGCTTTAATATCATGTAATCTGGAAACGGACTCATTTATCGATATCACTTACTTTGTATATCTCCCTGAGTGTCGATATGTTTGTGTGACATCATGTACCTGTATCTCGGAGAAATCAGAGTTAGGATTTTCTGCACCAACCTACAAGTTGTACTTCTGATTTAAAGATGCAGCCCATTGCACTTTTCCTAGTTGGAAGTTGTAAAATCCTATTTTCCGAGTCGAATGGAGCACAGCACAACTTCTCAAAACTTGATCCGACACTGAATGCTCAAGCAGCCTAATTTACACTTAGAAAACTGCTGACGTTGCTATAACAGGGCAAAAAGCACTTACCAATTACTTACAGTTGATCAGTTGATCTCGCGCTCTTCGCTTTCAAATTACGTCACTAAAAGCGTGATTGCATCACTCAAGGCCAGCTAGAAGGACTTGACTGGGACATATCCTGAAGGTCACACCCACCAAGAACAAATAAATAAATCTGATTTGGCTGATGAATCTGACTTTAGATGCTCATTCACTTGCACTGATGAGGGATTCGGTGTAATTTCCGAAGGCCTGTGGGGGTGGAGCTCAGACATGGCATTGCGATGCGATTTGTGAAACAGTTGTCACACTTTGCTTGTAAGCATCAAGGAATAAATTCTGACTGGATAAACTTTTAGTTTTTCTCTTTGTATGTAGATTAATTAAGAGTGGAAAGCGATTACAAATGCATAGGCAAAAAGGTGACTGAGAATGAAAGGATGAAAAATATGTATTTATTTGTCATGTTAGGCCAGCAGTGAAGGCTTTGCAGGCGCTGTGAATTCACCACTGGTGTTATCATTTATAAATATTTGAACCATTATTTGAAAGGAATTGTTTTTCAAGTTAATTCAATCAAGGCCATTTGTTTGCTTTTCAAATTATTTCTCAAATGGCCTCATGGGCAGGTAAAATGGTCTGTGAGCCTTGAGGTCTGATGTTCCCTGCCCCTGCATTAGACCATCAAGACGCTGTTTGAAGTTTAAAAAAAAAAAAAAAAAAAAAAAAATCAGATATTTACATTTTTATGAAAATGTACATTTTTTATAGGTCAACTCAAACAATAATTCTTGATATTCATGACTCAATTTCTAGATAATTGTAAAACATTTTTTTTTTTTTAATTAAGATTTAATTTAATGGTTACACCACTTGACATTTTATATATATTTTTTTTAATTATTTTTTTGACTTAACTAAGAAAATGTTTTCAATGATATATGAAACATGAACACAAAGACAAAAAGTTTCTCTTATACATGTGTTTTAAACAAGATTTTTATCACCTCAGACAACCTAATTTGTAAATAGATTACATTTACAAACCTTTTTTTACATTTATAAACATACTCAATTCATCCATCCAAGTGATTGCTAGAATTCTTAATATTTACAAATCAAGTTTTGACAAGACATTATTTTTGTATCGGTCACTGGTGACTGATGATATTGAATATAGCAAAGGAAAACATATTTTGTGACAAAACATTTTTTAGAAGGTGGCACCAATACGTAGATAAATCTATCAATGCACATATTTTAGGGATTAATCCAAAATAATTCCTTGGCACATAAACTTTAGCCAAGGCAGTTTTGTCCCTGCAGCTACTCATTATCAAAATGCCAGCATTTTCATAAAATCCCAACTGTTGAAGAAAAATAAAAAGGACACACCACAGTTTGCAAATGCAAGTCAAACTTTATTTTGGTTAGAGGGGAATATTTGTGCAACACGTTCCTGAATTTTTTATCGGGAATGACAGTTTTCGGTTACACAAAACAGGTGCGCACTGCTACCATTCAAGTGAAAAAAAATTTATTGGTGGAACAAGATGAGACACACTCGAATCCTCATAACATACACTCCCATAGTTCAAAACTGCCATTGTGTTGTTTTTTTGGGGGGGGGGGGGGGGGGGGGGGTTGATGGGGGGCAGGAGTGCATGTACTCCAAAAGACAAAAACTTTCTAGAGCATTCCTTCCAATATCTCAAGGACACTAGGGAGTTCAACAGCCTAACACTCGCCACCTAAACTTGCGATTCAGCAGCAACTTCTCTCATACAAATGGATCTCGCACCTGCAGCAGCATGTGATGTTCTTTTTTTTTAACAATATCAGTAGTTTTAAAGTAGCTCGGTCCCCCAATTTTGAGCTGTGCACTACGTCTATGGAATGAGCATTAGCGCCAGTCAATTTTCCATTCCAAGGGTCACATACACACAGTCCACATCAGCCCAGAGGAGGCACTTCACATAGAGATAGTAACTATTAAAAGAGTAACCTGGCTTTGTACTCTTGAGCTGTAACAAGGCATGAAATGAGGACTGAAAGAAATACAGGAAGTCTAAACGTTCAAGATTTACAAATGACAGTCGACAGGCAAATGGAATAACTTATTACATCTGCCAATGCTCAACCTATTAACAATATTGCATTGCAAAAAAAAAAAAAAAAAAAGGCATAATTTAAATTAGATCTCATCTCTATCCTCACAACATTTATAAGAAATGTATTTCTTTTGTTGTTGGAATAAAATAGCAGCTTCATGAGCAAAGTAAGTGACATGAGTGAAAGCTTAAACTAGGCCTAAAAAGCCTTGTCGCAAAATGTTTATTCGCATTGAAGCTTACATTTTTATATATCATGCCAAATTTATGTGTTTGCCCATGAAAGGAAACAGATCAAGGACTTCAATATTTTTGCTGTAATGGTTAACAAATCAAATTAAAAATGCAAGTTTTAAAATATAACATGGCGTGGTCTGAATGCGACAATTGTTACAGCCCAGTACTACACATACATTGCTAAATACAAAAAATTATTCGCTTAGGAGTTTGAAACTCCCCGATTTACAGTTTCACAAAAACAAATGTAGCTAAATATCATTAATTTATATTCTACACCATGCCTATTTTCAAGGACAGTTCAAGGATCAAATATTTAAGGCTTTTGAGGGGCAAACAGGGAGGCTATGATACTGGGTGTCACAGCTCCACCCATTCGCTCATCTGCATTTGCTCCACACGTTACACTAATGTCTGAAAATACCCGTCATCCACTGCCAGGTGGCCTGCCCTGATAAAGGTGGAGAGACTCTTGCAACATCTCTACAAGCTTGAGTCGAGGGAAAATATGAGAAGAGGCACAGGTAGACCTGAGAAAGAGAGAAATCTCTTCAAGGGAGTTCAACGGTGGTGTATATGGAAAAACTACCAAATTTTTCACGAAACACCTAAAAACCAAAGAGGCTGATTATCTAAAAGAAGCTGAAGCGGGCACTCAAAAGTTCACCCCAAAAACTTCTATAATCATTAACCATTTTGAACTAAAGACCAAAGTATACTTGAACACTCAAACATGAACACTCGTAGAGGACGCGTGACGCAAATCTCGTAATCAGCAGTGCGTGCAAGCATGAACACACGCAACCCCATTGTCTAAAGGCCAAAGTATACTTCGGTATGCATGTTGCAGATCACTCAATGCACAGTAAGTGTGACGCAAATTGGTTCATCAGCACAGCAGCGAGGTTTAATCTTGTGCCGCCTAGATTTTCTTGACTCACACACGTGGTCCTTGGTTGTGCGCATCGTCTGTGCATGCGCTGGTCATTGACTGTACTAAAAGAGTGTCACAAAGCAGTTGTAGTGTGCATGCATCTAACACATTCCTATTTGTTTGCGGTCAGAATAGTATACTCAGAAAGGCAACACGGTCGACCAGGCGCAAGGCGATCCAGAACATGCAAAAACGAAGTATCCCGGCAGGACCTTAACCACATGTTTTTGAAAATCTCAGAATGCGCATGCGCCTGGAATTATTTGCATGAATTCGTGAATCCACATGGTGGCAACTCACATTTGAGCCATTGCCGTCACAAAGAAACGCTAGATGTAATTGGCGCTAAACAACAGGAGATGAAGATAAAAGGTAAGTTTGCACGTCAAGAGCGCGTGTGAGGATGTCTGGAAGTCATGGCACGCATGCGCAAACTACCTGTGTATGCGTGCACCGTCAAATGGCAACCCGATATCACGCCAGGCGTGAAATAGACACGCTGGTCCACTAGCGGATGCGTGTCGGTGTCACGCTTTGCCTCCTCTAGGCGTGTGCATGACACGCGCGCGTGTTGTTGCAATACCGGCAGGGGGCAATCATTTCCTCAACGCCAACAACTCTCCGCGCACCAAAGAGTAAGCGATACCGTTGTATTGTACGTTCGCACGGGCAGGATGATGGCCAATTTCGCTGCTTACTTTCACTTGTGACTATGTGACAATAAAGGGTTACTACACATACTAGTTCAGGACATATTTGTTCATTATAGTGCTGCTTTCATGAAGAAATCCTAACGTTGCTGTAGCCTTACGTTGTTATATGTGTGTGTGGGCTGTCGAGTATCTTATGCTGATGTAAATATATATATATATATATATATATATATATATATAAAAATATATATCCTGCTAACCGGAATTGGAGAATGCGATATATCGCTTTCTCTTTGGTGTGCAGAGAGTTGTTGGCATTGAGGAAATGATTGCCCCCTGCCGGTATTCTACCTAGACGCGCGCGTGTCATGCACACGCCTAGAGGAGGCAAAGCGTGACACCGACACGCATCCGCTAGTGGACCAGCGTGTCTATTTCACGCCTTGGCGTGATACCGGGTTGCAAATGGAGTACACTTTGACGGGCTCACAGATCCTGAGCGTTCGCGTCAAAATCAAAGTATACTTTGGGCTTAATTATTAACCATTGTGTCATTTCAAACTTGTTTGCCATGATGTTTTCTGTGGTACACAAAAATAGAAATTGTTTAAGAATTGTTATGCTCTTACAATGTCAAGCTCCAATTAAGGACAGTAAAACACCATGAAAGTGGTCCATAGAACTTGTGTGATTTATTCATTATTAATCTTCATCTCTGCACATGTTCAGTTTAAAAAATTGTGCCATTTTTTAATTCTGGATCCAACAACTGCATAACGATTCATAAAAAATTTCTACTTTTGTGTTCCACAAAAAAAAAAAAAAAAAAAAAACACGCATACAGTTTGGAATGATATTTGTACGAGCAAATAACAGAATTGTAATTTTTGGTGATCTATTCCTTAAAAAAAAAAAAAACATCTGTTGCTTAGGTTATTTCCCATAATTAAATAGAGCCAGACTGTCACTGGCTGTGAATTTCAGCTATTCTAGATAAGTACAACATGACACATCAAGTGCCTGGGGTGGGTGGAAAATGCATTGGCAAGGTTCAGCTGACAGACAACAGCGTGTGACGGAGATGGAAGTGATCCCGCGAGGGAGCAGCAGTATGGTATTATTGATGGAGCAAAAGCAGGGAGCCAATTCGCCCTGACACACAGCATTCACACCGGCTAATCACACCTCTTAGTTACAGTAGCACAGCAGTGCTGCCACAGGCTAACCCTGTGGTGTTCATTTATATTACGCTGACATTGACACACTTCCATCATCCAATTATGGTCAAGGACATCTTTCCTTTCATGACGAACTAACACATGAGAGGATGATAGAACTCTTCCAAAAGGAAAATTTGGGTCATCCTTTAAACATTGGTCCACTTCAAGACCTGTAGTGAGTAGGAGCCTGATGTCACACACACTCTCCAATGAAATTCAAGTAGTAACAATTAAATTGAGAGACAAAATAAAATTCTAAGCTATGCAATTAGGGCACAGCACAAGTCCCAATGCAATTGCAGTCTACAGCCATATCCATTTAAATAGAAATCTAATAGGATAGTAAAAACAATAAATGATAAAAAAAGGAAAAGCATTAGTTGACACTTCAAGGTAGGATCATCCTTTTACACAACGTGGCTTGACACAGCCCTAGTGTAACGTTTTCACCCAAGACTTTAACCTGATTCATGTTCAACAGTCTGAAATAGAAACAGTCTTGTCATGTGTGCACATCCCATTATCAGTTTGCACTTTCATATCGATTCAGAATTAGTTTCAAAAGCACAATATGTAAACATTAACAGGGGAAAAATAAAAATCAACCTCTGTACATTGTACATGTAAGCGGTTAGCTTAGATGGAAGAAACAGCCAGATATCTCAGTATCATGGCACCCCCCTTCAGTGAATAAGATCAACCTGTTAAGAGTTAGTACTTCAAATCTCAAGTAGGCCTAAACTACATACAAATGGCTTTTGCCAAGGAGAAAGCAAAATAATGTGCATTTTTGTGGTACATTTTTCCTTTTAAATTACACAAATCAGCCACAACATTAAAAGCACCTGCTTAAATTTTATATAGGTCCCCCACGTGCCGCCAAATCAGCACAAACCCGCATCTCACCACAATTGTACAGAGCGGTTATTGGAGTTAACGTAGACTTTGTCAGTTTGAATCAGTCTGGCCATTCTCCGTTGACCTCTCGCATCAACAAAACATTTCCGTCCACAGAACTGCCACTCACTGGATGTTTTTGACATGATTGACCTGTATATGATTCTATGCACTGCAGCCACATGACTGACATTAGATAATCGCATGGATGACTGTTGGTGCCAGACCGGCTGGTTTGAGTATTTCCGTAACTGCTGATCTCCTGGGATTTCACACATAACAGTCTCCAGAATTTACTCAAAATGGTGCCAAAAACAAAAAACATCCTGCGAGCGGCAGTTATATGGATGGAAACGCCTTGTTGATGAGAGAGGTCAACAGAGATGACAAAGTCTACAGTAGCTCAAATAACAGGTTTGGTGCTGTTTTTGCTGCATGAGGGGGACCTACAAAATATTAGGCAGGTGGTTTTAATGGTGTGGCTGATCGGTGTACACAGATCAGATAGGAATGGACAAAACAGTGCTAATCTAACAAAATTATGCTTTTATGGCTGTTTTCTGAAAAAGAAAATAATAAATACATGCCTACTTTTGTCCAAAGGCTACTTAATTAACAATTCTAATCAAAATAAAATTACATCAAAATGGCACAAGGGGGTTGGGGGGGTTCAGCTCTGCGGTAGTCACAGAACAGGAAACATTCAGTATATCACTTGCAAGACCGAGAACAAAATGGAGAGGAGGGGACTTTTCCTTACGTCATCTGACTTACATTAACTCAGGACTAGTGCGAATGGCCGCAGCTCATCTGTACCCTGGGTGGTGAATGTGCACATTTCTACGATCACCTGAATCTGCGACCCTGCGCATTTTTGCCATCGTGCCAGTATTCTGTGCTCTGAAACAAGCCGTCTGGAAGTCGCCACCCATGTACTCCATGGTCTGCATCAGGTTCGTCTGGCTAGAGGTGGCCGACCCAGTCCTGTACTGTACTCCGGGGGTACAGTCTATGGAGGCTCCTGAGAGGCACCCATGGAATGGCCCCACCAGGTCTTGGGACCCTGAGCTGTCACTGTTAGGTGTTGGTATGATGCTGTTCCAAGGAGGCTGCATGTAGTGGCTGTTGCTGTAACTCATGCCACCTGGCATTCCATTGACTGGAGGAGAAGGCGTCGGTTTGTCTGTAGGGGGTTTCAAGTTGAAGGGATGGCCCATACACACTTCTTGCGGATAGCTCATGCCCTTAGTCAGGAACCCACTGGGCCCCACCAGGGCTTCTCTGGGCAGGTTCTTGCCCTGGTGAGCTCCCTCAGGAAGGTGCTGAAGGTGTGCCAGCTGGTGCTGGCCAGCCCAAGGGCCCTGATGACGCTGTTGCTGTGGTAACTGTGGCTGAGACTGCTGCTGCTTCATGTCACTATGATAAACGGGCATCATTTTCATGGAGGTAATGTCGGGCAGTGGTAGGGAAGGGGTGGGACCAGCTTTGTCCGAGTTACCAAGGATGCAAGAAGGCAGAGGGCCCATGACATGGTTGTGCGTGCACACCCGGGAGCTCGCGCTAATGAGTTGGTTGCGGCTAATGGGGCTAGGGTTGGCTATCTGTCCTTCACACACGGAGGTAGAGCCCATGCCAGCCCGTGCCTGGCAGAACTGGTTGATCTGATTGACGATGTGGTTCAAATCGCTGGGCCGATTCTGGTGCAGGCTGGCAGCCATAGACAGCGGGATGGTTGAGGTAGACACAGTCACATTGGGAGGGGCATCAGCGTCGGGCAGCTTTCGTGGCATCTGTAAACCCGTCAGGGGCGGCTGTAAGACCCCGGGGGCTGATGGGCCAGCGCAACTGGCCTGTGGCACCAGTTGGGATTGAGGGAAACCCTGGGAATGCTGCATGTTTACAGCCTGCGCCATATCAGGCAGATGCCGGAGTCCCTGCTGACCGGGCAACTGCTGCATGAGAGTCTGTTGGTGGTTTAGGGTGTGGTGCGGTACTGGCTGTTGGTGAGCCTGGCTCTGACGAATAACCTCCTGATGGGCCAGGCTCTGCTGTGGTTGTAAACTAGCCTTCTGCTGCTGCAGGGATTGAGAGTGGGCCTGCAAGACCTGAGAGTGAGCAAGACTCTTCTGGCCTAAAGGAGGCTGCAATTGAGACAGACTCTGAAGGTGTGGAACAGTGTGAGGAACGTTTAAAGTGCTGGGATTGGCGTAAAGCCCTGTGTGCGGGTTCATGATGAGCTTGGGGAGAAAACGGGCTCGGCCGCCCTCAATGTCCTTGAGAATCCCTTTGACGGGGACTTTGACAATGGCCAAGAGGCCCGTCCGGGTGCTGACCTGAGGCGGGTAGGGGCTGTAGCGCTGACTGGAAGTGTCAAGACCGTTCACGGTGCGGCGGATATGCTTCCTCTGAGGTACTTTCACGCTATTGGGGAAGATTTTTATAGTCAGTGGGTTATTGGCAACTTTCTTAGCATAGGCATCCAATTCCGCTGGGGAAGGATAGTGTGCTGATCTCATTCTCTGTGTAGTGTCCCCTGTGAACGAGACAAGATGACAATGAAGGGTATTTCAAGGAATGTGGAGCTCATATGGTAGCATTTACAGTAACTGCTTATCAGGGCCCAAACAGAACAGAGCCAAGAAGCTTATTCACTAACAAAGGCATAGAAAGATAAACTAGGTCAAAAGTACATACTTCTCTCCAAAGCACGTAGTCTAAACAGAACAATGTTATTTTCTGTTGAAACTAAGGGTGTTAATGAGAGCTTACATTTCTGAAGTCCAGTGTTCATCTGCGTGTGAGAGAGAAGCTCGAGGGAGGGGTCTGATACTGGCAGACAGGCCAGCATGTCACACCGAGACTAATGCAACATTGGACTTGCACTCCTCATCACACTGCAAAGAAAGCGATCACATCAGGAGCAAAAATGGATTCATAACATCCATCTCTTAAAATACATGGAGTAAAAAAAGGAACATTAACTCTTTTATTCTCAGAGGGGAACACTGGCAATATCCAATGGAGATGTTAGGCAGCTGGAAAACATTGCCTTAGTCTAGGGTTGAGTAAAATTACAGATTTTCTGATTAACCTTAATTTGAACAACTCAAATATTGAGTCTTAAAATCCAAAGATCAATCTTATACTTGAAAGTTTACAGTTTTGGTTGCGTTTATTATATCTGTTAAATAAATTGCAAATCAACAGCATAGTTTGGTCCCTGATGTTAAAGTTAGGTTTCCTGTATAATTTACAGCATTGGCTGAGAGAATGCATTTCACATGTAGGCAAAATTGACATTATAACCGAAATACAACTAAATAAATTCAAAATAGAAAACTTGTGAATAAGAATCGAATCATAGCCTGGAAATCCATTTACTTTCATTGCATTCCTCCATACAATAAAAGTGAATAATAACTGAGGCTAACATTCTGCTTAATATCTCCTTAGAAATACAGGTTTGGAAGAACATGAGTGTGAAGAAACAACAGAATTATTAAGGGGAATCTTCTAGTTTAATTAGTGGTGGCTCGGTGCAACAGAGAAGCAGAACATCAGGCTGTGAGAAGCAGTAATCAAATATCTTAGATTAAAAGAGCAGCAGAATGAAAATCAGCACATCATGAATTTCTGAAGAAGCAAAGTAATATTGACTTGAGTTTGATGGTCAACAATTGACATGATTTACAGCCCGCTGCAAGAAATATAGCCATCACAGTAGTATTCAAAAGGCCCTACCAAAGCTAACTTACCTGAACATCCATCAAACGCTGGAGCAATAGAGCCCTGTAATTGCCTTATTGTAGCCATTTATTTAAATATCATGCATTCATCCATGACCTTTTTAAATGGCTCTCTGAAACAGCTGGTGTCAGGGCCCACGGTGCACACCCTGCTGTTTGAGTGTCAGGAGTGCGCTGCAAACGCATCCTCTCGTCAGCCTGGCAGGTGCCCAGGGGCACGGCAGGGGATGCGGCAACACGACTACAGGCCACATGCTCCCAGCTGACTCCTCCAATCTGAGATGTGCAGGTGTCAAAATGTGCAGCCGAGATGGAGCCTGACATGTTCCTCCAACTTCCCTGCCACCAGCTATTATCATCTGGTAGCTGCTTTTAATTTTACAGTGAAGGAGGTGTTATCAGCTGAAGCTTTGACACACAAGCTCTAAAACACTCTGGAATACTGGATCAATTATGAATCAGAGAACCACCCCATTTATCCCTTCTCATGTCGCCTCCAAAATGGACCAATAAATGGGGGAAGTATTTTTAGTTGGTGATCTCCAAGTAGTTTATCAAAAACCATTGAAAAGAGTTCAAAATGTAGACAAACTCACAGCTCAAAGCTTTTTCAAAGCAAATACACCATGGCCAGCAACTCTCAGCCATGTCTGGCTTGAATTTAAGCTGACACACATACTGTAAATACGCACTTAATAAAAGACAAAAGAGGCTTTGACGGAGCTGAGCTTTAATGTGGTAACCTGGAATACAGCTCATTATCAATATGACTAGCTAAGCATAAAACTGAACCATCTGAAGTTGAAAGTGCAGATCGTAACCTTGCTGCATCATCCACCCTAAAATAAATTAGCTAGCCACCTAACTTTGCTTAGCCACAAACTACATACACAAAAATGATCTAAACACACAGACACTCACACTATTTTGGGTCAATGCAGTACACTGGACTCACATCTATCCTTTGGACCAACGGTGGAAGTGATATAACCAGCTGATTGGATGTTTGTTGAGTCCATATAAAGCCCAGCTAACTAGCCAGCAGGCTAAAGCTAAAGTAAATGGTGATTAGTGTAAGATACGAGCCTGTCTTGATATCTCAGCGTCTGTACTTGCTACTGCCACTAGCATATAGCCTCTGTCTTCTTTGTGCGAGCCACTGCCCGGCTTTCAACTCGCAGTTTCTTAAAATCGCATTAAAATGATCAGATTTGATGTGTCGAAAAAGGAAACTTACTCTCTGGCTTCGGGGTGAGACGTGCGATTCTTTAAACGAGCATTTTGGTGGGTTATTCGGCACCTGTGCTCTCCTTGTGTCGATAAAGCGCTTGTCTAGTCACTGCTGCTGCCCAGTGCCCACTGCTGCAGCCTATAACCAGCGCATGCGCAATATGTATTTCCCACGCGTCTTCCTCGTTGAGGTCGAGAAGTGAAAATAACTTGGATTCAGAGCGCCACCTATCGATTGGAATAACACTGTCATGTACGTTTATCAATAGTTTTTGTCCAGTTTAAAGGGACAGTTCACCCCCCCCAAAAATAATCTCTCATAATTTACTCATCGTCATGCCATCCTAGAGAATATTATGTCAGCTCTGTATGTCCTTATAATGCAACTGAATGGTGGCCAGAACGTTTAAGCTCCAAAAAGCACATAAAAGCAGCATAAAAGTAATCCATATGACTCCAGTGATTAAATCCATTTCTTCACAAGTGATATAATAAATATGGTTTAGTAACATGTATCATGTTTAAGTAATCTTTTACTGTAAATCTCCACTTTAATTTTCAGTATACATATATAAAGGTATAAGAGTAATACGAATCTGGTATATGTAGGCTTGAATAGTAAATAGATGTTAAAAAAAAAAAAAAACATTTGGAAAAAAACATCTCTACATTTAAAGAAAACACATTTGAAAGGAGGTACTGAGAGAAGACCTGAGGTAGAGCATTGTGTGCGAGTTATGTAGACACTGACAGTGCAGTAAAGTGACTTTCGATTTGGTTTAAGAGCAACAACAAGTAGTAAACAGTAAACCAGTAAATAGGGGCTGGCAGAGACATAGCATATCAGTATTCACAAGAAAGTGACATTTGGCCAGCCAACATCACAGGGGTCAATCTAGAATTCCTTAGGACCATCTTTTCACATGGTTAGGATCTTACAAATAAACAATTTGTAAACAAAACAAGGCCTACAGCATACTTGAATAAACCTAAAAAAAAAAAAAATTCTCAAATATATATTTCCTATTATATAAAATGTTTTTGTTTAAAATTACACAATTCAATATGATGGAATTTTGTTATGAAATTGAAATGTGTAAATCTTTTTAATATTATTTTTCTGAGTGTTGGATGTACATAAATAAAATCTGAAAATATACGGTAGGCTAAAATATATTTTTGAATGAATAAACAGCTTAAGACCTCACTTTTACAAGCACTTAACCAATACACAAGCATAAGGTACTATTGAATATAAAAAATCCTTGTTTTTTTCTTCTGCTCTATAGCTTCTGTTCTATTTTTGCTACTATTAGAAGTTGGCAGTTCGATACGGCAGATATTGTTGGATTTTGTATGACGAATTGCTTATGATCCTCATTTGTAAGTCGCTTTGGATAAAACCGTCTGCTAAATGACTAAACTTCCTGTCAGGCAGACGTCAGGTGGTTAGAATGGGCAGCAACATCTCCTCATCACTGACCCTCAACACTGGAGCCCCGCAGGGATGTGTTCTCAGCCCACTCCTGTATTCCCTGTACACACATGACTGTGTGGCGACACATAGCTCCAATGCCATCATTAAGTTTGCTGACGATACGACGGTTGTAGGTCTGATCACTGACAATGATGAAACGGCCTACAGAGAGGAAGTGCACACTCTGACACGCTGGTGTCAGGAGCACAACCTCTTCCTCAACGTCAGTAAAACCAAGGAGCTTGTGGTGGACTTCAGGAAGAAAGACAGAGAACACAGCCCCATCACCATTAATGGAGCACCGGTGGAGAGAGTCAGCAGCTTCAAGTTCCTCGGTGTCCACATCACTGAGGAACTCACATGGTCCGTCCACACTGAGGCCGTTGTGAAGAAGGCTCACCAGCGCCTCTTCTTCCTGAGACGGCTGAGGAAGTTTGGAATGAACCAACACATCCTCACACGGTTCTACACCAGCACTGTAGAGAGCATCCTGACTGGCTGCATCACTGCCTGGTACGGCAATAGCACCGCCCACAACCGCAAAGACCTGCAAAGGGTGGTGCGAACGGCCAGAAACATCATCGGAGGTGAGCTTCCCTCCCTCCAGGACATATATAACAGACGGTGTGTGAATAAAGCTCGGAGGATCATCAGAGACTCCAGCCACCCGAGTCATGGGCTGCTTTCACTGCTTCCATCAGGCAGGCGGTATCGCAGCATCAGGACCCGCACCACCCGACTACATGACAGTTTCTTCCCACAAGCAATAAGACTTTTGAACACATGATCTCTCACGATCAACAATCAGCACTGCACTTTATTAATCTTCACTCTGTCAATATATTCTCCCAATTCAATTAGTGTTTATATATATTTATACCCGTATCTAGTGTGTGTATTCTACATTGTGTGTATTGTGTACATTTGATATGTAAATTGTTGTGTAAGTATGTTGTTTATTGTAAAGTGGTTTATGTCTCGTCACTGTCATGACTGCAATGTTGCTCGGAACTGCACACAAGAATTTCACCTACTGATGCACTCGTGTACACAGTAGTGTGACAATAAAGTGATTTGATTTGATTTGATTTGATTTGAAACATAAATGTAAATGTACATAATAAATGATTACAAACAGTTTCTATCACACTTCACAATTTAAATAATATGTTTTTCTTTTATTTTCTTTACCTTTTTTTTTTTTTTTTGCATTATAGAAATTGTCACAATTCAAAAAACTATTAATAGTCCTAAAATAGCCATTATCTGCATGGGAAGTATTGTGTTATTTTCCTCTTGAATTTGGCTGAAATATGACCTGGATATGTTCTTGCAGGGTTTTGTGTGATTCATACACTTGTACACACACAGACACACACACACACACACACACACACACACACACACACACACATCATACTTCATCTTCCTGTTGTTCCAATTTCCTTCAGCACTTAAATGCATACCAATTTCCCCTCTGCCATTAACCTGGTTCTAAATGACTTGTATCCTACCACACATGTGACCATCTTTTTATAATCCTGATCCTAGAAATAACAAATGGATTGATTGTCTTGTTATTCACCAAAGCCTTTGTATTTGGCAGCTGCTTTTATGAAAATCACAGCACAACAAAAAAAGTGGCAAAAATATGGTACTTCAATGTTTTGTTGGAAATATACCATGATAGTACCATTCTTTTCCTTAAAGTACATTTGTCAACACCGTGGTATATATATATATATATATATATATATATATATATATATATATATATATATATATATATATATATATATATATATATATATATAGTAATTATTAAGTACCATGGTACAATATATCATAGTGTCATGGTACTATTACCAAAAGATAGACTCTATGGTACCACCACAGTACTTTTTGTAAGGGTTATAACTTTCCACAATTCAACTGCACACACACACACACACACACACACACACACACAATAAAATACTGAGTCCAACTTTAAATGGATATATAGAAGTATATAATATAGAAGATATTACACATTGTTTTAGAACTAATAAAACATTATATAATTTGTGCAGTTCACTCGATTTATCCATATTGTAATCTGTAAAAAGACACTAGTATATTACATAGAACATGAGGCATCAATACTAGTATTTGCATGGACCATATCTTCAAACCTAACGAGCGGCCTACCTAGACAGCACTTAGGAGCGTTCGAACGTTCTAAACGAGTGTCCAGTAGTGCTGTCTAGTTAGGCCGCTCACTAGGATTTAACACACGGCACATATTATCGCTTCCTGTGGTGGGCAGTGTCGCCTGTGTTGACAAACATTTATTCTTTCACTAGGGCGGTGGACTCCTAAAAGGCCACCAGATAAACTGTTACAGATATACTGACGATATAGTACAAAATAATTTGTATTAAGCGCCAGTATGGGTAGCTGCTTGACTGTTGGACCGAATGAAGCGCTCGTTGTATCAGGTATCCTGATGTATGTGCTTGTAATGAGGGTCTTTAAAAAACAAACAAACACAAAAATGCGATTCCTGCAGTGAATACGTATTAAAGTGTATGTTTCAACGATTGCTTTCGCGAGGAAAATAATGTCAAACTGTTGTGTCTTAGCTAGCTGCATTTAGCTACATTCATGTTTTCAATTATATTAGTCAATTATATTTCATTTACAAAAATGAAACAATTTCCAAAAAGTTGGAATTAAATTCAAGCGGCTTTTGCATTTATTTATTTTCGTATTTGAATGTGATGTTCAGTGATAGGAAATAATTTCCCTCATTAATTCCCACTATGTTAGTTAGCTGTATCATGTTACTCTCTAATAGCCATTAGCATTTATTATTCCTGAAATCCATTCATTAGATTAAACTCATACAGTCGTAGAAACAGACACTTTGATCTATTGTGGCTACACTGATTTTCAAAAAGCAATGGGTCTAACCAAAAAGATGCATTTTATTTATTTATTTATTTTTTTGGACATGGCAACACCTTGCCTGTACTTTATTTAGTTATTTATTTATTGCCTTTTCCATGTAATCTTTAAAGTACCCAGAAGTATCATGTAAACACATAGTGCATAAATATATAAACATTCAGTGCCTGATTTATATCAAAAGTACCATGGTATTACCATCTAAAGCCATGGTACTGCCACAGTACTTTTTCCTATTTAATGTAATTTTAGTTCAATATTGATCTCTGTTCACACTTTTAATTTTTTTTTTGTAATGTTTGACTTTTTCAATGGAGATGAAAAAGCAGTCTAACTCAATCACTGCAGTCTAACTGTTGTAGATTTGAATATTATTATTATTATTATTATTATTATTATTATTATTATTATTATTTCTCGTACAGGTGCCTGTTGTGAGTCTGATGTGAAGACATATGTGGTGGGAGGCTGGGCGTGGGCATGGTGGCTTATATCCGACACGCAAAGGTAATGCCAGTCAAATAAACGGAGGATCACAAGATCACATTTCACCATGTGCTGTAGTTTCAGTAGTTAGAAGTTCACTATAACAATGACCTTAGAAAACTAAAGGCTGCACCTTGCCAGGGATGTTTGTCAAACCTTTTCAGCTGTGCATGCTTTTTAGAGGTCTTTACTTGCAGTAACTTTAACAGGCATCCACTGTTGTTCAAACAGTTATTTGGAATTATTCCTGTTTGGTCATTTCCATGATCAGCTGAACTGGCTGGTCTATGAATGTATCTATGAATCGATCATGCTTTTCTATTTATAATGTACTGAATGCATTCGTCCAATCAACTCCGCCTGTTGTCCATGCCATTTGTAGTCCCGGATGAAAATCCATTTTATCTTGCTTTAACCATAGTTTACTTGTGGTTGAGGGTATGTTTTTTTACCCTCTGGTATTTTGTCCCCAGAATTACACTCGAGATTATGACATTACAGCCAAAGTGTGAAGATGTGGAGACAGCCGAGGGAGTTGCTATCACAGTTACAGGGGTTGCTCAAGTAAGCATTGACTAAGTTCGGAATAGCATACTAGGACTCTTACTATTTCTGCCTTATGCATATACTTAAGAAATATTAAGAGTATGGTAGCATGCTCCGAACATAGCAATTCTGCCACGGTCCAACCATAGCTATATTTGTTATTGTGTTATTACACTTGTTATTACATTTCTGTTCTTAGATGTAAATAAACACTCAAATGTATATGTTGGAATGGTCAGTCTTACTCCTGGACATCTACCATCTTGCAGAGTTAAGTTTGAATTCAAATCACACCTGACCAACTCACAATGAGATTTATGTAGCCTGGAAGATATAAATAGCAAGTATAATAAATAGCAAGCGCAATAGTCAGGTTCCGGAAAGTAATAAATCCCATGATTTTCTCCATATGGGGATAGATTAAAAAACAAAATAACCTTCAAAGACCTTCTGGGAGCCCTGACGTGGTCAATCGAAGGTATATGCTTCTTTTAAGGCCACCAGTTAATTATTGTTTAATAATGGAATATCTTGTGAAGAACTATACTACCCATGATCCTGAAGGGAAATGATCCACCAATCAGATAATTGCGGTGAACAAAGTGCGCCATACAAGCTCTGCAGCGACCGCCCATTCCAATCAGGCACTGTTAATGATGCAGTTGAGTTGGTCTCCCTACACACTACTTTGTGCTTGCAAAACATTGTTCCTTTAAACCAATAGTATTGTATTTTTCCATCATTTTTTAATTTGATTTTGTCATTCGCAATGCTTCATGGGATTGTAGTTCATGCCCCCAGGAAAGACATTAAGTACACTTTCTTGTACCTTTGTCTGATTTTCAAAAACTTTGTTGCTTGAAATCAAAGTTTGCAATGTTCTATTCACCTTGGAGCTCACCAGTTTGGTTCATGGCGTAGAACTCTTAGAATTTTATGAAATCCATATAAATGAAATTAATTGGAAATATACTTCCGGAATCAAGGCATTTGAAAAAGTGGGCGGGTACAGTTACGCTATAGTGTGTCAAACTTAACAACATCAAATCATATTTTTAACAAGAAGTCCATTTATTATGATGGTCAATGTTTCTTAAACAACCATTGTTTTGATATTCTTTTAAAGACTTGTATGCAAAGGCCCTTTTCACATGTGAAATGAGTAACAACACTTAAGGATTGTGGATTTTCTTTAGGAACATGCCAGGGTGGTCAACTTATCAAGTCATTCAATAACCAAGTGGCTGATTAGTGGGGTGTGGCACGGTGGAGGGCGGGGCCGGGTCGTGACTCAACACGCCCGGTCCCATATTAGGCTAATCAAGCCACCGGGATGAAGGCCGATCGCAGAGGGTGGTGCGGCAGAGAGAGATCCTTACGGACATGTCCGTCGTCCTATGTGTTTGTCTTTTGAGTTTTCCATTAAAACTATCATTTATATGTCAAACCAGTTCCTCGCCTCTTCCTTGCCCGTGAGGGCAAACTTCTTTACATGGGGTCAACTAACATTAATATTTTTAGTGGTAGTGGTTTTAATGGGAGACATAATTCTCAAATTAATTGAGAGAATCCACTTCTCAGAGAGCATTTTTGCATGATTATATTTTGCATGCTGTGCTTAACAGTGAATAGCAGTCAGCACAATAAAACCCTCTGCAAGATGTTTTGTCTCTTTAATGTTTTAGGTTTAGTCTTTTTATGCACTGTTGCTGTCACAGCAATGAGCCGTATCAGCAATACATTTCAAGACGATCACTGTCAGACGTTAAATGCTCTGCTTTGTATAATGTTCCCATATTTGTGATGTGCTTTGGAGAGATTGAAGATTTTTCTGATTCTGTCTGAAACTGTTTAAATAAATAGTTGCCGTAAAAAAGGTTTAAACTGATGTTGTGAACTAGATGTCTTGTAGTACTCACACTCTTACAGTTATGCACCTTTTAATGTGCAGCGAGGATCACCTTGTAGCACTGTAGTTACACTGAAGCATGTCTCTCTGCATTCAGGATGCGCAAAAGCGGTTTTGCGCTGCACTGTATTGCAGCCTTGCTTATTTCTTACTTTTCTTACTTTGATGGTTTTGTGCAATAAGAGGTGATAGTTGTTTAGCCTATTTATTTGTTGACTATTCATTAGTAACAACATTGATGTGCGGTACTTAGCATCCGTATATCGCCTAATTACACATGGATTCCTTAACAAGACTAGTCGTTCAGACAACCCACTGACTAGTCCATTATGAAAATTGGTAGTTTTGCACATTCGTAGTTTGCTGTTTCCAATATAGTTGTCACTGCCTCATCTTCTTTGTAAGGCTCTTTGTAAAGCCTGGATTACATTGAGACAGATACATTGCCATGAAACAATCACAAAACTTTAACCACTCTTTCCTGATGTTTAGATCCTTTGGAAGGAAATACAGAGCTTCAGGTGCTACACACCGCCAGCTCAATGTTTGGTGAAATTCCCCAAAGTCTTACTTTTAGCTTTAGTTATTTTACAGCTAGAATAATTTATCTTCTTCTGGTGTTGATGTCTTATAATGTCTTATAGGATCTCTCCTACTTCCTTCTTATTTCTCAATGTGACTTGTTTAAGAAGTTTAGAACAAGTTATTTTTGCAGAAGTTTCAGTAAATGTACATTTTGGAACGGAAGGAATTTTGGAGGTATGAAAGTCACAGTAAGTTTACATAGAACATCAAGCATTTTAATTTCAAAAGAGCGAGGGAAATCCAATTTTACGTGATAGGCCATCTTTAATGCTTGCCATGTCTTTTTTAGGTGAAGGTTATAACTGACCAAGACTTGCTGGCTGTTGCCTGTGAGCAGTTTCTGGGAAAGTCTGTCATGGAAATCAAAGGTGTTGTCCTGCAAACCCTGGAGGGACATTTACGTTCAATCTTAGGTTAATAATATCTAAACATTATAATAATAACCTCCTTTAAAATAAACTCATTCATATGTGATTCTGTGACGCTAATATTTTGTTGATTTCATAACCACAGGCACTTTAACTGTGGAGCAAATCTACCAGGACAGAGATCAGTTTGCTCGACTGGTGAGGGAATTCGCAGCTCCTGATGTGTGTCGAATGGGCATTGAGATCCTGAGCTTCACAATTAAAGTGGGTAAACTAAAGGCCAATGTCTTCACTCTAGTCTCACAGAGATCTGCATACATTCTGGGCTACTTATTCAGCTTATTCTGCTCCAGAAGGACTTGGAGAGGAAGAGATTGTCAGCCAGCCAATCAAATCAGACCTTGCCAGTTTGAGAAAGTGCTTACCATTTTTGTGTAAAATATGCATTAGATGGTCAATGGCAGTGGTGATAAGACCCAAAAGATGCTTGGTGTGCTTTAGCAATTTTCCATTTGTGCACCTATAGTACATAGACATTTGTTGTACAGTATAATCATAAATTAAATTAGCTGTTCACAAAGTATAAATGCTGGAGTTCTAGCATAAAAAGCAACAGAAAATTATCACAATTATATAATTCTAATATTTTGAATGTTAAGTATAATTTCCAAATCACTGCCGGACACTTGTCCTTCCTTACAGGATGTGTATGATAAGCTTGACTACCTAAGCTCTCTTGGGAAGACGCAAACGGCGGCTGTCAAAAGGGATGCAGACATCGGGGTGGCCGAGGCAGAGAGAGATGCAGGGATTAGAGTAAAAGACTTGTGGCTTCACTCTCTATAGTGCGGATGCATTTATCCATTAGATGTGAGAAGTTCATTAGCTACTCTGTTGTCCCTATTCAGGAAGCTGAAATGATGAAAGAAATGATGGACGTCAAGTTCTTGGCAGACACAAAAATGGCAGACTCCAAGCGAGAGTTGGAGCTGCAGAAAGCTGCTTTCAATCAAGAAGTGAACACTAAGGTTGGGTTTGATTTCTCTCAATTGTATCCACGGTCATCAGCTGGTCACCAAGAGCAAATATTAGTTGCAAACATGATTTTGAACAGAAAAAGAGGATATATTTGGACTTATTCACACCGTGAAGGATAGGGATTAACATTGGCCTTCGACAGGCCAAGTTTTTTTTTTTTTTTTTAGATTAGATCAGATCGATCAATCATTGAATTTGGTAATCATTTAGCCAAAGAAAGATTCAGTTGGGTCTTGGTGTGAATAGACCTTTCATCTGAGATGAGAGTAATAGTGAATGTTCGACCTGTGACTCCTCCACACAGAAAGCTGTAGCACAGCTGGCCTATGAACTGCAGGCAGCTAAAGAGCAGCAGAAGATCCGATTGGAGGAGATTGAGATTGAGGTGGTACAGAGGAAAAAGCAGATCACCATTGAGGAGAAAGAAATTGAAAGGACAGTGATGGAGCTGATTGCTATGGTTAAACTCCCTGCTGAGGCTGAGGCCTACAAGATGCGGCAGCTGGCAGAAGGATGGAAGTGAGTGTGTTTGGCATGTCCTGAATTATGTTTGTATGGCTAACATTACAAACATATTTGTACTTTTCTAATTATTAATTCAGTTGATTATGTATACCTATTGAGTGAATCTCACAAGGCCTATCAAGACTTTTTTTATCACCCTAAAATTTTAATAATTTGTTTGAACACTGCATCTGCAAAGCAACCAGCATTGTGGACGACCCCACACACCCCTCACACAAACTCTTCACCCTCCTGCCATCTGGCAAGAGGTACCGAAGCATTCAGGCCCTCACGGTCAGACTGTGTAACAGCTTCTTCCCCCAAGCCATCAGACTCCTCAATACTCAGAGACTGGTTTGACACACACACACACACACGTGTCCTGAGTTGCACTTTAATTATTGTCACTTTATAACTGGCTGCTACCTCAATAACTGCTATGTCCATAGAGCACTCATCTCATAGTATGCAATGTTTACATTTGGCATTTTTACAAACTGTCATCTTTTTGCACTACTGTGTACTGTTCGGCGCTGCACTCTCTCTCACTGTGTCTATTGTCCTGTTCATTGTTAGTAATTTATTGTACTTTCCCGTACTTTTTGCACTTTATATAGGTATGTTATTTAGTCTGTGTAGTCTCATGTGGTTCTGTGTTTGTCCTATGTTGTTTTATGTAGCACCATGGTCTTGGAGGAACGTTGTCTCGTTTCGCTGTGTACTGTACTGACTGTATATGGTTGAAACAACAATAAAAACCACTTGACTTGACTAAAGCATTTTTTGCATTGTGACAAACCCAAATAGGGCATTTTATTAATCAGATATCCTTTATGCATGTGGTGATCTGTCACACTGACTGAAATAATGTATTGTATTTGTACTCCTGGACAGGTTGAAGAAAGTTCTGAATGCTCAGGCAGAGGCAGAGAAGATCAAGAAGATTGGAGAGGCAGAGGCCAGCTCTATCTCATCTGTGGGAAAAGCCGAGGCAGAGCGAATGAGGCTGAAGGCAGAGGCCTACCAGCAGTATGGAGATGCTGCCAAGACTGCCCTCATCCTAGAAGCACTGCCCAAGGTGAAGGAACCTTTTCTGGCTGTTTAACAGAGCTGGCTTAGATTAGAAAATGTATTATTTGGAATTGGGATGTCAAAAGTACTGGTACTTCAGGACCAAGTCTATACAACAAACTTTTTTTAAAATTAAAAATGTTAATAATCAAACCATTATAATGACAAGAAAGAGAGAAAAACACTCTATTCATTTATTTATATTAACTTTAATAATTACTTAAAAAACTATATTGAGAAATACTTCAAGGCAACATGTTTTAATTAAAATTGTTTATATTTATTTAATTATTTATCTTTTAATGATGTGGCATCAAAACTGGTCTCATAAATATTACTTGACCATGGCAACATTTTTGCAAAAACGAAATTATGTGCTTTATTACACGTTTGTTTGCAGTTTACCAGTGAATTGTCCAGCGAGGGGCACCAAAAGCGAGTAAAATTGTGTCAGACAAGGTTTTTAAGGTGAATATTATGGAGGTTTAATGACTAAAGCGCACCTCCCAAACCTAAAACGTTAACTTAAGCCTAACCAATATTGATCTAAAATAAAATGAGAGGTAAACAAAACTGACATACTTACCCTAAACCAACACCTTAACCCAACTGTTACTGTCCAAAAACAAAATGAGAAATGAAAAGCACATTTTCTGAAGCAACTATGTCATCTTGTGATGCTTCTTGTCTCGCGCATCATCTTGCGTGCCTGACTGGTCTCAAACCACGGTCTTTCGAGTTGAAAGTCAATCACTCATTGAGGTGAGCTACTGCAGAAGCTGATCTTGTTGGAATAAGTGTGTCAGTGTAGGTGAGTCTGTAATACAAGCGTAAAAATGTATTGTTTTTCAAATGATGCATTATAGTAAAAGTGTTTTAATGTCATAACATAGCAGTGTGTGTCTAACAGAGTGAAAAATAAGTGTTTATAAAGTCAGAATCTGCCATTGTACTTGTGATTCGTGAGTGAATAAAACGCACAGTTGTTATAGCACCTCTAGTGTTCATTTCACCAGGAAAATGCAGCAAAACGTAGAACACAGCACATAAAAGTCAGTTTGTAAAAAGTTCATATATTGAGTCTAGGTTGCATATTGAGATTAGTGAAATTTCCCTTGCATTGGTGTGAGCTACTGATATTTTAGAATTGTGACAACTTCTGTTCCCCTCTACTTCTGATGTTGCTCCCGCGCAGACAGAAAAAACTTCTGCGCAGATGGTGACTCAAGTGTGTCAGAAAACCTAGAGATTTTCCTGAATCAGAGCTGTATGCATGCTCAGTGTTTCAGCTTATGAACATTAAGTTTTTCCACTATGGAGCTGAAGCTTTGAATGAAATCTTGTGTCTAAACAAGTTGAGAAATTCACATTATCAATTTGTGAAAAAACACATATACACTCACCTGCCATTTTATAAGGTACACCTGTACATCTACTTATTCATGCGTTTATATAATCAGCCAATCGTGTGGTAGTGGTGTAATGTATAAAACCATGCAGATATGGGTCAGGAGCTTCAGTTAATGTTCACATCAACCATCAGAATGGTGAAAAATGTGATCTCAGTGATTTAGACCGTGGCATGATTGTTGGTGCCAGATGGGCTGGTTTGAGTATTTCTGTAAATGCTGATCTCCTGAGATTTTCATGCACAACAGTCTCTAAAGTGTAAAGAGTGTGAAAAACAAAACACATCCAGCAAGCTGCAGTTCTGAGGGCGAAAATGGCTTATTAAATCAGAGGTCAGAGGAGAATGGCCAGGCTGGTCCAAGCTAACAGGAAAGTGACAGTAACCCAAATAACCACATTACAACAGTTCTATGTAGAAAAGCATTTCTGAACGTACAACACGTGGAGCATTGAGGCGGATGGCTACAGCAGCAGAAGACCTCTCCGGGTACCACTATTTTCAGTATAGAACTGGAAACTGATGCTGCAGTGAGCACAGCTCACCAAAACTGGACAGAAGACGATTGGGAAAAAAAAAAATCACCTTTTCTGACAAATCTGGATTTCTGCTGAGGTACACAAATGGTAGACCCACTGCACCCTCAGTTTTCTGTTCTTGGCTGACAGAAGTGGTCTGACAGAAGTCTTCTGCTGTTGTAGCCCATCCGCCTCAAGGTTCGACATGTTGGGCATTCAGAGATGCTATTCTGCTCACTACAGTTGTACAGAGTGGTTATCTGAGTTACTGTAGCCTTTCTGTCTGCTCGAACCAGTCTGGCCATTCTCCATTGACCTCTCTCATCAACAAGGCATTTTCATCCACAGAAATGCTGCTCACTGGATTTATTTAGTTTTTAGCTCCCTTCTCTTCACACTCTAGTGACTGTTGTGTGTGAAAATCTCAGGAGATCAGCAGTTACAGAAATCCACAAATCAGTCCATCTGGCACCAACAATCATGCCACGGTCTAAATCACTAAGATCACATTTTTTCCCCATTCTGATGGTTGATGTGAACATTATCTGAAGCTCCTGACCCATATCTGAATGATTTTATACATTAATCTGCTGCCACACAATTTGCTGATTAGGTCAATGCTGCCGTGAGTGATTAACATAAACAGTCCCTTATGCCTTACTTGAATGCGAACGGGTGGAACAAATCAGGTATGTGCCAAGATATCAGATCTGTGCAGAAGATGTTGCAGTGTAAATGCACTAATGTAGTCTAATAGATCTGCTGCTGTTCTTTATGTTGTTAATATTAATCAAACAACAACATTGAAAAGAAGACCACCGACTGTTCTTTATTTATTTGTTATTATTAGCCTAAAGTGTTCTTAGTTTACTTCATGCTTAAGCTATTTCTTTATTATTATGACTATTTACTTAAATCATTAAAAACATAAAGCAGTGTTTTCTTAATTAAGAAACACTAAGGCAACTTGCCATTCTCTTTATTTAATATGTTTACATTAATATTTAACTTAATATAAAGGAGTGTGTTTTACAGCATAATAGCATATAACATTTTTACTGTGGCATTAGATTTCAAATATCAACAATTGTGAAATATCGCTGGTATTGGTACCAACTAAAATATTGGTATTTTATAATATTCTGCTCAGGTGGCCAAAGTTTCTGCCCAATAGATATAGGATTTGCTCAGCAAGAACAAAAGTTAGAGGGAAAATGGTTGAGAACACTAATATAGACTGTTATTATATGCATTATAAGTATGTAAGTATTTTCTCCTTAATACAGTTTTACAGGGTTGGTATTGATATTTAATGCTGTTAGTCATATTTTGATTTCCTAACTTCTGTCCATCACTCGCAGATCGCTGCCAAGGTGTCGGCTCCTCTGGCCAAGACCAATGAGATTGTTATTCTGAGTGGGGATGGCAGCCATGTGACCGGGAAAGTAAACCGTCTCCTGGCCGAGCTGCCCGTGTCCGTTAATGCACTTACAGGTGTTGACCTGTCCAAGGTGAGTGCTCAAGTTAATTCATGCACATGATCTAATCAGCTATTGATTAAACCCTCTGAAATAAAGCAGACCTTTCAAGATAAAATATTCAGGCACATTTTCTTAAATGGGCAGTTCACTCAGAACGTTTGAATCATTATCCATTTTCCTGCCTCCTGAGTGGGTAACTAAGCATGCTGTGCCAATGATACTGGGTATGTGTGAATCTCACGAAATCTGTCACGAGCACGCCTGGGTCATATTTCAGCCCTAAAATCAAAGAAAAATAAATAAATAAAAACAATATTTTTATCACAATATAATATACGACAAGTAAAACCTTACCTTAAAATTGATTAAAAAAGTAAAGAGGCCTACAAGATGCAGCAGCTGGCAGAAGGATGCCCCCCCCCCACCCCCACCCCCCCCCCCACACACACACACACACACACACATACACATTATTCCATTTCTGTTAGTCACATGTCTGTGAATCTTGTTCAATTTATGTTTTAATTGTTGAATCTTTTTATGTTCATACAAATATTTACACATGTTAAATTTTCTGAAAATAAAAGCGGTTGAAAGTGAGAGGACGTTTCTTTTTTGCGAAGTTTATTATTGAAATGAAAAAGTAAGCATAGATTAAGTTAGTATTGTACTTGAATTGTAAAAAATACGTTTTTTTTTTTTATGTTATTGTGAAATTAGAGAATTAAATTAGATTTCTTTGCTTTACAGTAATGAGAAATAATCTTAATGGTCCTAAAATCAGGCTTTTTTCTTAATGCAAACGATAATTTCTGTTGTTGTTTAAATTGATTTAAATTGTTATTGATTGAAAGATGACCCAGACATTTCTTTGTATGATTCACCTGCATAATTCATATCAATAAGCTGGCAGTAATTTTGGAGAATGATTAATTAAACTGAATTTTTTTCAAATATTTTTACAGATGCCTCTTTTGCAGAAGTTGACAGATGCTCAAGCATGAAACTAAACAGTCCTGTCTCTTCCATGGTATGGATTATGCACTCACGGAAACTGCCTTTATACTTGGAAGAGATTTGTTTTTATTAAATTCAAAAACAAAACAAAAAGCAAACATTTAGATTTTCGATACCTCTGGTGCCTTAATGTTTTATAGATCCAGAATATTTACATGCACTGCTGCTCCCACGTACCGCAATCTTTTGGAAACATTGTCCCATATGTAATATATGAGCTTTAGAATGTGTAGGAACCTGTTTTTTGTTTTGTTTTGTTTTTTACTTTTTTAGTGCCATAGTACCAAATTATAATTTTAACCTAAGACCTTTTTCATCTTTACACTAAAGTGACACTTTAACACTTCATCTGGTGAGTCAGCTTTAGATTACAACCAAAAAATATTCCCCTACAAACACTACTTTTTAATTAGTCGTAGGACATATGTCTACTGTTGCTACTTTTCAGATCCAGCCATTGATCTTGTAGGCTGCAGAGTAGCGAGTAGCATTTTAGTGGACTGAGCTCTCTGGCAGTAGCATTACGAGTAATTATCTGTGTCATCTTAGAGTCTGCCAAGCACTTCTCTTACTTTTAAATGTTATAGGCACATTGATAGACATGGCTTTTAAAACCAAATTAGCTACTGATTTTTATGTATGTTTTCTGAGCTCATCAATAGTTTGGATCATTCTTTGGCACTATTTTTGCCTGTACATTTGTATTATATTGGATTGTATACGTGTTTTGTTTAATTTATAATCCTCTTTTGGGCTATTGTAGGACAAAATTAGTTTATTCCACTTTTGCTGGACACAAACGAAGATTTTTAGAAGAATATCTCAGCTCTGTAGGTCCATACAATGCAAGTGAATGGTGACCAAAACTTTGAAGCTCCAAAAATCTATAAATTATAAATCTCCTGCCCTGACCAGTAGCTGGCGATATACACAAATAATGCAAATCTCCAAAAAGTAAAAGACGAAGAAGGTGAAAGTGGAGATTTATAGTAGAAAATGGACTTAAATATTTATATGTTTCTCACCCACACCTATCATATCGCTTCTGAAGAAATACATTTAATATTTACTTTTATATTGCCTTTATGGATTTTTTGGAGATTTAAATTTCCGTCCACCATTCACATCCATTGTATGGAGCTACAAAGCTGAAATATTCTTCTAAAATTCTCTGTTTCTGTTCAGCAGAAAAAGAGTCATACACATCTGGGATCTACGGTGACCGGGAGGGGACATGTTCGGTACAATTCGTTTTGTCATGGCCACGACATATTAACTCATGGGAATGTGATAATATGCTGTGGCCACGAGACATTAACTCGTGTGAACGTGATAATAAGTCGTGGCCATGATATCATTTTGTTGAGGTAACAACATCCTTATCCTTATTAGATGACTAATAAAATAACATGTTACTTTGAATTAGGACTGTCATATAAAGATATAGTGCAGCCTCTGGCATTAATACATGGGTACGTTATAAGTGAAAGACACCTGAAGCGCATTCTTAAGTTTAATGGGAATTGCCGTCAGAAATTTGTTGGCTTGAATAAAATATTTGGATTCATCATTGACCAGTTGAACGGTCCCGGACGCCTCCATGCATACCGCACTGCGGTTGAGTTAGTTTTATATTTGACATTTGCAACAATACTCATTGAACTCTCTGTGCAAATCACATTTTCAAGCCAAACCAACTTAGACTTGCATGAAAGGGTTTTCTTTGCCTAGCACAAAGCTGTTTATATATATATATATATATATATATATATATATATAGATAAATGTATTAGCTCTATAAATCAATTAAACTATTTAACCATTTGATATGAAATCACAACAAATATAAAATGTTCTTAAAAATATCCCTTTCATGACACAAGGCTCTATTTGTGGAATTTACATTTTATTTGTTTTCAAATAAATATAGTGTGTAAATGTTTGTAATAATCTAATTCCATTAAACTTAATGACCGTGTGACCTAGAGACATGAAACCAACTGTAAAACACTCAGAATATTATTCTGTATATAGCACAGTTGGTTTAATGCCTCTATGTCAAACGGTCATTGAGTTTAATAGATTTATAGAGATATTTTAATCTGTATAAAAAGTACTGAATATTTAATCCCCCAAAACAAGTCTTGTGCAATATAAAGAATAATATTCTGAGTGTTTTACAGTTGGTTTCATGTCTCTAGATTTGAAATATGTTCTTTGATTGTAAATCTTGACCAACTGTTTTGGAGATTTCGGTCTTTCCCCATTACATTGAAAATAATTACTCAGCCTGTCCAGCAGTGTTCCAAAGACATCTGCTGAGTAGACTGATTTGCCTTGAAAGGGACTTTTGCTGAATTTGTCCAGCCCGATACAACGACTCAACCAATGGTGTTTGAGACGACTCAAATTACAAATCACAAATTACAAACTTCAGCTTTAAAGCTTAAAAAAGCACCCGAAAGTAACAAGATTTTCACTGTAAAATAACAAGTGTTGTTTCTTGTCAAAACATATTGTATGCCTTCAGAAGAATTGGAATATGATGCACAAGCCACATGGACTATCTCTATGATACACTCAGATCCTTTGTTGAAGCTTTAAAGTGAGCCCCTATCAACTACAATTGTATTGCAAAGATGGATCAAAATATTCATTGACATTTAAAAGTTTTGTTTTCCGATTAGGAAAGAAAGTCATATTGGTTTTGAATGAAGGTACGTAAATTATGACAGAATTAAAAATTTGGGGTGAACTATTCTTTAAAGAGAAAGTGCAGTATCAGAACCCCAGACCCCAGTATAAGAGAAACTCTGGTAGTATATTATTTTGGGACATGAAGATATGCAATACAGGATGAAATTGTTCCAAAGATGGCCACTGAGTGGACTGACTTGTCTTAAAAGTGACTTTTTTTTGTCCAGCCAGACACACCATTGACTCAATAACAAGATGACATTAAGAACAAATAGTCTTATTATATTTTATTGTATTTTTATTTTCTAAGTTTGTATAATCACTAAGTGTGTGACAGGATAAATTAAGTGCAAGACATTTTTTTTCTGTGTTCATAACTGTTGCAGCAGTTTGTATTATCGTTTGCAGTAACGTTATATTATCTACTATAGTTTATGAAACATTTGAATATGGAGAATTTATCATGTCATGATAAAGGCATACAATGCACATGAAATATTCTGCATAATTAAGCCTGAATGCTCAGATGTCAGCTTTTTCTTCTAATCCTCTCAATATTTAATCTGCCAGCAACTGTGGAAGACTCCCCATCCCACCAGCAGCCTGTTTCACCTCATAAATCCCGAATATCTCCTCACACTTTGAACACTCGTCCTCCAGACAAAATATTAAAAGAACCCCACAGCCAAGGACGGATTAAGAACTGAGAGGCCCATGAACAGGTGTTGTGCCCGAGGGCGTAGATTTGTAATATATATATATATATATATATATATATATATATATATATATATATATTAAGATTTTATACTACAGTGTCAACTGCTCAGGAAATAATTACATATTATTTTGTGTCTCATTTACTAACTCAGTTAATGACACATTTTTGTACATGGTGTGTTCAACATGCATAATTATAATATTTTTTTTTAGCATTTAATTTTATAAACTTGTTAGTTCTAAATGATCCATGCTGTAGTCACAGGAAATGTGCTGTAGTTCCCTATCTTGCAACGTTAAAATAAACGTTATCATATATTGGAATAAAATCTGTTTATTATGGGCGGAGTCTCATTTTCAGCACTTATCTTGATTTTACCTTCCTCATTCTTCTGGATGCTCAGAAAGTCATAAAAATAGATTTGGTTGAATAAAACTAAAACAGCTGTATGTCCCATATCACATTTGATTAGAATAACCTTAGGGGGGGGGGGGGGGGGGGGGTGATAATAAGGGGTCATTCTACCTCCCTCATTCTTCTATCTAGATGTCATAAAAATAGGTTTGGTGGATTGAAACAAGCAACACTGTATGTTCCATTACACATTTGATTCTTTTGACACAGTATTATTATTCAAGGGGGTAATAACTGGGTGTGGTCATTTTTACCCACCTGCCTTGATTCTACCCCCTCATTCTTCTGTCAAGGTGCTCAGATAGTCATAAATATAAGTTTGGTTTATTGAAACAAGCAATGTTCCATAACACATTTGATTCTTTTGACATAGACAGTCTTATTATTCATCAATTACCAGTCCAGCCCTGGTCCTGACTCTCTGTGGTTATTAAAAATACCAGGGCACTATTTGTAAAGAGTACAGGTATAACCCTAACTGTAACAACTTCAACCCACATACAAGCAAGGTGGATCCTGAAGGCACTTGATGACATGGCAACATGGGCAAGGATGAAGTTCAAACCAAAGAAGTCAAGAAGCATGGTAAGCAGAAATGGGATAGTGAACAGCATGTTCCAATTCCAAGTCCAGGGGGAGGTTATACCAACAATTGTGTAAAACCCAATAAAGTGCCTTGGGAAATGGTATGATGCCTCTCTCACCGACAGAAGCAGCGTATCCTGGACAGAGAAACAGGCAGATGAATGTTTGAGAAAGATAGCGGGATCAGGCTTATCAGGGAAGTTTAAGGCCTGGCTCTTCCAGCATGGTCTGCTATGAAGATTCACATGTCCACTGACAGTTTATGTAGTGCCTATGATATCAGTGGAACGAGTCGAGAGGTGAGTGAACAAACACCTCCGCAGGTACAGTGTATCTCGGAATTCCACCAAGCTTCACGTCAGTAGGGCTATAAATCAGGTCTGGACAGGTACAGCTACCCCTATCTTCAATGGTGGAAGAGTTCACTCTAGCGATGAAAAGATCGGAGGTGCAGGTGCCACTACAAGATCAGGATGCAAGTGGGCAGGTGACACATCTGTGGCACAGGCAGAAAGCATGCTGAAGTTGAAGGACATCATTGGGAACCCATGCATGGGGAGACAAGGACTTGGAACTACCCACTTTCAGCAGTGGGGGAAAGCAGACCGCTTTCAGAGTGCTGGCTGACATCTTGGAGCAGGAGAGATGGAAAAAGCACAAGACCCATGCGAGACCAGCTCTGTCCATTCAGTTCATCAGGGAGTGGGAGAAGCCACCCTCCTCCAAGAAGACCAAGAAGAGCCTCCTGCAGTCAGCACAATCGTGACTGTACACTTTCATTGCACATTTTAAGGAGGAGTCCAGCCGCCCCATTGGAGACAAATTCATTAGCAGTGGTATTGTCTCCGCCAAGGGAAAGGACCCATCTCCCATTACGCCTTCCTGTTCCAGACCCTGCCGGCTGCCAGTGGTCGGAATGAGCCAGCACTGATCAACTGCCATCGTCAAGATTTGAATACGACCTGTTGCTCCCAGCCTTTCATGGTCCAGAACCTCCACCTCCTATGGCTCAGCCCACTCCACCAAGGTCTCCACCTCCTAAACTGCCAATCCCTACTTCTGTTGCTCCGCTTCCGGATCTGCCCATGGCTCCACTCCCTGAGTCTCCACCTCCTGTGTCCAAATCACCTCCCAGGCCTCCTGACCCTATCCCGGCCCTGTGGCAACCTCCCAGGCCTCCTGACCCAGTCCCTGCCCTGCGGTCACCTCCCTGGCCTAGTGATCATCCGCAGACTCCTCCCTGGCAACCCGATCGTCTGCCAAATCCTCCTTGGCCTTATAACCACCTCCTGGATCCTTCCCCATCATCTGTTCAATCCTGCTCTCCTCATCCATCTTTGGGCAACAGGAGCCACCCTTAAGAGGGGGGGTTCTGTCACATCTACACTGGACTCCCCATTTACGCTGGACTCCCCCTCTCACTCCACACTCAGTTCTCTCTCCCTGGACTACTAATCACTTACACCTGATCCCAATCCATCATGCAATCAGCTCCCTTCTACAAATACTCACCCCACCACTCCATCCTTGTCTAGTCTCCGCAAGGAACTCTCAGACTTACCTGCTTACCTAGAATTCTTTGTGAAGCTACATTAGTACCCTCGAATCCCTCTTCCTCGATATTCCAAAGTTTCATCTTCTTCCTTCGACCTCCTGGAGTGGCGATCCTTTCGCATTCTCCCTGTAAACACTAAATCTGTCAAGTTACCAATCCCTTTTATAAATGTTGAATTACCTGAAAAGTATCCTTTTCAGGTTATTCTGAAATTACCTGAAAATTCTGCTACTGGGTTCAACCTGTCATCTGTGTGTGTTGTGACATAATTCCTTATTTAGCACATTATAAATTAGTGTTACAACTGTCCCAGGGTAGTGTTACAATAGTACCCGGAATGGAGACAGTTGAAACGAATGCGCTCATATGCTCATTGAGAAAAACAGGAACTATAGACATTTATTTTGTTGGTAGACAGATAAAGGTATCTCATCTAATTTTTTTTTATATTGTTTTTTTATTACGGTAGGCAGTACAGTAAATTTTTTCAGCTGTACTCAGTCTGTACTGTACTTAGTCTGCCTTACTGTATGAACACTTTAGGCTCTTGCTCGGACAGCTCTTTGGAAATTTAGGGGCACAATCACTACATTACGAACAAATGTATTGCTGTCACCCGATAGAAACTTTAATTAATGCGTGATCATGTAAATGATGAAAATCATACATATTTAAACAATTTTTATGCATTTACAACAAGGGGAAGATGGGTTAAGATGTCCACTGAAGTGGTTATGGTCCTTTTCATATGAACATCAACATTTTTGAGATTCACAAATGAAGAACAGTAATTTGTCATACAAAGGTCCACAATATCTGTAGTATTGCACTGGCAAGTTCCAATAGTAGCCAAAGCTGTATAGAAGCTAGCGCAGAAGAAAGAGACAGTCAGAAGTTTACATACACATAGATTGTAATCATTAAAAATTAATTTTAACAACTACACAGATTTAATGTTAGCAAACTATAGATTTGGCAAGTTGTTTAAGACATCACTCAGGAAGGAGACACATTCTGTCTCCTAGAGATGAATGTAGTTTGGTGCGAAAAGTGCAAATCAATCCCAGAACAACAGCAAAGGACCTTGTGAAGATACTGGAGGAAACAGGTAGACAAGTATCTATATCCACAGTAAAACGAGTCCTATATCGACATAACCTGAAGGCTGCTCAGCAAGGAAGAAGCCACTGATCCAAAACCACCATAAAAAAACCAGACAACATAATACTATATATATGTAAAGAAGATCATTTTCATGGGCAAGGAAGAGGCGAGAAACCGGCTTGTCAATATAAATAATATTTTAATGAAGAACTTAAAACAAACACATAGGACAACAGACATGTCTGCTGATTAAGCTCTCTCTCTCGATCGCCGTCTGCGAGTGGCCTTTATCCCTCTTGACGGCTCAATTAGCCTGATACGGGACCGGGCGTGCGTAATCACGCCCCGGTCCCGCCCTCCACCGTGCCACAATATATATATATATATTCAGTTTGGAATATTATAGCTTTGTGTCTGTTAAGCTGATTAACGATTGCAAGGTGCAGCCAGTGTCCAAAACACTGCTGCCGTGTCCATTCATTGAACTGTGCAGCTTTGACAACATTAGCGCCGTTGTCTGTCGTAATGGCCACGAGGTTCCGTTACATGAGATCTCACGCAGAAATCATATCTCTCAGGCCCTGTGCATTCATCTTTGACATGTGATCGACATAAAATATGCTGTCTCAAGGCATCTGTTCAAGGCTTCCATTTAAGTGTTTACATTTTATTCGGTGTCTTCTTTACTGAAGACAAAATGTGTCCAAATGACGGACAATGCGTTTTTCTTTGGTACAAGCTGCTCCTGTTGCTCAGTTGACTCGATGTTTGAGTTTGCCTCCATGTTGCTTCCATGCTGCTGACTGGACGGGGTGGAGTCACATGACTACATACACGGTAGTATGTTTTTAAGGGGAAAGTAGTAACAAGATTAAAAAATTAAATAAATTACATGAGAAATTAATTCAGTTAGAGGTTCTAAATTTCGGTTTCAATTACTTTTCAATTAATCGTCCAGCCCTACCATTTAGTAACAGCATATATACATGTGTTAAATGGTACTTCATACTCTTTTGTTTTTACCTGTAAATTCACCAAAATGTAAAATACATTTTTGGTTTGTAATAACATATCAACATATATGTGTCTGGGATTCTGGGATTCAAAAGGAGTTTGTGCTCATCTTATCATCCCCTGACTACTGGTCTTGTTGAAAGGATGAATGGGACAGTACAGAGGAACTACATGTATACACAGTTTTTATACAAAGGTGCTTAAATTTAAAATTTCTGTTAAATTTGCCAATAAGAAAATGTATTGTGGGCATTTCTAAAGCTGTAAATAGCATTTGAAAGAAATGATAACCCTAATGTAATATATGGATATCCTCTGCTAAAACAATTTTTTATGTAATTCTAAATTTTAAGGGCTCCCTACAAATTGGTCTAAAAAAAACAAAGCAGTAGGATAAAAACGTTGGTACAGTCCTGTTCAGACGGGGGACCAAAAACAGGTGTCCACGAAGCTTTCTCCATTTTATATGATGTTTGGTCGAGAGGCACGATACCCATCTGAGGTCCCTGAACATTATAGGGTGGGTGTGCATCGTGTATTGTTGTTTTATTTAATTTTATGTGTATTACTTGCATTCAAGGTGAACTTGTGTATTTCAATGTTACAACAATAATGATTTTAATATGTTAAGGGACACAAGGGATGCAATGTGTCAAGGTGGTCAAGCGATACACTACCTCACCCGAAACAACAAGAATGCACATCCTGTGGTGTCTTTACTTTGAAAGTAAGTACTGCAAAATAGCTCTTGTATGTTATCCTCCTAAACTGTCAATGCCCTAAAGCATGATCTTGGAAAACATAATGTAGAATAATTGTTGTGTATATGGTCTAATTTATGTTTTTCTTCTTTTTTAGTTTGCTGAATATGTTCTCAGATAGGAGACAACTGTTTTCCTCAATACAGCGAAAGGAGCAGAGGAAATAAGGATGGCAATAGCTGTAACCCTTCTACAAAAAAAGCTGTATGTTTAATGTAATTGCAAAGTATTTTAGAGAAAACTTTGATTTTCCAGTGTGCTTAGATTTGTTCAGCAGAACTTCACCTGTACCATTTCCATTTTTAAAATGATGCCCAATTTATTTTGCAATACATAGTGTATATTGAGGAGTTTAAGCATTCATGTTGTCCTTCTCACTTTTACTCTTTTTTTTAGGTGTCCTAAGCCAGATGTGCCATGCCTGTGGGGTCGGAAGTGGTGATAACATCTGGGTACCCAGTACACTAACAGTTACAGTGTCTGTATGTAACATTGATGAAAGTTAATATGTTTTTTGCTTAATTTAAGATTGCCTGTGACTGTTGCATTTGGTGGTACCACCAATCTTGCATTCAGGATATATCAAAAGTGCAGTTTCTGTGTCCTGCCTGTTAAAATTATACAAACATGAAGGACACATTCACAAAGACTAAAGGATAATTTCTTTAAATTGTTTGTGTTTACTTGTGAATTTGTTATCATTATTATTTTCTGTGCAATATATTTATCAGTGCAATCTATATATTTTGTTGCATTGTTTATACACTGGATGCAATTGTTAATAAACATTTTATTCTTGTGGATATTTGTAAATATCATGTTTCTCTTGGTGGTTGTGTAATAGGAATGATTGGGTAGAAAATAGCATATTTAGTGTTCAACGGTTAAATCAAGTTTATATTTTCAATTAGTCCAGTTATTGCCCCTAATTGCTCACAATTAGGCCGCTTTAGTTAGGTCTGCCGAAACCATAAACATTTATCATGCTCTATGAATCTGCAATAAATTGAATGGCATCTACTGTACGCTAATATTATTCTATTTCTTTCCCTGTCTCAACCTGGGAATTCATATCCCCATGTTACCAGAGCCGTCCAGATCCAGCTCTGGTCCTGCTTGGTGTCAGACTCCACTGCTACGTGTCGCTGAGTGATGATGACTAAATGCAGCTGGTGCCAGCCAAACATCACTTCATTCTATTACGATGGACTTTTGAGGATGAACTCATGCCAACTCCAACTATAAGACATGGGATACATCATATGCCATTGCCTGAACCTTGGACCTCACCGAAATGACCTGCCAGTTGAAATGCGATTGCATGTTACTGATCTCTGCCTGCATTACCTTGATCTAATTATGGACTACACTCTTGAAATGGAATACATTGACTATCATATAATTGCCAACAAAACCTTTCATTAGCCAACTAACATGGACAATTGCATCAATGTGAACTCCTGCAGTTAATCCAGGATGGACTTCAAAGACATAAATCATTAATCTTACAGTTCATACAAAATGTTTGTTGAAGCACTGACCCTTAACACTTACTTATTTTAAGCATTTAAACCTTAATTCGCACTGCACACAAATAACTAATATTGGCATTATATTCATGATGATAGCCAGAGGGGAACTGGCCCCCACAGTGAGTCTGGTTTCTCCCAAGGTTATTTTTCTACATTAACCAATATCTTATGGAGTTTTGTGTTCCTTGCCACAGTTGCCTTCGGCTTGCTCACTGGGGTTCTAAATACATTATAAATGTATGTTATAAAATCATTGTTTTGAGGAATGAAGGCTATACAATGCTTGAAATTGCCCCCCAAAAAACCTGAAGATTTCAAGGACAGAAAGAGATGTGGAAGGTCAATACAACTAAACAAGAGGATAAACATCAGAGTCTCTAGTTTGAGAACAGTGTACATCAGAGACTCTAGTTTGAGAAATAGACGCCTCACATGTCCTCCGCTGACAGCTTCATTGAATTCTACTCGCTCAACACCAGTTTCATGTACAACAGTAAAGAGAAGACTCAGGGGTGCAGGCTTATGGGAAGAACTGCAAAGAAAAAGCCACTTTTGAAACAGAAAAACAAAAAGAAAAGGTTAGAGTGGGCAAAGAAACACAGACATTGGACAACAGATAATTGGAAAAGAGTGTTATGGATCTTAACCCCATTGAACTATTGTGGGATCAGCTAGACTGTGTGAGAAGTGCCCGACAAGACAGACACATCTATGGCAAGAGCTACAGGAAGTGTGGGGTGAAATGTCACCTGAGTATCTAGACAAACGGAAATGTAAAAGATCTGCAAAGATGTCATTGCTGCACATGGAGGATTTTTTGATGAGAACTCTTTGAAGTAGTTAAATTTGCAATAGTAATTTT